>LPNX010157844.1:327157-363355 GCA_001517045.1 Pseudotsuga menziesii
TAGTTGTGTATTGTATTGTAGCATTGTAAAAGAAATCTCTGTGATTGTGAAAGAGAGACTATGAGAGAGTGAAGAGGAAGTGTAGCAGGGTTGCTGCAGGTTGCATCCTTTCATTTTGTTGGACAAAATAATAATAAAGGACTGATAATTTTTGTGTGGATGTAGCCCATCTTGGGTGAACCATGTTATATCTATGTCTCTCTTGTAATGTGTTTTAATATTTGCATCGTGTTTATTGTTTATTTTTATTTCTCTACGATCATGTTTTCTAACACCACCAATGTCCATATAGATTAGTCCTCCCTCCTTAGGAAGCGATGGTATCCATTGTGTTGACTGCTTCCATCAAATGGGGAAACTATTGTTGAACTTGATGCTTTGTGTTCTACTTTCCTTGGTGTAGGATATTCCTTTCTTTGACAACTTGATAGAGTTGGATATTCTAATTGGCGAGTTTCCTTAACCTATGTATACATGATCCTATCAATGGTGGTTTTCTTCATGCATTCAAGGTTGATTTGTGTAGGTGTCAGATACTCTGCCACCTCCGATTTTTCCAATAGTGGTGAAAAATATGGTCAAAGGAGGTCCACAATGAAAAATAGGTACAAGCCAAGGAAGGGGGGGAAACTCAATTCAAAAGCATTGTCACCCACAACATTGGTAATGGTTTAAGGCCCATAGAGAAGTGTACACAACTTCCAATGGGGTCTTGTAAGGTGTTTTGTCTACAAATGAAACCAAACCTTGTATCCCACATGAATCTTGGGTGGAACCCTATGTTGATCATAGCACTACTTGTACTTAGCATTAGGTTTCTATAAAATATCATGGACTTGTTGGCATATGTGATAAATACATTCAATGAATTTGGTGGATTTGTCATCCTCTGATTGAACATGGGAGGATTATGCTTGTGTGGGAACAAAGGAAATTTCTACATCAATGGGGCCAATGGTTGAAATCCCAAGCCCACCTGAAAATTATTGCGGTTGATCGATCTATGGAGGGATATGTTGTAAATGTGTTGAACATAAGGAAGGATCCCATCCCATGTATGTGAATGCTTGAAGTTGTACATGCACAAGATGTGTATAATAATCTTGTTGACGACCTATGTCTGTCCATCAGTTTGTGGGTGGAAAGTGGTGGATTTGGTTATCTTGGTGTCTAGCGGTGACCAGAGGCTCGACCAAAATGTACTTAGAAACCTGTTGTCCGGTCTAAGATGATGGTATTTGGGAATCCAAGAAGATCTTGGAAATGGATTCAACTATGATACTCTTCTTATAGACTGTGAGAATGGACATCTTATATAATTGATCAACAACCACAAATACACATTCCTTGCAATGCTTATTTGAAGGAAGACATGACATGTAGTCCATCTAGATGGATTCTTAAAACATGTCGAGACTTTAGAGTAAGAATATGGGTGTACAGTCCTTGTTTTCTAATGGTTGGCTTGGTTATGGAGAATACAGTACATGAACTGATATAGTTACTAACATCCTGGCAAAGTTTCAGACAATAGAAATACTTCTATAGGATTGATACTATTTTTTCATGCCAAAGTGTCTTTCCAACCAACTGTATTGGGATTCTCAAATCATCTTCGCATGCTCGCTTAAAGGAATATAAACATGAACCAGATGGCATAAGTCGATCCTTCATATGAAATTTGGAAAACAACCCTTCCTACTCACAACATCTGGTAGGTCATCGAGAAGTCTAGATCATTATCATAGAGTTGGGACTTGGATCCCGAAGTTATCATGCCCAATGGAGTTGAGCACTTTGGTTAGTGTTGCAACTAGAGGTCAACTAAGGAAATCAACAACGTGATTGTGTCTCCCTATTTTATATTTAATGTTTAGGTGAAATTGCTACAAGCATGTGGACCATTTTTATGGTGGTCATTCTATCATTTTCCTTGTGTCTACATGAACTATAGAGACTTGTGATCCGTGTTGATGACTCTCTCCCTTCTTAGAATGCAATTCTTCATTTGGAAGTAGGATTGTACAATGGAATACATCTCTTTGTCATATGCGAGGTAATTATAGACAACATCTGACAGTGTCTCAATATGATAGGCCACCAAATGACCATGTTGAATGAAGTTGACACCCACAATGTAGTCTAAAGCATCTGTCTCAATCTTAAATGGTTTTTGCAGATTGGGTATGGAAAACACCATATTAGAGAAAAAATGATGTTTTAGATCATTGAATTAATTTTGTTATGACTTATCCCACCAAAATTTGGCTTTGCAACACCCTTGGTCACTTCATTGAGGGGCCATGCAATATAAGAGAATCACAACACAAACCTAAGATAGAAGTTGGCAATGCTTAAGAAGCTCTAGAGCTGAGTTATGATTATCAGACCAGTTATGAATGACTTGGATCTTGGACGGATCCATATGGATACCATGCTCATCGACAATGTATCCAAGGTATTAGAACCAATTCATGCCAAAGGAGCATTTCTCTAAATGAGCATACAACTTGTTTTGTCATAGAGCGTGGAGGACCTGTTGAACTTACTGCAAGTGTTCTGCCCAACTCTTGTTGAAGATGAGGATTCCATCCAGATATACAACCACAAAGGAATTGGTGAAAGGTTGCAATATACCATCTATCATCCTCATGAAAGTTGTTGGGATTTCATTAAGCCAAAGGGAATTACTATCCACTCAAAAATACGTTATTTAGACTTGAAAGCAACCTTCCATACATCATTCGATTCTATTGGGACTTGGTGGTAGCCATAATTTAGATGAATCCCACTAAAGTAGTTGTCTCCCTTAATTTGGATAAGAAGTTCATCAATATGAGGAATTGGGTATTGGTTTCCAATTGTGATTTTGTTTAGGGCTATGTAATTAGTGCAGATTTAACAAGTCCCATATTTCTTCTACACGAGCACAATTGGGCTTCTATAAGGTGAGGATATGGCTCGAATGTGCCCCTTTTGTTGCATATATTGAATCTAGTGCTTGATTCCCTTATTCTCCAGGAAAGAGCATCGATATATGGGACCATCAGGTATAGGAGCATTAGGGGATCATACCAATTGAATGTTTGACCTGACAGTGCAGAGGCGCCTTGACACGTGAGGTGAAGATGTCTCAATATTCTTCCACGACTTTATTCACTTGCTTCTGTTCTATTTGAAAGGCCCTGTGCTGAGACCATAGATGTGGTTGTGACCTTCCCTTCACTATGGGAACAAATAATCAAGATGACCAATTTTTTAGTTTTAGAGATGACCTTCCTACATTGCTTAGTAGAGATCAAAGATATTGTAGTAGGTGGAGATACCTCTAGCATTATGTACAGTTGTCTACCCAAAGTAACAATGACACTATGAAGTATAGCCTCATATACATCATGACCTCGTTGGGGACATGCATAGATAAAAATATAAAGAGAAGAACACTATGATACCAATGATACAAATTTTTGAGGGAATGAAATGAAGCACGTAAATATGACATAAACATAGAGATACAATAATACTCAATTTCTATTAATGAAGGAAATATGTAGGAACTATAAACAAGTGCAGAGTGAAATGAACTCGCTAGAATGGTGGCATCTTATCTTTGAGAAGAGACGTGACATATGTGAATATTCATAAGAACTAAGTTACAATGAGGCCAAAAGGGATTTTTTACATAAAGCATCAATAATAAAACCATAAGCGTCCCAAACCCTAACCATATAAGATGAAATAACAAAAGGTTTGTGGGCCCCAATGTGGTTAGTTAATACTTCAACTTCTTGGGGGTGTTACTTTTTCATTTGCTCTCTATTTGGGGCACTTGGTAGCTCATAAAAAAGGTCTATACAAGAAGTACACATTTAGAATGGCTCAAGAGATAACCAAAGGATAATTATTGGGAATTTCTGTGCTAAAGAAAGGTTGTTTAGGGTCTCAAAATGGACCCAAAGGTTCAAGACCCAAAAAACCATAAAAAAACTACCAAGATGGAAAACTATGTTTTGAGCTAGTGGACTAAGTGGATGGTCATTAATTCCCATCTAGATTACCCCCCCCCCCCCCCTTTTAGGAAGAAATGGTCTCCATTGCATTGAGTGCCCCCGTCAAATGGAAAAAATGTTGCTAAACTTTATGCTTTGTGAGACACTTGCCTTGGTGTAGCATTTTCCTTACTTTGATAACCAAATAGAGTTGTAGCTTTTGTTGGAAAGTTCCCTTAACCTATGTGTCAATGATTCTATCAATGGTGGTTTGTTCCATAAAGTCAAGGTTGATCTTTGCAGGTGTCATCTTCTCTACCACCTCCAATGTGTCCAATAGTGGTGGAAAATATGGTTGAAGGAGGGATTTCGATTTCTGGGTCGATAGTATTTTGGGAGGATATATCACAGAAATTGTAGTTGTCATGATAAAATCATATAGTGAAATAGAAAGATATTTTTTCCAAGGACCCCAAGGGGAATATAAGAAATCTTTAAAATTGTGTATTAAGATACTGGTGTGTGAAAAAGGGATCCTGAGAATGGAACCCGACGAGTAAAAATTTGTGCTCGGAGAACTAGTATATGTCGCAAGAAAGATTGTGACCAAAATGAATGGGGATAAACTAAGATGTTTTCTGGTAATAGTGAGATTTAAATTTAAATTGATTAAACAAGTATACATTATTTTAAATATGAAAATATTAAATATTAAGAGGGATCAAATTTCTTGAGGCGTAAATTTGTTTCTTGAGATGTAAAAACTTTGAAATGAAAAACTTTACATCTTAATAAATTTAATCCCTCTTAATATTTAATAAATTGGATTTAAAATAGATCTATAACTGCTTTATTTTTTTATAATTTTTATGTAAATTTTAAAATTGAACCAATCTATAATGTTTAAACTTAAAAAAATCATTGTCATTTATATTAACTACCTAACAACATCTACCCCACATTAAATTGCAAGGCACCTACTACTCTTAATATATTATAAAAAATTCAAATCTTCTTGTATTATTAAATTTAAATTAGAATAAAAAATTTAAAACGCATATAAAAAATAATCTAAATAATTATAAACCATTTAATATTTAAATTAGTTAACATAAATTATATTTAATATTATTTAGATAATAAATTATGCACAGCATTTTTATGATTCTATTTGACACCATCAATGATTCCTTTGTTGACTTAGCATTATTACCCTTTTAACAATTGAACCTAAAGTTATTATTATGTGGTAAGATAACACACTAATTAAGATCTTGTATTTTTACGTGATAAAATTACACGGCAATTAAGATCCTATGTCTAACGATCTTGTGTCTAAGCGAGTTCATATATCGTTAACTTTTAATTCAATATTTATTGAGATAAGAGTGTTTTATCACGACAATTAAGATCCTATGTCTAAGCGAGTTCCTATATAGTTAACTTTTAATTCCATATTTATTCAGATAAGAGGGAAATATAAATAAAGCTTTTCTTTTACAAATTATATTTACAAAATAGTTTTGAAGGTTAGTTTGAGTGGTTATGAGTTAGACGTAAGATCTCTTCTTTGAGGTTGGAGAGGTTATAGATTTGAATCTCTATATCTTCTTATCAGTTCTATTTCATGGCTCGATAGTGGCTTGACTTGGAATGTGGGGAATGGAGAGAGCATCAGGGTGGGTATGGACCCGATTATTGGCATAGGCTCATTGTTCACTCTTCCTCGTGACTTACAGGATTACTTGGAAGATTTTGGTATCAATTCTTTGGCTCAAGCTAGGAATTACTCTCCTGAAGCTTGGTCCTATTGGCTCTCTGCAGCGGATCTGGATTTTGGTGGGGAGTGGTATCTCTTATGGAATTCTTATGTTATTGGGATGGAGTATGGGAGGATCAGACTCAGGTCACAACCGGACAGTCTTCTCTGGTCTTATAAGAGTTATTCAGGGTCCATCTATGCGGCTATTGCATATGATCGTATCTCGACCCATCATATGGACCCTCTTTCTGACTCTTCATTCGTTCTTCAGATCCTATGGAAAATTAACATCCCTGAAAAAATTCGCTGCTTTATCTGGCTTCTTATAATGAATAAGGTTTTAACTTGGGATCAACTCATCAGTCGTGGTTTTCAGGGCCCTAGCTTTTGTTTTCTCTGTAAGAATGGAGAAGAATCGGCCCAACACTTGTTTATGGACTGTCTATTTACTAAGAGAGCCTTTGAAGTTATATTTGAGCACTTTGGCATTCGTTCTTTTTACAAAGAATCTGTATGATTGTATCTCGAGCATTGGTTTCGGTCTCATTCAAATGATTCTGTTGTGCTCTACTTGCTCCTTTTCATCTTTTGGACTATTTGGAAACACAGAAATGCATGCATCTTCGAGGAAAGACAACCATCTATTTATGCTATCTTTCTTCAAACAAAATCTCTCTTGCACCTCTTTACTATGCCTAAAAAGAAGAAAAAAAATACAATCATTGGTATGCCACCATTGATCAACTATCCATGTGGTTTTTTTGATGGAGCAGCTGCTGGGAACATCGGGGGGGGGGGGGGGGGGTAGGATATGTGATATATTTGAGTTGCTCTCACTGTTTGTACTTCTCTCTGGGCTGCGGTAGCAGTACTAATACTAGATCAGAGCTGTTGGCTTTATGGGCTCTTCTCTCTGTGACAAATCTTATGGGGATCCCTTTACACTCTATATTTGGTGATTCCCTTGTCATCATCTCATGGGATAAAGGAATGGGCTCACTAAACTTACCACATCTGAGTCATTGGTGTGATGACATACGAAATCTATTGTTTATCTATCCGGAAGTGACCATGAAGCACATCTATCTTGAGCATAACCAGATGGCTGACAGTCTCTCAAAAAAGGCTCTTTGTCTTGAATCAGGATTCATAAATTTCATGGAATCTCTGAATGGTATGATCATTGATCATGGTAAATTTCAGCTATATTAGCTTGTGCTGGGTTTTAACCCTCTCATTTATGCACAATTCTTGTTTAGATATGACATGGGATCCTTGCGGACTCACGAAGAGACCCTCAGTCTTCTTCTTATGCTCATGATTCTTTTGCTTCTTGTCATTTCTGATTGTTATCACAAATCTGATTTGTTTTTACAGGAGTGATGATAAAAGGCTGTATCTCTACAGGCTTCTGGCCATATTGCCCATGATTTGGATGCTAGGGTTTTTGCTATTGTGTACTGGTGGTCCCCATTGTTCTGTTATTTTTGTTGATGATTGCCATCTCTAGCTGATTGTACATTATGTCCTTTGATTCAATAGAATAACAAGGTCTGGTATTTTTCCCTCTGAAAAAAAAAGGTTCTCTAACAACAAGGTTATTTCTAATAAAAAGAATAGTTACAAAATATTAAGAAGATCAATTATAATAAGAAAATTCTAATTTCATTTAAAATTTGTTTCTTTATAATGCTTGTATAATTTTTGGTACCTTAGGTTATAGTTATGGTTAGTAGTTGTTTAGATGATAAGCTTTTGAGGCTCATATCTATAGCATATAGAGTTTTTACTTTGTTATTCACATACATTTATTATTAGGGATTTTATGATGTTGTCCACTTAAGTGTTGTATCCATACATGACTCATCCAATGGCAACATTGGAACTTCTCTACCATCCTTCTATGCTTGATCACTTTTCTTGAGTCCCCTTACCCAACCTTAGATATGTGACCTCATAGGGATATCTAGTGATTAGGTAGGGCCTTTTATCATCTTTCTTATCCTATCATTTGACATTTTGTTGTCAGTTTGGTTCACTTTGATCCTATAGGGCACTCGTTTGGGGTATTTTCTTTATCTACCAGTCTAGTTTAAGGCATAAGTCCATGATTAGGTTCATAGTTACTTGGGATGCTTCATTATAGGTCCACACTAGCTCAAATTTGTTGGGTTTTTTTTCTATTTATGCAATCTAATGAATCAAATATTCCTTAACCTCTCTTGGTCTCAAATTGCAAAGTGAACCATGAATTCCATGGTGTACCATGACTATTTACAACTCATGAAATAGAGAGCCTATATTTAGGGGAAAACCTATGGTATGGTTTCAAACACTCATGATATGAGGCTAAACCATGTGGTTTGACTTTTCCATATGGGGCTTTTTATATAATGGTTAGTCTAACATTTACCTATGCCTTGAGGCCATTCCCTATCTTAATTATACCATTCATGATTTGAATTTATGAAGCACATATATATGATAGAAACACAAAGATACAGTAATACTCAATTTCTATTTAGGAAATAAATTTGTAGGAACTGTAAATAAATGGAGAGTGAAATGAACTCACTATAATGGTGGAAACTTATCTCTAAGAAGAGATGTGACGGCTAAGTGCATTCACAATAACTAAGATACAATGAGGCTAAAAGAGCCTTTTAATATCGAACATCAATGAGAAAAACATAAACATCCATAACTGTAATCTTGGAAGATGAAACACTAAAATGTTTGTGGGACTCGTTGTGGTTAGTTGATAAGTCAACTTCCCAGGGGCATTACGTTTACTTCCAATATCTATTTGGGTGCTTGGTATGCAATAATAAATGTCTAGCAAATAAGAACACATTCCGAGCAACACAATACATAGTTAGACACTATCTAGTGAGTGTTTTCATGCCAAAAAAATGGTGTTTATGGCCTAAAATAACCTCGAAAGTTGAAGACCCAAAAAGCCATAAAAAATACCAAGATGGAAAAATATGTTTTGAGTTTGTGGATCAGGTGGATTGTAATATCTCTGATCTGATAAGAGATCAGAATATTATCTTTGATGTAATTTTAATAAAAAGTTACACTTAAAGGGAAAAATTGGCAGTTTTAGCCCAGGGAGACCCTGCTTAAAGGAGGCTGCCCAAACAAGGTATGAACTCAACTAAATATCTATCTGAGGGTTGGGATGGATAGTGGGGTCATTTAAATACCTAAACCAACTTACAAAATTATATTTAGATGCATAGATCTCTTAGAATTAATAAAACTATAAGGCTAGTAAAATTTTCCTACTCAACTAGCAAGGGTGTACATAAATCATGAATTTCGTTTGAAATGAGACCTGCTAAAGAAGTTTTATAGAGATTAATATAACCTTATTTAACACATTATATCATTCATAATCCTTCTCTTGTCCATTACTTTATTCTCATTGCATTAAACTGATCAAAACCCTCATCTAGTGGGAAAATAAAGGCTCACTCATGAAAAATTAACATGAGAGCTCAGTGAACATGAATCTTACAGTATTATCGAAGTCATAATCAGTTTTTTTGGACTAAGCACATTAAGAAGAGGTTTACAGGACTAATCTCTCCAAAAATGGGATTCAAAACTGAGGGTAGGAGGCCCAAATATAACACCAAGCTGGGGATTGGAGCGTAGGTGAAGTTCCCTTCACTTGATATCGACTTCAATGGAGGGCATCATTGTTGTAGATGTGTTATTTGAAGCTATGGTGTTGTTCATTAAATCTCCAACACCTGCAATGAAAATGGAAGGGGATAAATAAGAGAGGGGAAGAGAGGACTTGGGGCACATCTCCCAAAAGATTGAGGCACAACACTCAGTATGAAGCTATGATTCACATAACACAAATCAATCATGAACCAAAATGAGAAATGGAGCTCAAAATATAATTAAATAGATCCCAGGTGACTTGTTGGGAAAGTCAATCACCTGCTGAGCAAGTTTCCCTTGCTTAACCCTAACCCTAGCCAAGTGGTGCACCCTAGTTGAGAGAATGGAAAGTAGGTGTCATTGAGATGTTTCCCTGTCATTATCTTCCATCCAATTTATAATCTGTGCCCTCCTTAGGCCTAGAGTTTCCTGCTTTTTCCTGTTATAACTTTTCCTCCTTTCCTGCTTTTGTGACTGAACCTCAAAATGGAAACCGCGCCTTCCTTTGGCCCAGAGTTGCTACTTTTCCTTATGACAGTTTTTTCTACACTTTAGCTTTTGTGACTAAGTCTCTAAAATGAAAACTTCGCTATCCTTTGGCCCATATTTGCGTCTTTTGTGTCTGATTATTTTTTCTTGGATTTTGTTAGTCATATGATAGTTTATATTATCCTCCTTGGTAAGTTGGATTTCCCAAGTGTGACCTCCTCACATGGAAACTTATTTTCCACATAATTAATTACATAATAATTAATAAATACAATTAATAAAACCAAGTACATGCCTCGTAAATAACATTTTAATACAATTCCCTAGGTTAATTATTTAATGCATATTTTGACCCCCTAGGTGTTAGACAAGGTAAAAAAATTTGATGTCCCTTCAAGGGAGGGATATGATAGTCCTCCCCTCCCAAGTCTGCTTGTCCTCAAGCATAAGCACTTCAGATTTATGCAAAAATTTTCCACCATGTTTTTGCTGCACCACTCTGATCATAGTCATTCCTTTAATGACCACTTCTTTTAGCAAAATTGTCAACCCAGTTAAGGTAACTGCGTAGAATTCCTGGATCCCACTGCCTCCTCTGTAAGGATCCAAATGTTGTTCCCCCCTTTGGAAATATTTCATTCCCAAGAATTTCAAGGTCCCATGGTTTTATCTGCCTCCTTCCAAACATCAGTAACAACAACAAAATTTTATCATCATAGGAAATGAAATCCATGATGTGGAAATCATATCATTGCACTGAAAATTTAAAACTCCCAATGCAAAATTGGAAATCTTTGAGACTTCCCCCCCAAAATAAATTTCTTTATGTGCTTGATGCACATCATCTCTGAGGCTCACAATTTTGTTGCTTCCATGACAGAGGTGTGAGTCCCATGTCCAACCCCAATGAATATAGGCATCATCCAACAAACAAAGATGCCCATGCTCATAGGATGTAGGATCTGTCTGTTGAAACTCCAAAAGTTACACCCTCTAAGGTGCATAAATCCAACAAGCACATATCCATCCTTTCCATGGATGAACAAATCCTCCAACTATCAAATCCATATGGGAATTTTATTTCTTTCCCATGTGCACAATCCCAATGGATTAACTCTCTGCCACTAGTCATGCAATCACCACCATGAATGGAGGAATCAAAGATAGGAAATTGATTCCTTTGCTGCTACTGAGAAGGGGGTGGTGCTCTCAACAAATACTTATGGATGAGTTTGAGAGTCTCCTGCTCCTTACTTGGCACCAAAAGAAAGAATCCCTTCACCTAGTTATCATTCTCATGTGTTGTAGTTGTAGTAAAAGGTGTAGAAGATGGAAAGTCATGAACCAAATTGAAAATTTGGTAATACTCATCCAACAAGAAAGTGGTTGAATCCTTGACTTATTTGGCTAGTTTATAATTTGTACCATCTTGTGCCTCCTCCAAGAATATACACCTTTCACCAAGAGGCATCTCCAAATCTCTCTGAAAAAGGGCAAGTGCTTGGTCTCCATTTTGTTTTCTCTCAAATCCTTCAAGCACATACAAGTCACAATGCACCTCTTGTGCATATGTACTAGAAGTATATGATGGCTGCAAAATATATCTTTGTGGCTTCCCACATGTCAAGACAATGTCAGTCACAACAAAGAATTTATTGCAGAAATAAAACTCTTTATCTCCCAATGTCTTCATTTTAAAGGTGTCTCTATCCACCCAATAAATGGATGAATAAGGAATTTTATTTTCTGATCCATATGGAATGTGATCAACCACCTCCTATGGATCAGATTCTACCATCCATAAGGGTATGTCATAATGTGTCTCTTTCCAATCATGTGTGTCAGACAACCCTTCAATGATGCAAGCAATTCTAGTGCATCCTTGATCCTCTATTTCTGTGATATTTTAATCTACCCAATCCATGAGTAGATAATCATGTTTTCTTGTTGATTCACTTGGAATGTCCTCATCCATATTTCCAAAATCTAAGAACACTTCATCCTTCCTCCCAATCTCAATGAGTGCTTGGACAATATTCTCTTCCTCATATCTTTTCACAAGCACTAGCAAATTTGCTCCTTCCTCATGGTTGTCCTCTAGATGAGGTCCCTTTAGCACATCCAAAGTAGTTCCTACCATGTGCATATGATTCTTTTCCATGCAAGATGGCGGGTGTGGTACATTCAAATCCCTTTTAAGTTGAACGATATGCAACCTTGACTCTTGAAGAGCTTCTTGGGTTTTCTTCAAGGAATAATATGTAGCCTCCCACTTATTATGGAGTCTTTTAGATTCTCCTATTTCCCTTTTGAATGCACAATGGTGTTATATTTTTATCATTAAGCTAGCAATATATTAGGATCTTTAACTGAGAGAATAACAAGCACATCAATCAAACACAAGAGACAATGAACACAATGTTTATCCTTGGGGAAACCATAAATGGTGAAAACCCTGCAACTTCCTTAGAGATAGAATCAACACCAAAACTAAAACCCACAACAGTAAGGTGATCTCCTGACAGCAGTAATGTTCTTTCTATCTAGCCCTAGTGTCTTCTCCTTCCTCAACTATGCGCTACACTTGAGTGTGTATGAGATGTGTGATAAATAGAGAGGCCAGCTCTCTATTTATACTAATTCCCGACTTGACTAAAACCTAATAAGGCCGACCTCACTAGGAGAGTCTAATAACCCTAGTGCCCCGGAATTGTGGGGACTTTAACCCTTAACCAATAGGAGGGTTACCCACAATGACTTGACATGACTTGTTTACATTATAGAACTTCCCGATAGGAACATCGGGGCATGACATGACTCAAGTACATCACATAATAAATATTGGGTTACAATACATAAGAAATACAAGTGAAATACATTCTGAAGTTACATATACATCAACACTCCCTCTTAACTAGGAAGGTATTCTTTCGACACAATTTTCAGCACAAGTATTCTTTTCTGTATCTTCTGGATCATCATTGAGTCCTTGTCATGTTCAAGTCATCTTCATCATCTTCATCATTAGATCTGGATCATCACTGGACATCATCACTGGATCTGGATCATCACTGGATCTGGATCATCACTGCTGGATCATCATCACTGGATCTGGATCATCATCACTGGATCTGGATCATCATAACTCGATCTGGATCATCACTTGGTCATCATCATAGGTGCTATCTCTTGATTCTTCTCGTCATAGGAATTTCTATAGAGCTAGTCCTTTTTCATGCTGGATATACATCTACAGAGCCAGTCCCTTTTCATACTGGGTGTATCATCACAGAGCTAGTCCTTTTTCATACGAGATGTGGCATCTACACAGAGCCAGTCCTTTTTCATACTGGATGAGTCTTCACAGAGCTAGTCCTTTTTCATACTAGATGTGGCATCTACATAGAGCTAGTCCTTTTTCATACTAGACGAGTCTTCACATAGCTAGTCCTTTTTCATACTAGATGTGGCATCTACACAGAGCTAGTCCTTTTTCATACTAGACGAGTCTTCACAGAGCTAGTCCTTTTTCATACTAGATGAGTCTTCATAGAGCTAGTCCTTTTTCATACTAGATGTGGCATCTGCACAGAGCTAGTCCTTTTTCATACGAGATGAGTCTTCATAGATCTAATCCTTTTTCATACTAGATGTGGCATCTACACAGAGCTATTCCTTTTTCATACTAGATGAGTCTTCACAGAGCTAGTCCTTTTTTATACTAGATGTGGCATCTACACAAAGCTAGTCCTTTTTCATACTAGATGTGGCATCTACACAAGGCTAGTCCTTTTTCATAATAGATGTGTCTTCACAGAGCCAGCCCTTTTTCATGCTAGATGTGGGACCTACATAGAGCTAGTCCTTTTTCATACTAGATGTGTCTTCATAGAGCCATCCATTTTTCATGCTGGATGTGGGATCATCACATACATTTGACAATGGAAGGAACCAATCCTCTCACCATGTCACAACTATTACATCCGACCATGGAAGGAACCAATCCTCTCACCATGTCGGAAGGGCACATCACTTACATCTAACCATGGAAGGAACCAATCCTCTCACCATGTCAAAAGGGTACAACACTTACATTTGACCATGGAAGGAACCAGTCCTCTCACCATGTCAGAAGGGCACAACACAGACACATCACTTCCTCTTGGGAGGAATCTCGATCTGGAGAACACCAAGCTTCTCCCTGAAGTACTCAAACTTCACCCTAGCCAATGGCTTAGTCAACACATTAGCTATCTATTTGTCTGTCGCAACAATACTGGAGCTTCACTGCTCCTCTCTGCACCATATCCCTGATATAGTGATACTTGATATCGATATGCTTCGACTTGTCATGGAATACTGGATTCTCTGACAACTTTACACAACTCTAGTTGTCAAAGTATATATAAGTAGCATCTAACTAGAGATCAAATAAATCAGACAGTAGCTTCCTCATCCATACTGCCTCATAACTAGCTAAACAGGCTGCGACATATTCTGCTTCAGCTGTACTCAGTGCCACACAGGATTTCATCCTGCTAAACCAAGAGATCACACTTGATCCCATACTAAAGAGACACCCTGAAGTACTCTTCCTATCGATGGCACTTCCTTCCCAATCTGAATCAACATAACCCTTTAGGTTAATCCTTTGATCAGTCTTATACTTGAGCCCATAATCAACCATAACCTTTAGGTACCTCAGAATGTGCTTTGCAGTAGTCAAGTGAACATGTCTCGGATCTGTCAAGTATTGGCTCAAGGTGTTCACAACAAAGCAAATATATGGTCTCATGTTCGTCATGTACATAAAGGATCCAATCATTTGATGATACATTGTGGCATCAATCGACTCTGATGCATCACTCAATAGCTTTAGATTTGATGCCATAGGTGTGGTCAATGCCTTGCAGTCCATCATCCCAAATCTCTTCAGTATCTCTAATGCATACTTCCCTTGTCCAAGGAAGATTCCATCTGTATTCTGCCACACCTCCATACCTAGAAAATAATGCATCATACCCAAGTCCTTCATTTTGAGCTCGGCAACAAGCTTTCTCTTCGTATCAGCAATCAGCCCATCCATACCTGTCACAAACAGATCATTTACATATAGTAGGAGCATCACTGGGTTGCCATATTCAACCGTGTAGTAAAGGTAGGAATCTGCTTTACTCTTGGTAAATCCCAAACTAGATAGAAAGCTGTCAATTCTGCTGTACCATGTCCTGGGTTCCTATTTCAAGTCATACATGGATTTCTTCAATATACACACATGAGACTCCCTGTCATGTGTCTCAAAACTGAGTGGCTGCTCCACATACACTTCATCTTCCACTACACCATTCAAGAAAGTAGTCTTTACATCCATTTGGTGTATCTTCCATTTCATCACTGCAGCTAGAGCGAGTACTAATCTGATGGAAGTGTATCTGGCTATAGATGCAAAGGTTTCTTCATAGTCTATTCCTTCTTTCTGGAAGAAACCATGAGCAACGAATCTTACTTTATATTTCTCTATGCTACCGTCTACAACATGCTTAATCTTGTAGATCCACATGGAAGTCACAAATGACTTCCCTTCTGGTCTTCGGACAACATTCCAAACATCATTCTTCATGATCGATTGATACTCTTCGATCATAGCATCCTTCCATTCTTTCCGTCCTGTCACTTCTTCATAATTGGAAGGTTCTTTATCAATGAAATCACATAGTAATGCTACATAATTGGAATAGGATCTGGTCCTCTTTCTTTCTCTGTGATTCTCTTCTGGAACCCCATATCTTTCCGCACCTTGGATAATATCTCATACCCAAGTAGGTTTTCTCTTGTGAGGATTCTTCTCCTGTGGTGGATCTACAGGTCTTTGTGGTTGTTCAAATTCTCGATATTCTTCTTGAGTTTCTTCGTTCATGATTGTATCATGAATTCTGGGAGCTTCTGCTTCTTCAGGTTCTTCAGCAAGTTTCTTTCTGGATTTTATGTAGGCTGAATCTTCGTCAAATGTTACATCCCTGCTGATGTCAATCTTCTTGAACCGTGGGAAGTATATTCTGTAAGCCTTCGAGCTTTCAGAGTATCCCACAAATATACCCTTCTTTCCCGAAGGATCTAATTTTGTCCTCTTCTCTTTTGGAATGTGTATGTACACTGGACAATCAGATATCCTAAGATGGCTGACTTCTGGTTTCTCGCCGGAGAAGAATTATTCAGGAGTCTTGTTCTCGAGTACTCTGTGTGGAGTACGGTTCTGTACATACACTGTTGTTCTGGCTACTTCTTCCCAAAGTTGCATAGGAAGATCTTGATCATGAAGCATAGCTCTTGCAGCTTCCATGATAGTTCTATTCTTCCTTTCTGCGATCCCATTCTGTTGTGGGTTATAAGGAGTGGACAACTCCCTCTTAATCCCTGAGTTTTTACATAGTTCTTTGAACTCATTTGAAGTGAATTCCCCGCCATTATCTGATCAAAAAGTTTTGATCTTCTTTTTAGTGTGGTTCTCGATCAAGGCCTTGAATTTTTTGAACTTGTTGAATACCTTGTCTTTGTTCTTCATGAAGTAAATCATGTCTTCCTAGAAAATTCATCAATAAAAGAAACATAGTATGCATACCCGCTTAGAGAACTTGATGACATTGGTCCACATATATTGGAGTGGATGATTTCCAAGATTCCTTTTGCCTTGCTCTCGCTACTTGGAAATGTCTTCTTTGTATTCTTTCCTTTCGCACATCCTTTGCAGAATCTATCATGTTTTGCTTGAATTTCAGGAAGACCTTCAACATCTTTGCTTGCAAGTGGTAGTGCTCTATAATGCACATGTGCAAGCATTCTATGCCAAAGTTCATTTGGTTCTATTGAGTCATGAACCAAATCTTGTTCTGGTTGACCCTTCAACTTGTATAGACCTCCTTCTTGTTCCCCAATCACTATTACATCGTCAAAAGTATTTCCCTTTGGCCACATAAGAACTTGGCCATCTACAAAAGCAACCCTCATTCCTTTTGCATCCAATGCAGATATGGAGAGGAGGTTCTTCTTTAGTCCTGGAACAAATAATACATTCTTCATCTTCATATACTTTCCAGAGTCTAGTATATAGGAGGATTCACCACTACCTTTTATTGGATACTGGTAGTCATCCCCAAGTTTCACCTTGTGAGGTGACTCATGTTCAGATAGCTTCACGAATGATTCTTTGAATCCCGTCATGTGCTTGGAAGCACCACTATCTATGAGCCAATCATTGCTTCCATGTGAAACAGTTCCTGTAAGAGCGGAGATCAACACATATTTTTCATCACTTGAAGAATCACTTTCTTTTCTGACTCTCTTTGTGGAAGGTTCATCATCCTCTGCAGCATGATCATGATGTCTTCTCTTGTTTTCCTTCTTCTTCTTTAAGTTCCCTTTATTATGGCAGAATCTAGATATGTGACCTTTCTCATCACATGTGTAACATCTAATGGTAGATAGATCTCTTTTAGGGTGTGAGATCTTAACTTTGGAGCGATGAATGGTTCCTTCTGGTTTTCTTGGAGTGAACTGTGAGAGCTTGATCTTCATTTCCCATATTCTCTTCTCAAGTTGCTATCTGAGTTTATTCTTGAGAGC
Source organism: Pseudotsuga menziesii (assembly GCA_001517045.1). NCBI lineage: Eukaryota > Viridiplantae > Streptophyta > Pinopsida > Pinales > Pinaceae > Pseudotsuga > Pseudotsuga menziesii. Next base: position 344,696 of record LPNX010157844.1, read on the forward strand.
ATTCTTCCCATAGTCTTCTGAACTTGACTAACTTCTTTTTGGAACAGATCCCTTGAATGAAAGAGTCCCATGATCTAGGGAGACCATTCAAGGTGGTCATCACAATATCTACATTTTCGACTTCTTCATCTACTGCTTCCAGCTGTTCCTTGATATGAGATACCCTTGTAAAGTAAGACTAGATAGTCTCAGCATTTTGGATCTTTACATTATTCAATTGGTTTCTCAGATTCATCTTCCTATTTATGTTCTTCCCTTCAAACAGTTTGGTTAGGGCATCAAACATAGCTTTAGGTGTCTTGAGGGAGGACACTTGTGGTGTGAGGTGATCCTTGATTGAATCAGCAATAATCCTCTTTTCCATAACCAACTTCTTCTTATGTAAGGCCTAAGCCTCATCTCCCTCTGGAACTGGAACCTCCTCATTGATATAGGAGTCCAACTCATTTTCTTCCAGGACCAAGGATATCCTATACTTCCAGGCTCAGAATTTATCATCTCCCTCAAGCTTTTCATCAAGCTTGGTATGATGAGACATCTTAACTGAGAACCTTAAATGGAAATACAAAATATTTAGATCTTACCAGGTCAAGATGTCGGATCTGAATTTGGAGCTGAAATCCTGCAGTGCTGGATCAGGAGTAGATTAGGGTTTTGATTTTCCAGAGTTCTGTCCAACCAAATGCTTTGAATTTGATCCCTAACTTCGATTTTTGGGAGGAGATCAATCCAGGCTTGGGCTCACTGAAAAATTCCTCTTCTGTGAAAAGCCCTAATTTCCAGCAGGAGTGTCGGGTCCAAAACTAAAAAATCTTAGAATTGGATTCTGCTTCGACAGAAAGATGCGCCCTAAGGAGGAGAGTTAATCCAATTTTATTTTGCTGAAAATATGTGGAGGAAGATCCACTAAGTAGGAATCCCTAGTTCCTGCAACTGCATAGTGTCTTCTTCTCAGGTTAGCTCTGAAACCATGTTAGATTTTTATCATTAAGCTAGCAATATAGTAGGATCTTTAACTGAGAGAATACAAAGCACAACAATCAAACACAAGAGACAATGAACATAGTGTTTATCCTTGGGAAAACCATAAATGGTGAAAACCCCACAACTTCCTCAGAGATAGAATCGACACCAAAAGTAGAACCCAAAACAGTAAGGTGATCTCCTGACAGCAGTAACCTTCTTTCTATCTAGCCCCAGTGTCTTCTCCTTCCTCAACTATGTGCTACACTTGAGTGTGTATGAGATGTGTGATAAATAGAGAGGACAACTCTCTATTTATACTATAATTCTTGACTTGACTAAACTCTACTAGGGACGACCTCACTAGGAGAGTCTAATAACCCTAGTGCCCCGGAACTGCGGGGACTTTAACCCTTAACCAATAGGAGGGTTACTCACAATGAATTGACATGACTTGTTTAAATTATAGAACTTCCTGATAGGAACATCGAGGCATGACATTACTCAAGTACATCCTGGAATAAACATCGGGTTACAATATATAAGAAATAGAAGTGAAATACATTCGGAAGTTGCATATACATCAACAAATGGTACATTTCAGCCAACATGAGGAGATCATATGTGTCATATAGTAAGTTCATATAGATCATCTTCATCTTGGCCATGCCTTCTTTCAGTGCTATGCACTCCTCCATAAAGGCTTCTCCTTCCATCTCTTCTCCAAAATATTTCCAACAACATCTTTCCACCAAGGCATTGATATCAACAAAGTTGTTCATGGATTCCATAAGCTTCTCTCTATCCTCCTTTAGTGATCCAAGAAAATGACGTGGCTCACAAATAAGGTCATCCACCAAGATTTATTCTTCTAATAACTGACATATAAGGCCATTTTTCTTATGGCATGGATACATAAGATAAAACTCATTCTCCACATATAGGTCAACTTTTAAAAATTCTACAAAATCACCTCCATGTTGTGAAGTAGACGGTCTCTTTGAAAGTTGCAATGAGATGTGATCACTGCACAAATAATAAATTATATCATACCTTGGAATTTCATCTTCATCACCTTTTTGTAAGGACAATATGGCTTCCTTCTCTTCCACCAGATTCTCAGGTTCACACCCAAGTGGTGTGGCCCTGTCTTCTTTTTTATTTTGTGGCTCAAGAGGTGACTGTAAATAGGATTTGTAATATTATTTTGGATATGATCCAAAATATGTCTCTCCACCCATACATGAGCCAACATCCTTACCAATGATCTACATATCACCCCCAAATAATTTGGAAGTGCATTCACCTTCCTTTTCTTCTTCCATGCAGTCACTTTGTAGTGACTTGCACTCCACCTTAGGAATCACTGTTTCTTCTTCATTTCTCTTCTTCTTCAAGGAAATTGAGGCTTCTTCATATTGAGTGGTACTCAACTCACAAATTTTGAAAGCTCTTTTTGAATATTAACCAAACATTATCCTACTTATTGGACAAGTAGATGGCTTTGATGAATCTTCTCTTTTGGCTCCAGGTGGCATCCATCTAGTCCTCACTTCCTTGCACAGTTCATCAAACATCTGTGCAATACTTTTCATATTTTTCCCATAGTAGGGATATATGAACAACTTATGCATATCAAGAGTGAAATATTCTAAAAAAGAAAGGTCCTTTATAAGTCCCTCAATAAGTCCCCAATAATCTGCAAGGTACATAACTAATTCCTTTGGCCTCCCTCTACAAGAGAACCCATTGTTATACCAAAATATCATCACCCTCATGTTATGAGATAGGTATCCCCTTTTCTACTCCAATCCATCAAAGTTTTCCCTAGAGAAATGAAGGAATAAATTAACCCCTTGCAATTTTCCCTCTTTTGAGCCGGTAACGCTTTTTCCCCATTGACAAAAAGCATTACCCCAAAAGCAAAGAGCCATCAATGCTCCTAATACATGAGAAAAGAGAGGTGCCACCACTCTTTCCTTACTGCAAGAAGTGGTGCCCCCTTATCACCTCCTGTTTGCTTCATTGGAAGAGCGGTGCTTGAGTTTTGAAGGAAAAAAATAGAAGCTTTGAGAGGATTCTCGAAGATGACCTCCGTGGAGCCTCATCCCTATGGTTTAGGATCAGCTGAAGCTCGAGATACTCCCTTTTAGGATCTAATATCCACCTCACCCATGATATCCTCAACCATGTTATATTTTTATCATTCAATCTAGCATTATGATCTTTGGGTCTTTAACTAAGAGAATAACATGCACATCAATAAACACAAGAGACAAGAGACATAAAGAATTTTCCTTAGGGAAACCATAAAGGAGAAAACACCACAACTTCCTCAGAGATATAATGAGCACCAATGGAAGCAGTAAAACCTGAAAACATAAAGATGATCTCCACAACTTCTCTATCTCTCTCTTACTTGAGAGAGATAATTCTCTCTCACTCATGCACCCCAATGAGTGAGTGTGTGTGTGATAAATAGAGAGGCTCACTCTCTATTTATATTCTTCTGTTCACTTAATTTCCACTTTAACATGTCGGCCCCACTTAACAATTACATACTAGAGCTGACATCTCTAGGAGAGTCTAATAACCCTAGTGCCCCACAACTATGGGGACTTTGCCCTCCGATCAACAAGGAGGGTTAACATTGACACAACTGTGGGAACTACTGCCCTGACTTACAATGGAGGGTTAAGCTCAATGAATTTACATGACTTGTTACATTATTGAATCTCCCAATCAGAACATCAGGGAATTCCATGAATCAATTACATTATAGATACTTTCTGGAATAAAAATCCGGGTACAATACATAAGATATACAAGTGAATACATGGGCTGAAGTTACAAATACATCAACACTCCCTCTTAACTAGGAAGGTATTCTCTCAACACAATTTATCAGCACAAGTATTCTTCTCTGTATCATCTGGATCATCATCAAGTCATCTTCGTCTTTAAGTCATCTTCATCTTCAAGTCATCTTCATTGTCAAGTCATCTTCATCAAGTCTGGATCATCATTGGATCGTCATCGAGTTTGGATGATCACTTGATCTGGATCATCACTGCTGGATCATCATCAAGTCTGGATCATCACTGCTAGATCATCATCAAGTCTGGATCATCACTTGATCTAGATTACCACCGCTAGATCATCATCAAGTCTGGATGATCACTTGATCTGGATCGTCACTGCTGGATCATCATCAAGTTTGGATAATCACTTGATCTAGAGCATCATCAAAGCTGGATAATCACTGAATCATTGTCATCATTACTGCTTTTGCTATCTCAATCAAATGGTGCTATCTCTTCATTCTTCTCGTCATAGGAATTTCTACAGAGCTAGTCCTTTGTCATGCTGGTTGTAGTCCTAGCCTCCATGTAGGTCTTCATTGATAGAACCATCCCTTTTTCATGTTGGATGCATAACTACAGAGCCAGTCCTTCTTCATACTAGATGTAGTACTCTATAGATCTAGCCCTTTTTCATGCTGGATGTATCATCACAGAGCCAACCCTTTTTCATGCTGGATGTGGCACCAACATAGAGCTATTCCTTTTTCATACTAGATGTGTCATCACAAAGCTAGTCCTTTTTCATACTAGAAGCGGAACCACATAGCTAGTCCTTTTTCAAGCTAGATGTGGCATCTACACAGAGCTAGTCCTTTTTCATAGTAGATGTGTCATCAGAGAGCTAGTCCTTTTTCAAACTAGATGTGGCATCTACATATAGCTAGTCCTTTTTCATACTAGATGTGTCATCACAGAGCTAGTCCTTTTTCATACTAGATGTGGCATCACAGAGCTAATCCTTTTTCAAACTAGATGTGGTATCTACACAGAGCTAGTCCTTTTTCATACTAGATGTGTCATCATAGAGCTAGTCCTTTCTCATACTAGATGTGGCATCACAGAGCTAGTCCTTTTTCAAATGAGATGTGGCATCACAGAGCTAGTCCTTTTTCAAACTAGATGTGGCATCTACACAGAGCCAGTCCTTTTTCATACTGGATGTGTCATCACAGAGCTAGTCCTTTTTCATACTAGATGTGGCATCACAGAGATAGTCCTTTTTCAAACTAGATGTGGCATCAACACTTATATCTGATCAAGTGGGAAGACATCCCTCAATCACATCAGAATGGCCATGCACTCATATCTGATCATGTAAGACTACATCCCACAGTCATATTAGAAAGGACCTCAGTCCCAGACTGAGTATTCCTGGTAACTGACCAGGTGCCTCCATTCTCCCAGAGAATGGCAACTCAGCACCAAGCTGAGTATTCCTGGTAACTGACCAGGTGCCTCCATTCCAAGAATGGCATTCAACACTTATATCTGATCATGTAGGAACCAGTCCTACAGTCACATCAGAGTGGCTCAATAATCACATCTAACATGGAAGGAACCAAATCCTCTCACCATGACAGAATGGCTTAGCCCTTACATCTGACCATGGAAGGAACCTAATCCTCTCACCATGTTTGAATGGCTCTAGGTCTCATCATTTCCCTTTGGAGGGAACCTCGATTTGGAGAACACCAAGCTTATCCCTGAAGTACTCAAACTTCACTTTGGCCATTTCTAGCATAGAATCACATCAGGGTTGATTACATCCAAGGATAACCTGCAAGCTTCGCCAAGACCGATTACATCCGAGGAAAACCTATAGGACTGTTTACGTCTGAGAAACCTATGAGCTTCGCTAGGATTTATGCTTAGACAACCTGTCTCATCATCTATGCTAGAAATCCCTCTTTCAAGAGATCTCAATATGGATTACTGCTCCTCTCTGCATCATACAAAAATGCAAGTCAGATCAACCAAATCAAATAGTAGTTTTCAAAAGAAACATAGTACCTCCCAAATAGCAAGTGTCAACATCTTTTGCCTCAGCTATACTTAGCGCCATGCAGGAGTCCATCCTGCCAAACCAAGAGATCACACTTGATCCCATACTCAACTGTACCCTTTAGGTACCTCAGTTCATGCTTTGCAACCATTAGCTGAACATGTCTCAATGTGTTCACAACAAAGCAAATATCTGGTCTCGTATTTGATGGGTAAATAATTTGACGATACATCATGGCGTCAAATGATTATGATGAAGCAACCCTCAATAGCTTCAGGTTCGATGCCATAGATGTGGTCATGGCCTTGCAGTCCATCATCCTGAACCTCTTCAAGATCTCTACTGCATACTTCCCTTGTCCACACCTCCATGCCTAGAATGTAGTGCATCATCCCCAAGTCTTTTATCTCGAACTCGGAAACAATTATTCTTCTTGCAAATTTAATGAGTTCCTCTTTTCTACCAGGAAAAAGTCATCGACAAATAACAGGAGCATCATTGGTATTCTGCCTTCAACCTTGAAGTAAAGTTTGGAATCCTCTTTACTCCCAGTAAAGCCTAGAGTCATCAATAATCTATCCATCCTGTTGTACCATGTTGAACCTCAGGATCTTCTACAGTCACTCCCTCTAAAGCGGAGCATCATTCTCCCTCTATCTTTTGTACTCTATGCACTGAAACGTTATGTGCCGGAGTGACAAGTAGCTTCCTCTACTACTAACATTCTATATATCCATCTAGGATCACTGGATACCAAGATACTCTATCTTGAACTTTTTCAAAAGTTCTTCTCGCACCCATCTGTGAGCTTGTCATCCTCTATCAACCTTGTAGCAAAGGTTAAGATATTCATCAAGCTCCTCATGTATGTGTTATCCCATGGGTGTCTTCTGAGCTCGTACAAGGCCTTCTTTCATCCACACACTTGATTCTCCTTGTCATGTGTCTTAAATTCCAATGCCTTCTTTCCATGAGAAATCTCATGCTACGAATATTGCCTTGTATCCCATGATGTTTCCATCTACTGCATGATGGAACTACGAACTTTGCTTCACATATCGATACTGTATCCTAAACATCATTCTTCTTGAACTGGTCCTCCCTTTCTTCTTGGTTACTTCTTCATAGCTGGAAGGTTCTGCATCAATGATGTCGATGCATTCGTCATATTATTCTTCATCTTGAACTATTGTCACTTGTTCTTCAGAACAAGTCTCATCCTTCTTTGCTTGTAGGTGATTATGTATGCAATCTTTCCTACAAGTCAAATGCATTTGTATGGTTAGAAACATTTCATAAGGCATATTTATAATGGAAAATTCTTATGCATAAATATATGATCATGCAACTATTTTAGCCAATGCAAAATTCATCCATATCTCACAGAAACTTTCTAGATGCCTTCCATCTCTACCAGGGAAACATTGAGATTGTGCACTAATCCAATATGTCAGCAAAGAGGTTTCATTCTAGATAAGTAGCAATGGAGAGTTGTAAAGCACCATGAGCTACTTACCCATTACATGCATATTAGTAGTATACTGTCATTAATGCAAACATTCTACCATGCATAATACATCAACTGAATATAAACAAATGCATAACAAAACAATATCATGGGAATGGGGTACTGACATAAAGTGAATCAAAACTTGTTATTGAGTGGATAAACACCTGGATCGAGTACCAACCATTGAAAACTGGTATTTACTCTGCCTATGTTTCCCCTGCTGGATCATTCACTCACACAAAAGCTCAATAGTCTGTCTTGTTTTAGATAGGAAAAAGCATGGGAAGCACCTGAGCAAACAACGCCATCACCTGCAGTTTTTCCCGACAAAGGCAATTTCTCCTTTGTCGGGAAAGAGCATAGCACCTTTTTATAGCCAGCTTAAGGTTCTCTAGTCGATGGGAGTGGAAGTAAAGGCATTACCCATAGAGGAAAAAGCATAATAGGTGGTAGATACTTAAGCAATGATTCCGGTTCCATAGCTAGTAGCTTACCTTAAACCAAATTACCCAGGACTAGCCTCTCTTCACCTGGTTCCTGAGCCGGGGCCAGTTAACCCAAAATCATAGGCATTTCGAATCCTTATGTATGCATACTTATCATGTCATTACATCTAGCTATAATAGTTTACAGACCCAAGCTCAGTTCCTGTGAATGTGTAAACATCCCTTCTAGCAGATCGAGAGCCTGATCCCCACTCGAATCCAGATCTTGACCGAGTTATGAAATACTTATCTTTATTTTTTTCGTGGGTAGAATCCTTCTTGATCCTTCTGCTTCGTCATATTCTTCATTCATGACTTCATTATTTCTTATCAAATGCTCAAGATGGATAAGAGGTTCTTCAAGAATTGAGTCCTTCATATTCCTCATCACTTGAGGGATCTTCTTTGGATGGTGAGAGCTTGATCTTCAGTTGCTCCCATCTTCTCTTCTCTTATTATGAGTCGAGCTTCTTCTTCTTGTGTGTGCTCTTCCTAGAGTCTATTGAAAGTAATAAATCCCTTCTGTCACACATTCCTCGCATGAATGAATCCCATGATCTTGGGAGGCCATTCAAGGTTGCTATCACCACTTTTTCATTCTCCACTTCTTCTTCGACTGCTTCAAGTTGTTCTGCATTCTGGATCTTCACATTCTTCAACTGTTTTCTCAAAGCCATCTTATAATTTATGTTCTTCCCTTCAATTATCTTGGTCAAGGAATCAAACATCTCTTTCAGTGTCTTTAGGGAAGACACTTGTGGTACAACTTGATCCGTGACTGAATCAACAAAGATCTTCTTGGCCTTGACCAATTTATTCTTATGTAAGGCTTTTAGCCTCATCTCCCTCTGAAAATGGAACCTCTCTACTTATGTAGGTGTCCAATTCATTTCTTCATAGAGATCATATAATTCTAGGCTTATAAGTTGTCAACTTAACCAAGATTTTCATCAAGCTGATGTGATAGATCACTTTGAAATGAGAGCCTCAAATGAAAATATCAAAATATTAGATCTTACCGATTTGAGGTGTCCGTCCTAGTTCTGGAGATGGCTGATCTAGGGTTTTTCAGAGAAACCCTAATTTTAAAAACTTGGAATATTTTAGATCTGATTGGATAGAAAGATATATATCTTCAAGGTGAGCTGTCCAATGTACTCCTTTTTTGAAAACAGTGGAGGGAAGCTCCCGGAACAGGAAGCCCTAGTTTACCAATTTCTTCTGTAGAAATTCCTGATACTGTTTCTGCGGTATCTATGAAATTACTGCTTCTATGTGTCTAACACTTCACACTGTAGTATCCTTTCCTGTCCCTATTCCAACAAAATAGGTTTCATCAGAATTGGTTTCACCAATTGAGACTTATGAGCGTTTTTCCAAGGTGACCTGGTTTAGGATTGTTCAGCATAATGAAGTTGTACGAACTGCCACATGTCACTGTTTCATCTTATGGGTCTGAAACTCAGACCATAGAAATTACAGTCTATTCCATTTCTATACTAGCTTCATAAATTTCATTTGGACCTTTTTAGCCCTAGATATAGAAATTATCCCCAGGTGTCCTGTTTAGGGATGAATCCTGGAAGAGGCTGGAAACCTAACTTGGAGGGATGATATCTCCTAGAGTATAGAGAATCCAAGGCTGAAATTTGGACACAGGGTAAATCCAGATTTTATCTTCATCCTGTGACAATTTCATCTTCTTATCCTTCTCCAATCCTGAGATATAGCGAATGTACCAAAACGTATTATTTTTAGTATTTTAGGGTTTTTCCAGCTCGGGTTCAAACTAGGGTTTGACTTTCCCGTAGTTACACCCAACCAAAAATCTCGACCCATGTCTCTAAAATTCTATTTTTATGAGGAGATCGATCCTATGTTGGGCTCTCTAAAAAATTTCTCTTCTCTAAGAAGCCCTAATTCCCCGCACTAAAAACTGAAAATGTCCGGAATCGAATTCCGCTTTGACAAAAAGATGTGCCCTTGAAGGGAGAACTAGGATAGCATAATTTTGCTGATGGATTGTGGAGAGAGACCCAAAAAGTAAGAATCCCTAGCTTCTGTAGCTGCACAATGTCTTCTTCTCAGGTTAGCTCTGATAGCATGTTAGATTTTTATCATTCAAGCTAGCATTATGATCTTCGGATCTTTAACTGAGAGAATAACATGCACATCAATAAACACAAGAGACAAGAGACACAAAGAATTTTCCTTCATAAAGGAGAAACCCCAAAACTTCCTCAAAGATAGAATGTGCACCAATGGCAACAATAAAACCTGAAGACATAAATATGATCTCCACAGCTTCTCTCTCTCTCTCTTACTTGAGAGAGCTACTTCTCTCTCACTCATGCGCCCCAATGAGTGAGTGTGTGTGTGATAAATAGAGAGGCTCACTCTCTATTTATATTCTTCTATTCACTTAATGTCCACTTTAACATGTCGACCCGACTTAACAATACTAGAGTCGACATCTCTAGGAGAGTCTAATAACCCTAGTGCCCCACAACTGTGGGGACTTTTCCCTCCGATCAACAAGGAGGGTTAACCTTGACACAACTATGGGAACTACTGCCCCGACTTACAATGGAGGGTTAACCTCAATGAATTTACATGACTTGTTACATGATTGAATCTCCCGATCGAAACATCGGGGCATGACATGACTCAATTACATTATAGATACTTCCAGGAATAAACATCAGGGTACAATACATAAGATATACAAGTGAATACATTCCAAAGTTACAAATACATCAACACTCCCTCTTAACTAGGAAGGTATTCTCTCGACACAATTTATCAGCACAAGTATTCTTCTCTATATCATCTGGATCATCATCAAGTCATATTCGTCTTTAAGTCATCTTCATCTTCAAGTCATCTTCATTGTCAAGTCATCTTCATCAAGTCTAGATCATCATTGAGTCTGGATGATCACTTGATCTGGATCGTCACAGCTGGATCATCATCAAGTCTTGATCATCACTTGATCTGGATCATCACTGTTGGATCATCATCAAGTTTGGATCATCACTTGATCTGGATCGTCACCATTGGATCATCACTTGATCTGGATCGTCACTCCTGGATCATCATAAAGTCTAGATCATAACTTGACGTTGATTGCATGGGCAGACCCGGGTTTACTATAATCAACCAACAACACCCCTAGCTCACTGGCCCTTTCGGCAACAGACCGCATAGTGGCCTGAAGTCTCACCCGAAGTGATTCTAATGGGTTGGCCAAGGATTCAAGTGTCTTGGACCAGGTTTTGTGGCAATCCTACTGGTGGCTCGCAGCTCTCCTAGCTACGAGATCTCTTTCCTGCGCGCCGCACAATCTTTCGCTCGCCATGCGCGATCTATTCCCCACTCGTGGCCCTTCTAGCCATGTCGTCTCTACCCTTGCGCACATCGTGCGGGTTCTTCTTCCGTCGCACAACTTCCTCCTTTCCACAATATTCCCAATCTTACCGCATCGCCGCGCCCCGTGTGACATGCAACTCCTGCTCAACGCTAAGTCCTCAACCTACGGTATCGCGCACCGTAGCTCCTCTGCCGGTGCGGTATCGCCTTCTTGCGATACCCTCCTCCCGCGGTTTAGCGCACCTAGCATTGTTCATGTCGACGAGCAAGACTCGATACCCAGACTGTCTTACTGTTATTAATTAACTATATAAGGCAAGCATAAATAAGTCCTTATACAACGTGTCAAGGATTTCAACTTATATTTATCTTCGTGTAGTGCTGTACTAAATAACTCATTCATACATTAACTATAAACAAATTGCATAACATAACTGATGGATGCAGCAAATAAACACAATACGCAAATCAATCACAAAACACGGGATTTTAACGTGGTTCGCCCCCAGGATGGGAGTTACGTCCACAGAACTGTGCTTCTCTATTATAGCTTAAGGGAAGGTAAACACAGTTCTGCTGCACCTCACATGCAGCTCAAGATCTTCTCTCTTAGATATTTCTTCTCTACCTTTAGGTTGTCGCTCTTACAACATACTCTTCCCTCTCAGTCGATCCCTGTGGATCATTACATGCATGCTCTATAAGCCAGCTACTGGTTTCAGTAATATTGCTACAGCTAAGACCAGAACCAGAGCTCGGCTTTTACAACAGTCTACTTATCCTTATTACCTATTTCAATCACGACTGTCTAACTATCTTACCAACCCTTTACAATGCAAAATTACATCCTTTTATAAGCAGCCCGAAGGTATTTCTTTTACAACACTGTGGGCCTGTCCCAACAGTAACCCAAACCCTAATTAGTGACATTCGGTCCTCTCTGTCCTTGAGGTAGCCGCTTCCTGTCACACCACAGCTCTCTGCAGTCTTCCATGCTTCCCGACACTGACCATGGGTACTATGCGCCGCTTCTCTTTTCTGTCCTTCGTCTTCAATGCTTGAGCCTCGTTGCTCCTTCTTCTTTATGAGGGTTGCTGAGCCCTCCTGTCTTCAGCCGCTGCCTTCAATGTAGTGGGTGAGCTCTCCCTTCTCGGCCGCTTAGGTACCGTTGCCTTTCTTTGACTTTCCTATCTCAAAAAGTCATGGTTTCCGGCTCTGCTCTGCACCTGGAAACATGCTATGGCGTCGTAGCTCCGTCTTATCTTCTTTCCACCAAAACTTATCTCTTCCTTAAACTTAGCAGCTTCTTCTGTAGCTGCGGGACCCTACTCCAACACTTGATCTAGATCATCATAAAAGTTGGATCATCATTAAATCATCACCATCATTACTGCTTCTTCTATCTCAATCAGATGGTGCTATCTCTTCATTCTTCTCATCACAGGAAGTTCTACAGAGCCAACCCTTTGTCATGCTGGTTGTAGGCCTAGCCTCCATGTAGGTCTTCATTGATAGAGCCAACCCTTTTTCATGCTGGATGCATATCTACAGAGCCAGTCCTTTTTCATACTGGATGTAGTCCTCCATAGAGCCAACCCTTTTTCATGCTGGATGTATCATCACAGAGCCAGCCCTTTTTCATGCTAGATGTGGCACCAACACAGAGCTAGTCCTTTTTCATACTAGATGTGTCATCACAGAGCTAGTCCTTTTTCATACTAGATGTGTCATCACAGAGCTAGTCCTTTTTCATACTAGATGTGGCATCACAGAGCTAGTCCTTTTTCAAACTAGATGTGGCATCTGCACAGAGGTAGTCCTTTTTCATACTAGACGTGTCATCACAGAGCTAGTCCTTTTTCAAACTAGATGTTGCATCTACACAGAGCTAGTCCTTTTTCATACTAGATGTGTCATCACAGAGTTAGTACTTTTTCATTCTAGATGTGGCATCACAGAGCTAGTCCTTTTTCAAACTAGATGTGGCATCTACACAGAGCTAGTCCTTTTTCATACTAGATGTGTCATCATAGAGCTAGTCCTTTTTCATACTAGATGTGGCATCACAGAGCTAGTCCTTTTTCAAATGAGATGTGGCATCACAGGTCTAGTCCTTTTTTAAACTAGATGTGGCATCTACACAAAGACGGTCCTTTTTCATACTAGATGTGTCATCACAGAGATAGTCATTTTTCATACTAGACGTGGCATCACAGAGATAGACCTTTTTCAAACTAGATGTGGCATCAACACTTATATCTGATCAAGTGGGAACACATCCCCCAATCACATTAGAATGGCCATGCACTCATATCTGATCATGTAAGACTACATCCCACAGTCATATAAGAAAGGCCCTCAGTCCTAGACTGAGCATTCCTGGTAACTGACCAGGTGCCTCCATTCTCCCAGAGAATGGAAACTCAACACCAAGGTGAGTATTCCTGGTAACTGACCAGGTGCCTCCATTCCAAGAATGGAATTCAACACTTATATTTGATCATGTAGGAACCAATCCTACAGTCACATCAGAATGGCTCATCACTCACATTTGACATGGAAGGAACCAAATCCTCTCACCATGACAGAATGGTTCAGCCCTTACATCTGACCATCGAAGGAACATAATCCTCTCACCATGTTAGAATGGCTCTAGGTCTCATCATTTCCCTTTGGAGGGAACCTCAATCTGGAGAACACCAAGATTCTCCTTGAAGTACTTGAACTTCAATTTGGCCATTTCTAGCATAGAATCACATCAGGGCTGATTACATCCAAGGATAACCTGCAAGCTTCACCAGGACCGATCACATCCGAGGACAACCTATAGGACCGTTTACGTCTGAGCAACCTACGAGCTTCACCAGGATTTACGCCCAGAAAACCTATCTCATTAGCTATTCTAGAAACACCTCTTTCAAGAGATCTCGATTTGGATCACTGCCACTCTCTGCATCATACAAAAATGCAAGTCAGATCAACCAAATCAAATAGTAGTTTTCAAAAGAAACATACTACCTCCCAAATAGCAAGTGTCAACATATTTTGCCTTAGTTGTACTCAGCACCATGCAGGAACTCATTCTTCCAAACCAAGAGATCACACTCGATCCCATACTCAACTATACCCTTCATGTACCTCACTTCATGCTTTGCAACCATCAGGTGAGCATGTCTCAATGTGTTCACAACAAAGCAAATATTTGGTCTCGTATTTGTCAGGTAAATCACCCGACGATACATCATGGCATCAACCGATTCTGATGAAGCAACACTCAATAGCTTTAGGTTCGATGCCATAGATGTGGTCATTGCCTTGTTGTCCATCACCTTGAACCTCTTCAAGATCTCTATTGCATACTTCCATTGTCCACACCTCCATGCCTAGAACGTAGTGCATCATCCCCAAGTCCTTTATCTCGAACTCAAAAACAAGTCTTCTTCTTGTAAATTTAATGAGTTCCTCTTTTCTGTCAGGAACAAGTCATCAACATATAACGGGAGCATCATTGGTCTTCCACCTTCAACCTTGAAGTAAAGGTTGGAATCCTCTTTACTCTCAGTAAAGCCCAGAGTCATCAGTAATCTGTACATCCTGTTGTGCTATGTCGAAACTTAGGATCTTCTACAGTCACTCCCTTTGAAGCAGAGAATCATTCTCCTGCTGTCTTTTGTACTCTATGCACTGAAAAATTCTGTACTAGAGTGACAAGTAGCTTCCTCTACTACTAACATTCTATATCCATCTAGGATCACTGTATACCAAGATCCTCTATCTTGAACTATTTCAAAAGTTCTTCTCGTACCCATATGTGAGCTTGTCATCCTCTATCAACCTTGTAGCGAAGGTTCATATCTTCATCAAGCTCCTCATCTATGTGTTATCCCATGGGTGTCTTCTGAGGTCTGGGCCGCGACTGTTGGGCTTGACAGCCGCGGTCTGGGCCGCGACTGTCCTGGGGTGGAGATGGGGTGGGCAGGTTTGTCTTTTGGACATGAGGCTAATGAGACTTCTTTGTTTGATTTGCAGGATGCCATGGGTGATATGGCGGGAGAGGGAGATGCCAGAGGATCTAGTGATTGCCATTCGAGAGGACCGTCGGGTGCGGTCCATGTTGGCGCTCTTCGGACTACTAAAGTTCGCGGAGATTCCGATGATACAGTCAGCAGGTTTACTGCTGAACCGCTTGATTGATTTCTGGGAGCCCGAGACACAGGCGTTTCGGGTACAGGGAGAGAGGGTGGACCTCACCCTGGTTGATGTTTATTTCATGGCGGGGTTACCCTGCCTGGGGCGGGTAACGGACACACAGCCGCGGGTCTCTGCGGATCTCGAAATAGATGACTTGGCATCGCGCTTTTGCAGGGCGGACGCGAGGGTGCATAGAAATGCACTCCGGATTCAGGATTTACGGGAGTCAGCTGTACAGGCGATGGCAGCTTGTGTCGTACGGATTTTGGGATCCCAGGCACCTGAGAAGGTGTCGGGGGGTCAGATGCAGATTGTAGAGCGAGTGCTGGCAGGGACGTACTATGCGTGGGGCCAGATGTTCCTGAACTGCGTGCAGCGACAGCTGACCGCAGCGAAGGAAGCTGGCAAGGGATTCTGTTTTGGGTCGTTCCTAGTGGCATTCTTCATGGAGAGGGTCCCTACCTTGTGGCCGCGGGTGCCAGTCAGAGAGGGAGGCCTGAGGGAGCCCCGGATGATCCGGTGGGGAGAGATGATGCGTCGCCGGGGCGGCGGGGACGTGGGGCGGTATTTCACTCAGGTGCTGTATATGCAGTGGCTTCAGTTACCTCTGGCGTTGGAGGACTATCCCTATAGAGGCATGGACTACACAGGGGATCCAGATGCGCCACGGCCACCTGGACAGGCATGGGGTCCAGACGGTATGTATGATTTTAATTGGTTTGTCCAGTTGTTTATGTTATATATGATATATATGGTGACTGACAACTAGGTGTTTGCAGATGTGGGTCCGAGGCCGTCGCGAGATCATGTGCCTCATAGAGGGGTTGTGGCGGTTCCGGCGTTGCTCGGGCGAGGTCCTGTGCACCGGAGAGATGCGGATGGGGCGCTAGAGTCTGTACGGGCGCTGTTAGAGTGGCTGTTGACGGGAGTGAGCGATGCGGGGTGGGAGGATCTTCCTCGACATATGATTCGGGATTGTAGGCAGGCGCCTCGGGATTTCAGAGGGATAGCGTTCCGGGTGGCTCTCCTGGAGGAGAGGGCACGAGCACAGGTACCGAGGCCCAGGCGAGATGAGGACTCGTCGGAGGAGGAGCAGGAGGAGGAGTCAGAGGCTGCTGACATGGAGAGTGATCTGGGGTATGATTCCCACTAGGGAGAGCAAGGAGCTCTCCCTGATTTTTTGTAGCTGCGGCTTGTATTTTATGAGTGTTGAGGGATGTACATACATATTTTTTGTATAGCTGAGTACTGGGGTACTCAGAACATGTATAGTTCGGAACATGTATTGTTTGACTTGTATATATATATATGCATGTGGATGCACATTTTTTGGTGATGTTGTCTCATTTGTACGCACGTGGATGCGCTTTATGATATGTTTGATACTGCACATGGATGCAAGTAGCCTAGGCTGTTGGGCACATGGATGCCCCTTTGTTGATATGATATGATATGATGTATGTATGACTAGGCACGTGGATGCCCCTATGGATGCAAATGTCAGGTTGATGGTTTATTTGTTATGTATGCAAATGTTGATGCAATGCAGTGTTTTTGTTTTTTTGGATATTTGGATGATATGCTATGGGGTAATGATGCATGATGGAGGTGTTACATAGTGTGATTGATATGCCAGTCTAGGATATTGTTCGCCATTTGGTCTGCGACACTATTGTAAGCTCTTGGGACATGTGTGAATGTGATGGATTCAAACTGTCGGCTAAGTTGTTTTGTACGCAGGAATTTTCTAAATAGGCAGGGATCACGCACCTGGTAGCAGTTGTTGAGCTGGAAGACAAGAAGCTGGGAGTCCAAGAACACATGAAGGTGACGTATGCACATCTAGAGGGCAGCAGTTAGGAGACCGGTCACAGCATCATACTCCGCCTGGTTATTGGTGGCAGCGCCGATACATATTCCGTCAAGGTGGATGCGTTCGTTGGAAGGGGAGTATAAGACCCATGCTGCGGAAGCTAGGTTGGGAGACCAGCGGCTGGCACCATCAGCGAAGCCGATGTAACAAGGTGGAAGAGGATCCATCTGTGGGCATGCAAAAATGCAATAAATGTGAGATTGTGGTCAAAAACGGTGAAAAACAAAAAGAGGGCAAACTATGCAAATGCGGACCAATGAGGTCGCAGTTTCGGTTATGGGTAGAAACGTTTCAGATACAACCCATTCCGGGGGTTGGAGAAGGGTCGTCCTTCAAAGTCTGCTAAAATGTATGCCCCCTTGCCAAGGCAAGTTTGCACAATGTAAGGGCCTTGCCACATGGACTCGAATTTTCCTTTACCTTTTTTGTCGTTGGCTTGGTCATAGGCGAGGACGAGGTCCCCTTCGTGGAAAGTTCGAGGGTGAACATGTTTGTCATAATGGGCTTTGGAGCGTGTTTTGGCAGCTGGGAGTTTGGAGGGGTGTATGGGACGCTGTTTCTGACGAACTGGGGTTATGTCAGGCCATGTGTCGATGCGGTGTTCTATAATGGCAAGGTCAAGGCCAGGAATTTCGGTATAGGACCAGGAAAAGACATCACGGAATTCTTTGAAGAGTGCTTTGTACTCGTCAACCTCCCGCTCAGTGCAAGATTCTCCTAAAGCGATGAGTTCGGGGGTGCCCCCGGGGGCAGCAAGATCAATTTGGATAACAGGTGAGATGTTGGCCATGTTACCCTCTTCGAAGGCGTCAGGAGCAGGAATAGGGTCCTTGAACCAGTCGACCTTCGGGGGAAGGAAGTCTTTGGATTCCACTGCAAATTGAGGAGCAGTGCTAGAAGATGGTTCATCGGGAAGAAAGTATGAACGATGATGCATGTCATCCCAGGGATAATCTGGGGCGGTGAGAGCCTCAAGAATTTCTTCATCACTGTAGAATGTTTGGGTTGTTAGATCGGTTGCCGAGGGGGTGGTGATGGAAGAAAACATATAAATGTTCTCGAACTCGTTTGAAGCAGAAGATTCCGGGGGGTGGATCTCCACAATGGGGAGTTGGGTTGTCTCAAGATCCAGATCTGAGGGGAGGATCTTGTCAATGGTGGGGTCTGCCGTCTCCAAATCCCGATTGTTCATCTCAAAGAGAGCTATTCTGTATTCGGGGAGATTGGGACAGTGATGGGAGTAATGCCCGTAAATATCACATAAGGCACATGGGTGGTTGGTGCGTAGGGATTTGTCGCGAGGTATAGGGGTTGACTCTAGATGGACCACCGGGATAGTGGGGTCGTCGTCGAGCATTTGCATGTATTCCTTTAATGCTGGTAAATGAGGACATAGGTGAGTC
>LPNX010157879.1:0-11134 GCA_001517045.1 Pseudotsuga menziesii
GTCGAAGTAAAAAGGTGGTCGCAGTAAAACTCCGTCGCAGTAAAGAGTGAAAAGTGAAAAGTGAAATTATTTTTAAATATTGACTGAGCGCTAAACCCAATAAACCCAAGTTTAGTTGGCTCGGTTTTGGCTATCATTGGTTAGGGCTTATACTGAGCTCACTGCCTGGCTCGGTAGGATAAATAACCAAATTACGAGTATTCTGTCATTTCTTTGCATCCGCTATATACCAAATTACATAATACCCGTGCTCATTCTCATCCATATTGATTCTAATCAATATTGCTAGATTCGCAAATTCCCTTGGATCTCAGACCGTCTATAATTCCCTTTGTTCTTTCCACCGTTTCAGTGTTTAATCATCAGCAATCAGTAATAGCTGAGGACCAACCAGTCTCAATGGAAGGGCTTATACCTTGCATTTACCGAGCTGTTATCCGAAAGAAGAGTGATGATCAAATATGTCATAACTGTAATATATTATCAGCAGCAGAAGATTCGAGTAGAGGAAGATCATTTGGGAGGGATGTCTACAATAATAACACCAGACTTCCCAGTACGGCAGATTCACGAATCTGTGGCATTAATGCACCGCAAGAAGTATTGTTGAAGCCACCAGATCGATATTCTTTGAGTAAATCCTTACACATATGGGCCCTGTCAGCCTGTTGTTTTTGTGCTTTCGAAAATGGAGGAGTCCAATCTCACCAGCCCATTTACTTCCGTGGGTGATTCTATCCGATCTTTTCTTGTTGCAGTTAGTTTTGATCTTTTGGCTCACATAGTTTGTGTTGAATTCCTAGGTTATTGTGGTATTTCTAACATTGCTTGGAAGCTCATGGAAATCATTTGGCTAATGAAATGTAGTTCGCCATAGCCATTATATGGTTACAGAATTTCTGTATGTGGTTGCTCTGTAATTTTTTGAACTCTAAACTTAATTCATGACAGGTTTGTTAGCAAATATCAATACGAATTATTCATAATACCTAAAATAGCTCTTCATAGCCATTATATGGTTGAGAATATCTGTATGTGGTTTCTCTTTGAGTTCTAAACTTAATTCATGACAAGGTTGTCAGCAAGTATCTATAAGAATGATTCATAATACCTAAAATAGCTCCTGCATTTATTTATTGGAATGAAAAATTTTCTTTGCGGGAAAAGATATATCAAGTAATTAAAGGAGGGTAGGTTCTATCCAGCAAGTAAGTCAGATTTCTTTGTATTGTCTGTATTGCATTGTAATGAATTCGAATATAAAGTTACAAAATCTATTTTATCTTTACTTCTCTCCCACAATATGTTATCAATCAATCGAATAAACTCGCCTCCCCAGAATACTCCTCAGTAAAGTCCGATCAATCAACTTGCTTTCCCAGACTACTCTTCAGTTTTGAGAATAAAATCTAATCAAACCATATTCCGTCTCCATGTCTGTTGTCCACCCACCTTCCCATTCTTTAATTTAGTTGCCGTTAGGATTCTGCCCACCGTTATTCTTCAACCACGATATGAGGAATTAAGTGCATTGATGAGGAGTAATTTATTTGATCCTTATGAGGAGGTGAAGCCGGATGAGAAACCTATGTGAGCCAGTCTTCCGGGAGAGAGGGGATAATCAGGAGCCATCAACCAGAAGCCAATAGACTTTCATAAAGGGCCTAGACTTTCGCCTTTCATAATCAAAGGGTGTAATGGATAAAGCAACTAGAATGGATATGCGGGCGGTATATAAAGGTAGAATGTGGGGCTGTTGCGGGGTGTTCTTTATACTGATTGAAAGCCATGAAAATCAGAGTTACAAGTCCATTGAAATACTGTAACTAATTACCAATTTACCAATTTATAGGCCAACTTAAATGGTTCTTTACCTTTCTCAAATGATATACCAAAGCTTTCACAGCCATAAAACGGTTTGCTCTGAAATTCTGAATGATAAAAAATAAATTCATGGTACCAAATGCCAATTATACATCTGTGTTCAAACACCAGACTACTAAATAGCAAGAGATATTTATTGGTTGGTTGAAATAACTAGCCTTATATTTTTGGGAAATTGTGTATGTTCGAGAAGGTATATGAGATTAACCATAGGAGTTTTTCTGAAATGTTATTTTAATTTAATGTTCATCAGCGTTCTCTTAACTAGGAAATTGTGTATGTTCGAGAAAATTGTGTATGTTCGAGAAAGTATATGAGACTAAACAGAGGAGTTTTTCTGAAATGTTATTTTAATACAATGTTCATCCGGGTTCTCTTAACTAGTCTGCATTTCAGTTACTATGCCTATCATGGAAAAACATTATATAGTTATATATTTATGAATAAAAATTAACAATATCCAAAATAAGATTGACTATTAAGAACAAATTTGTATACTAATTTTTATAAGAATATAACAATTTCAATATTTTAATGCTTGCAATTTGTCTTCTCTATTAATTTTTATATTTTTATCAGAATATAAATTTTTTTATATTTTAATGCTTGTAATTTGTCTTCTCTATATATATGGATGGCATTGTATTAAAGAAACAGTTGTAGACAAGCCTCATATATATATATAAAAATAAAAAAAATAACATTTCAGAACCAAAACATAAATGAGTACCACCCTGCACTCTGCTTTTTCTCAAAATCAATTTCAGTATAATACTGAATATCATATAATAATATGGTTACTCACTTGTTGATACTTTTAGCTCAAACAAAGAGATGAAGGAAAAGAGACTATATTTTCTCAGAAATATCAAAATTATATACCTAATCATATCCTGTGTAATGAGGTCTTAAAATAATATACATGAAAAAAAAACATTGATTCAGAACACCACTATAAAATATTGGCTTCTTTGTTAAAAAAAAGTCTAAACCTATACACTAATGTTTAAAATTAGACAGATTTCTTCAATACCAAACAAACAATCCTAAGCCTCTAAGCATTATGTTCACCAATTTTAGAAATATTCGACTATGTCAAAATTTTCAATCTAATCTTGAGATTAGGAATACCCCTTAAACAATCTTGGATAATGACGTGAGAAAAATGACATAAAATATAAAATTCATTTTAAAAATTAGTAATCCACGTCCTAAATTTTTAAGGATTTAATATTAAATCTTATTTATTATAAATGAAGAAAAATAACATATCTATTTTTCAACAATTTAGAAGTTTAAAATAATTTCATTTCACAATTTAGAGATAATATGTTTTCATAATTAAGTTTGCTTGTTCTACAATTGTAAGTATCCAACACACAAATAAGCACAAGGTTGGATAAACCTTGCATCATTCATAAATATTATAAGGAACTCATTAGTGAACTTAATAGATGAATTTCTGATATCAAGAGGCACAAATACTGAATAATCAAATATTAAATTCATAATACTAAATTGTAGGTAAACTTGACAATACTCTAACTACAAGTGTGATAGTGTATTTCTACATTAAAAAAAATTCCTCTGTAATGAAATGTAGTCATGTTGTTTTATGTCAATTAAGAAAGTTATGATGTATATTCATTACTCATGTTGCACAATATAGACCATTAGTTGTTGTATAGAATTGAATAGTCTGCATTGAAGGAAATTATCATAAGAAAACACTAAGGTATGAAAGTATATACAATTGAATACACTTCATTGAAGGAAATTATCATAAGAAAACAATAAGGTATGAAAGTATCATCGCAACATTAATGCTATCCACTTCCAAGTATATAGTCCAATTATGATATTAAAATATCACCATATGGAAATATCACATAGATTACTACTAGAAGTTTCTATACATGAAACTAATGGGAAACATTTTCCGTAGGGTTTCCCAAGGTTTTTGTAGTAGTTTCTATGTCTAAAATGATTCCCATAGACAAATGAAGTGAAGCGCAAGTTTTGGAAGCCTGACATAGATAATCCATTTCTCTAAAAAACAATTCCAAATTGTTCCAACCGTCAAATTAATACCACATTTTGGACATTATAATGCATACCTGATAATAAAGTACAATGTTTATGACTGAGAACCCGGAGTATTTCAAGGAATTGTGTGAGGCAATTCAACATGCAATTCTTCCCTTAATACTAATGGTCATGGTTTGGTATATGCTAAAGATGGATTTGAAATGAATAAAAGGGAATAAATCATAATGGTAGAACATTCATGCTTGTTAGAGGTGGATTCAACCAATGTTTCACTAGATAGTATATTCATAGATGAATGTGACCCATGCTACAAGAGACATTTAAGAAAAAAAAAAGTGGCCAATTTTTAACCGAACCAGAAAACTACTACATGGGAGATGTCTAGGATTCTTTGAAAATTTGAGGACACAAAGATAGTCCCCTAAAATTTCAATCCAAATGTGGGGATGCTCCCACAATTGTTCTAGATTCCCCAATGGGGTATCTCCAATATTTGAAACATTTACGAGGACTTCCTAGGTCTCTGAAACATTGGATCATCGTGTATCTAGGATTTAAAGGTGGTTACACATTCCCACAAAACATATGAATCTTTTCAAATGGGCATTTGTTCATTGTGGTGTGGTGAGAGCATAACTATTTACTAGGGTTCTATTCTCACTGAAAAGGTTCGGTGGACTTTGGGGCATGGGGAGGTGCTTTATTTTACTAATTTTGGAATCGAGAAAAGTTGGCATCCAATCATTGCAATGTGCCTCTTGTGGTATTCTATGTTCCACTCATTCAGGTTCCAATCTTGTTGTGGTCTTACATTTCACATGGTTTGTATTAAAAGTGATAATGCTATGTCCAATCTTGTTTGATTTTGGTAGAGTAGATACCTCCTAAGACTTTGGACCTTAGCTACAGAACTCTACACTTTGTTGTTCCTCCCCTTAGGGCATGTTCCACAAAGAATATCCAATGAATATTCATCTCACTAAAAATGTTCCCTGTACTTCTTCCCAAAGGTAGGTGTTGAGGAAAAGTTATTTTTTAAACCGAGAAAATTTAGCATATTATTATTTTAATATGTCTATAGTTGTCTACTGTGTTTTTATTCAAGATTTCATAGTCATAGTCAAGCATGCCCAAATTCTATGTTACACTTAAATATTCTCATATGTTGGAATATGCCAATGATTTTTTCATAATGAGTATATATAAATCATATTTAATACTTAAGACTATTCTCACTTAGTAGTACTACATCGAAATTGTTGTAATTTAAATTTTGATGGATATCAATTACTAGAATTTAGGTCCTCTAAGATGTTTTCATTTACAATTCAACCTACAATGCACTTTTTGTTGAATTCCTATGCCTAAATATGAATACTTCATCATAGATAAATAGTTAAACAAAGTTCATTCATTAGAAAACACGCCTAATGCAAACTGCTTCAATTTCTGTAAGTGAATTCATTTTTTGGTTTATGGTGAGATTAATAATAAAAAGTAAAATGTTCCAATTTTAAATTAATTACATTCCATAGCTTGAAAGTATACCAAAATTGTTGTGAAAGTATGAGGCCTAATATTCCAATTTAGCTCCTTTTGGCTCATTATTGTAGGTTCCAGGTCATTCTCTTTCTTGAACTAATAAGCATATCTAAGCTCAAAATAGTGGTCCAACTTCTATTGTAGCTCTAAATTGTGATATGGTAGGTGGTGGACAAGATTGTTCACTTGACTTATGTTCTAGATTCTACTTAGTTGATGAAGAAGAAAATGTTCCCTATTAGGTGTACATGAATCCACAACATCCCATTAAATATTACAAGTGACTCTAGCCTCATATTCTCTTGAAACATCAACATAAAAACTTAATATAAGATGTTCCTCATAAATCATATGTAGAAGAAAACATTTAAAATAAGGTAACACACAACATCATTGAAGCCATGTCAATACGTAATACAAAGCTTGAATCATCTGAAGGACAAAACATGTAGAATAATAGTTAACTAGATAATGCAAAATTGTTTCTTCAGAAAATTACAAGCCGATGTTGCATAATGATCACATAAATAATGCAATGACACATCATAAGATTTAGAAAGAATCCTAATCATATTATATGAGCTTCAAATCAATCTTAATTGTATCATATTGAAAAACAATTTGCTAGACATCATGTAGGATGAAGAACAATATTGAGAATTTTTAATACTCTACGATATAGAACTTTGAGCTTAATGCCCTATTTATAACCCAATATGCCACTCTGTTGGTAATTACTTGACTTGATGAAATTCAATAATTTTTAATGACAAGCTTGCCATAAATACCCTTCTACCGCACTATATTGCAAATCGTTACACCTAATATTGTCACGTTGCCTATATCTGTGAAGTTGATATGTGAAAGGACCTTTTGGAGGTATTTTTCCTTGCTATAAGCCCATTCCTAGAAGATATGACGCACCTTGTCTCTTGACATAGAGATTAATCTATGGATGATGCCTCTTTCTAGTTGACAAGAAGCGTCAATGACTATAGTTTATGGAAACTATAGTCCATTGTTACCATAGCTTGCATATACTTGAGTCTGGGTCCCGTTGTCCCTTTGGAGCACTATGTGTTCTTCCCAAGCTTGAATTTACTTGTGAGATTTCTATCGAGGGATGGAAAATTGAGGTGGTGGAGGCCTAGGTGAAGGACTCAGTTTTTACGGTTCGCAGATGTGTCGACAGAGGTTGTCACTTGTGTAATCTTTGATTTGATTAATAGAAATATCTTTTCATGTCCAATAATGTGCGTTTGAATTAATATTGAATCCATGGATATGTTTAATTGCTTATACATTGTTGATTATATATGCTAGAGTAGATCTAACACAATATTATATAGCATGCTTGTATTCTTTGATGTTGTTGAGAGAAAATTGCCAGCACAAGAGGGATTGGAAAAAGCTCAATGGGGATCTACTTCAACCATCTAGAATAAGGTATGATTCGAGGTCCCTTAGTGTTATATGTTTGGTTTCCCTTGCATATTGGGAAGGGATTGATTTCTTATGTCTAGCTCTTTGTTGTGGTACACCCCAAGCCATAGGAAATTTCTCTTCGTAACAAAATTGGTGATCATAATGGGGAGGATCTTGGTTGTTTCTCTTTGGGGGTTTTTGGTATTCAATGTACTTGAATTGCTCTGATTTCTCTGTTTCTGTCTCGGGTCTGGGGGCATTTTTTCCTAGTAGGGTCTTTAAGGAGTAAATTTTGTCTCAGCTTGTCTGTTTTCCATATTTTTCTTCCTTTTTCTTACTGTACATGGGTTTATCTTTCATAGTCACGTATACACGTGTTTTTTCTTTCAATAGTAGTATATGTACACTGGTTTACTGAGAACAGTCGCATATGCCTTGATTTTAATCCTTAGTGGGAGGATTAAGTGTTTTTGGGTGAGTTTGGATGATTATTGAGTCTTCTTGGATGCTTCTGGAGTCTGTATACACCCTCTATTTTTGACCAGAGACTATTTTTAGTTTGATTTTTGGAAATGTTCTTGTCATTCATTTTCTACATTTTTGTTTTGAGATTAGTGCATTAGGTATCTTTTACCTTGGTGCTTTGCTTAGTTGCTATTTGTGAGTGGTTACAGAGTCTGAGGGTTGTAGAGTCATCTCTTTTGCTTTTATATCTCATTTAATTCAAAAATACAAAAATATTTTTCTTTTTGCATAGTTATGCATTGATTACATTTTCCATTAACACGGTACTTGCATTAGCTTTGCTTGGTGAATTATAGTTAGATTTTAATATAGGAATGATTGCACTTACATTTGAAGGAAAAATTTTGGGTGTGTGCAAGAAGTTGAGGGACCTTTTAGATGCAATCCTAGTTTTCAAAAACAAGATCGTGTTACCAAAAAATACATCAACCCGAGCCTGACATAGCACTTGGTATGTTCAACTTGAGCCTAACATGTCATGGGACATGTAGGATAGGAAGCCATATTGCGTACGCGTTATATAACTAAAAAATGCACTCGCGATATGTAGTTATAAAACACGTACGCGATTTGTAAATCATAAAAAAAAAATTAAATACACAGTCCCGAAACGTGCGGCCCATTTTAACAATCAAGAACGTGAAATTGAAGGGAAATTGGAGTGTTTTGGAGTGAGACCACTGCTTGGGATTGTTGCAGGAGCTGATTTAGGTTGAGGGGAGGAGATTTCACTCATGCATTGTCATCCAACAAGGTAATTCAACCACCCAAAGCAATTTTTTTTGTCAATTTTTACCCTATAATTGTGTTTTTTAATAAAATAATCAATCCAACAAATCCCAAGCTAATGTTTGATGGGACAAAGAAACTTTGTTTGATTTTGAGCAGCAAAATTAAAAAACATAACTACAGAAACCATTTACATAATTTTAAAGGATTTGGAACTTTTTTATATAAATTTTATATTATTTAATTCAAATAAGTTTAAATGTTTCATAAATTTATATGGAATATAAAGAATGTCAATCTATATAATACTTTACTTTTATATATATAAAAGTTTACATATCATAATATCAATATAACAAGTAATTTATACTAATGGAAGAAAGAAACTTCCTTTTATTTTGAGTAACAAAATTCAAAAACATAGTTGAAGAAATAACTGATGTAATTTTAAAAGATTTGGATTTTTTTATTAGTTCTTTTATTAAGGCATTGGCATTGTATATTTTAGATAGAACTAGAGTTTTTCACATGAAAACATGCATAGGAAATTTAGCAATACTTCCCCATCTTAGTGGATGGTAGAGGTTGTAAACCCTAGGCTATTTTAACAAAATGGCTCACCCCAAAAAACTCTTAAAAAAACAGTATGAAAATGTCTTACCAATTGAACTAACTTGAAACTTAGATAGAACAACAAAATTGTGGAATTGCTAAATCTATTTTGTAAATGAAAATAATTTTAAAATTGATATATGTAAAAGTCACCAATGAGGGTGAAGAAGTTCCTTAACTTCTAGAAAGAAGTTGAATGAAACTCATTATTTAATTTTTAAATGTCTATTTTTAATTTTTAAATGTATGTAAGTGAATGCCATTAAATTGCTTGTAGCTTGAGTTTTCCTTAATTTACATTTTCAATTTTGAAGAGATGTCATTATATACCATGTATACATTTCTAATTATTTTCTTATTGGTTTTTTTATTGCAGTTACGGCTATGGACCCCAATGCTGAAATATTGATTGAGCTTGCCCAGTTGAGAGGTCTGAGTATTGCTTTTACTGGTGGTGATAGGATTCAACGTTCACTTGCATCCACTTTGGATGCAATTGTTGAGACTATCACATTGTCAAACAACATACTATATGATATTACTTCATATAGAGAAAGAAAAAGACGTGAGTACGCTGATGGGCTTAGCTACAGTGCAATTAAAAAGTTGAAAATCGCCAAAGAGCATATATTTTGATTGTTTAGGGACCCTCGCATGGGGGAAATCCCAAATGCAAATAGGCCACATATCTCTATCGAGTGGTGCACATATCAACCATTTATTGATAACTGGATGGACAGATGGTATATGGTTTTTGATATGCCACCACACAACAACAAGGAAATCCCCTTGTACTTCCTTCGGAATATGTATGCAGAGTTCATGTTGGGTAAACACATAAACTATTTTGATATATTGGTGTTTCAGGGGATCAGTGGGGGGATGCCCCAAAACCCACCCAATGCCAGGCTTTGAGACGTTAATCGCCCTATCCCTGCACCTCGTAGGCAGTTGCCTGGGCCAGATATCCCACCTGTACATCATGTTATTCCACAGACACGTGAGGCATTTTTGAGTTTGGCACGGGCCGTTGTTCACCATATGGGTGAGGAAGGGACATTTGTCCCTCATGTGGTACATACACTAGGTCATCATGGTGCCGTACCATCTTCTAGTGCAGTACCCTCATCTACTGCAGGACCATCTACTAGTGCAGTACCATCACCACATTCCCAGCCTAGTTTTGAGCCTCACGAGTGCACATCGTGTGGTCGTCCATGCTATGGTATTTCGTCAGATGTCATCTTCAGTGGGTTTTTGAGTGATGTATGTCTATGGTTAATTGTAATAAATTCTTCATTTATTTTCCTCTTTGTACACATATGTATAGTTTGAGCTAATATATTAATTTTGTGAACTTGCAGTTGATGCTTCATGCCAGTAGCGACACCCCAGAGTATCATGTTCCACACTCAACATAGGGGCAGGACATTCCATCCACTGATCCCGTATCTCACACCGAGGTAAACATTTTAAAATTTCAGTTTTTTAATACTTGTTAAATTGTTAATTTCCACATACTGTACATGTTAGTTCACTAATGTTATCTACGATCTAATATTTACAATTATTAAACTTGCAGATGCCGGATCCTTCACCGGGGAAAGCAATGATGGAGGTAGGATCCATGGTAGTATCGACCAAGGAAATATCTGGCCAGATGCCAGATCCTACACAAGGGGAAGAAGTGATGGAGGTAAACATTTAAAACATTTTAAAAATGTCAATTTTTAAATACATGTATGTTCGTTGAATCATGCATGTCTAGTTACATGAACTCTTGTTGACTATAGGCTGGTACCGAAACACCTGGATCATTTCCTGGAGTGGTATCTCCTCATAGTCCATATGTGAACAAGGGTCAAGTGTATATGAGACGGCCTACTCCTAGAAAGGTGAAGTTGTCCACAACCATGGAGATATTAATACCATGGTAATTTGTATATCCTTCGATGATATTTCTTGGTTAACTTGAAATCCAGTGCATAAAATATTTTGCTAATGTTTGATTTGCATGTTTACTGCGTCAAGAGCCAGAGTTTACTGTTGAAAACCTTGCAAGGATGGTTGATGTAGCAGTCAGTGCTACATCTACAATGGCAACAAGTCACATAGAGGTACAACTATTTGAGCATGATATAGACATAGTGTGTTATTGTTGTCTATTGTTTATTCATGCACATTTATAACTATTTCAATATTTGGTGATTGTAGCCACCACCACCACCACCACCACCAGGTCCTGCCCTCTCTGGTTCGAGCATGGATGCGACCATCATTCATGTTCAACCAACAGCTCCATCTGCTACACAAGAAACACAATCCCCTTTGTCATAGTCTCTCACTAAGGTGAGATGTCCATTAATGA
>LPNX010157915.1:8986-38233 GCA_001517045.1 Pseudotsuga menziesii
CTAGCTCATTGGACTTTTGACTTTAATCGTTAAAAAAATAAAATATCTAAGACAACCGAATGGGCTCAAACTCAAAGAGTGAACTTATGGCATTATGAATGCTCAAACTCAAAGAGTGAACTTATGTCGTTATGAATGCTTCTTTTATTCACCAATCACTTTCAATTAGATGGCATACTAATTTTTGGAGATGCCAAAGTGATAATAAGTTGGGCTTTAAATGCATGCAACAACATTCTTCACTAGCCCCAAAGGTTAGCTCAATTGGTAAGACGTGCGCACACTCTCTCAGTTCGGGGAGAGGTCACGGGTTCGAGCCTTGAGTCCTTTGGGGTTAGGCCTTCTGTGAGGATGGTCGACGGTTTACCACCTCTACCATCTACTAATGTGGAGAAGTATTGTTGGGTTTCCCGTGCATATTTCCATATGAAAAACAACATTCTTCACCTATCAGCATTTTGAGTGAAAAGTGGGTGGATCTTTCTCTAGAGAATAGAATCCAGTTCTCTTAGTTTTTCATGTGGTTCATGGTTGTTTCTTCTCTTGTTATTTAGTCTTTGTGGTCTATTTTGGACCTTTGAGCATATTAGCTTTGTTGAAAACTTTGTTTTTGTCTATTTATATTTCTTTTTTTTGTTGCTGTCAATTATGAAAACTTTGTTGTTTGTCAAAACCCCAAATTTACCGAAAAATTTAAAATTTTGAAAATACAGATAATATCCAATAATGCAGTCAGCTAACTGTTTTAATTAGTTATATGTTATTGATTTCATAATCTGAATTATCTACTCGAATATGTTTATCTTATAGAATAATTCTTTTTCAGTTTAATGATTTATTTTTCTTTGCGACAAAAAGGTGGAACTGTCTTGGAATTCTGGGGCTTACTTAGCTTTTGAGCTAACGCAGAAAGTTTACCTAATCTTACAGATTTACATGTAAGAAAGATCCGGTGCTGCTTGTCAATAATCATAAAGCATGTAGATATATGTTCATTGCAAAAATAATAGTTCAGTAAAATAATATATATGATGTTTCAATTTCAAAAGCTTTTATGAGGTAAAACAATTAGATTGTTATTCTTTTTAAAGACACCATAGAAAAGAGATTTAGTCCTAACAGTATTGGTGACAGTTGCTCTCTCACTCTAGTTTGTAATTTTTAATTTTTATTGCGAACTAACCTCTTCGATGTTTATCAATGTTTACCCAAGTCCTCATGTGTAAACGCCTTTAATCTTCCTTACACACAAGTTAAAGATGGCGGGGTTTTACATTTAAGGGTCTATCTTAAACTGTGATCATAAACAATTTACGTCATGACAAATTTTGGTTAATTCTTGTGATAAGAAAGTAATGCACAATAGTTAATGAGTTTTTATAGTATTATCCTATCTTCTAAAGCTTTAAGGCTTAAAAGGAATTATAGCATTATTACATACTACTATCAAATGGATTAAGTTAGTGTTGATGAACTCAATTCCTTTACACATAACTTACTTGGAAGATATTGTCTAGTTATTGTTATTAAATCATCAAAATCCAATGCCAAGCCTGATAAATACTATAAGGCTTAACATGCTCATTTGCAAACCTTAATAGTTTAATAAATAAATACTCAAAGGCAAACTAGAAATAAGCTAGCAAAAGGGTATCTTAACATAGATAAGTTTTAATAATTTCTTTGGTAGTATATTAAGGTGGCATACCCTTGATAAGGTTATAATCGATTATTGTATGCATACATTGCTTGCATAAGGTGATAGGTCGCAGGTTTGACCATGCCCTTGATAAGTTATATGGCCTAAACCTTGATACTAAAGTTCTCTTTACATGTTGCAGCGTGCATGTTTGGTTGACTCGGGAAGTATCGAACCTTGTGGAACCTTCGAACCACCATATGATTGGAATAAAAATCATTTTGTTGATTGTACGCCGAAACTATACAGATTACCCGTTGCATGGAAAATTATTTGATTGTGTACGTGGACTCATCGTGGCCAAGAATTGCGAGGTTAAAAGGAAATTGCGAACCCTAGATTTGTTATTCCCTCTGTCATTTTCGGCATCCGACCGCTCTGCTACTGTGTTTCTACCTCCATGCCGATTTTGCACTGATTTGAATGATAGTCTCCCAACTTGCTTCTTGCCTTTCGCTCCTCGTAAGCTTGCCCTGAACACTAATAGAGAAGAGCTGTATCAAAATCGTTCGCTGCTTGGACTAGGTTCATTGTTTTCCTCCGGGGTTTAACCTTTGTGGCTTGCTCATTTCAGAGTTTTAGCAGACTATAAAAGTCTCTTTCTTCTTTGGCCCGGTAGTGAGAGTCATGGCTTCGCATCTTATGATTTGTTGAGTCCTAGGGTTTCTTAGCAGAGTAAAAAATTTGGTTGGGGAGTAGTGGCGGCCCAAGCGTTTATATTTGCTTGGCTTGTCGCTCCAACTCATGGTTATTGCTGGTCATTGCTGCGTTGGTAACCTCCCTCTTTCTTGTAGCAGATGAAGGGTTTGTTTCTCCTTGCGTTGGTGGCGGCACTTCTGTTTATGGGTGGTTACGTTACCTTGCAGCTCAGGTAAAAGATATTCTTTGCATCTCTATTTCTTTAAGTTTCTGTTAAAACAAGTATAAAAATCTTAACAACATCATGGGTTGTTTTTATAGGTGACAACCTTAACCTTCTACGCAGTTGGTGCAAAGCTGGGACAACCACTTCTTCACAGGTAAGCCTTGGATATCCCATGGCAGTTCGTCCTTGTTCAGTTCCTTATGGTACATTTGATGGTTGGTCGTCGTGGCCTGCAAAGACCCTCGTGGTTTTTGGTTTACCTGGGTTAACTTGGTTCACTGTTTTTGTTGATGACAAACCCTTGCTTTATGCGGGGCTTCTGGCTTAGGCCGTGACCTGTAAATTTTGATTTTGCTTCTGGTTTTGTGTATAGAATTTATAAAAGATGAAAGGCCTGTTAAGCCGTACTCTGCTAACCCTTGAAAGCAGACAGGCATCAATACAGAACTTAATCTCGCTTGTTTTGATACCTCTATTGTAAATTTTGATACAATAGGGTTTTACCCTAACTCAGCGATGTAAAGATGTATTTACTGTTTTAAGTTACCTTTTTATTACAATATAATACTATAATTTACTCTGTTATTTCTTATACTGTAAATTGAGTTATTAAGCTTGGTAAATCGAGCATGTTTACGTTCTGTTAATTTATTTTCCTGCAAGCTATTACATTTGAATTTACTCTATAAATTATTTTAATGTTACCTGTTTAGGATAACTGTATATTATTTTGATGTTATCTTGCCTTAATTCCCTCTGTTCTAATAAGGTTTTAAATATTATTTTATATTTGTTAACTTTCAGAAAGATAAGTAATTCAATGTTTCGGAGTTGCACTTATATAACTGTATAGTTACATCTTTGAAGTACAAGGTTTATGTTTACTTGATATGTTATTTATAATGTTATAATAATGTTATTTTACTTACAAATAAATATTGTTCCTATAATTATATACATCATCTTTATACTTAGTCTATTTATAAATTGTATAGATGAGAAAGTATTTTATTGTTAGACTTTTATGTTTTCTATGCTAAATAATTTATAAAGATTCCTTCTGTATCTATATTACCCTATTTAAATTATAACATTAGAATTTATAAAACAAGGGAAATAACAAATTAATTGTGTTCCTTTCTTTAAATAAATAGTAGTTTTGTTTAAATTCCTTAAGAGACAGGTTAGTAGCTGAAGAACTTGCGTAAGTTCAGCTAGATAAGATGAATGAATTATTTACATTATCAGTCATAAATGAAATCACCTAGCTAACAATCTTAAACCCACTAGTTTTATATTTAGAATGAAATCAAGGTTTTTCCATCCTTACTCACAGTTTGGTTGCTACAATTACAGTAGTTATTTATCCTAAATAGGAATAAGGAATGAACTACAGAGTTGATAAAGCATTTTTATTTAACCTAGTACTACACATTTTAACTATTATTTTCTTTTCCTTTTGTTTCAAAATAGATATAAGGATTACAGAAGTAAATACTGTATAGAAGTCTGTTTAATCTATCAAAACATACTATTGTTAGTATAATGATATAACTTCCTTTCCTTTTCTAATATTCTGACTTACACAGTCTAGGTCTAACACTACTCTATGTACAGATTAGTAGTTCTTCTCATAACGAATATCTAAATAAAGAAAACATTCTAACATTCAAGCTAACATCTTATTTTAAATTTACATCATACTTCATTCATTTAAATACACCACCTGTGCTAGAGTACGATCTGGATTACTCCAGGTGGGAAAAAACACAGATAGGATCTATTTTTCATCAAGAATAAATTCATTACTAAACAAGCTAATATATTCTACCCTCTAAGTTTACATCATATCCTGAACATGCATCATTTAGTCACACACAGATATAACTTCAATACAGAAATTAAAAGATAGGAGAACCTGTTCTTAAAGCTGGTCGACAACAGCAATGGGAGGCCGTTCCTCCCTACCTACTCCTGGAGAGCGCTCAAACAGTGACTCCTCAGGACCCTCGAGCCTGCTCTGGTCTCCATGGCTGGAACTAGGTGAAGCAAATAACCAAGTACTAGTCCTGAGACTCAATACCAATCATGAACCTGTCAGTCAGATCTCTCAGCTAAAAAGCTATATTAGATCAAGTTCCTACAGTTTATCCCTCAAAACACCTTCCTTACAGTTTCCCTTTTTCCCAATGAATTCCTTGAAGTGCATTCCTCCTGAATGAATCTTCTCCTGGAAAAATATGAGCAACCTCAGCTCTCTACATTGGGCATTTTTGTAAGATTTCCTAGGTCTTTTTGGGTTAGTTGTCATTAATTGAGCCACCTGCTCTGATCCCACTTTCTTGGGGGATCATGACCCCAAAGGTAGGGAAGTTGCCACCTGCAACATAGGAATTTTTGAGGATGTTTCCACTTGTCTTTTTTCTCTCCACCTAGTTCCTTCCACCAGTTTGACCAGTAACACTCTTATTAACAGCTCTCCCAAGCTGTTGTCTCCACTTTTATTTATTCAAAATAAAATATTCAGAATCACATTCCACATCTTTTGACTGTACTGAGTCATCAGTTCCAACTTAGCATTAAATTTAACATAATGTCTTGGGAATCAATTCAAAATAAATAACATTATTTTACAAAATTGGGGCATGTGACATACACACCCCCTTAAAATATAACATCGTCCTCGATGTTATTTATTCTTCATCCTCTGAAGTCCCCTGGAATAGATTTGGGTATGCTTTTTGCATCTTACTTTCCTGTTTCCAGGAGGCTTCTTCAGGACTAAGGTGCTTCAGTTGCACCTTCACCTGTCAAATGGTGCGGTTCCGAAGTATAATTTCCCTCCTCCCGAGGATAGAGTCCTGTTCCACCAGAAATTCTCCTTCTAGTTCCACCTGTACAACATTCTAATTAACCACATGAGTAGCATCATGAACATATTTCTTTAAAACAGAAATGTGAAAAACATTATGTACTCTTAAGTTAAGTGATAATGCTAGTTGATAAGCTACTTGACCAATCCTAGACAAAATTTCAAATGGACCACAATAATGTGGTGCCAACTTTGCACAAATCCCCAGTCTTAGAGAGCTCTTCTTGGGCCTTACCTTGATGAACACATGTTCACCTACCTAGAACTCATTTGGAGTTCTTTTCAATTCTGGTTGACTTTTATGTCGATCCTATGCCATCTTCAAATTTCCTTGCACTTGCTTCACAATTTCCTCAATTTCTTTCAACAATTCTGGACCTAACACCAATCTATCTACTGGATTATTCCAAGAGATAGGAGTGTTACATTTTCGTCCATATAAAATTTCAAATGGACTAAATCTAGCTGATGTCTGATAATTATTATTATATGCAAACTCTACTAAATGTAAATAGTCCTCCCACTTACCTGGCCGATCTTTCACATACATTCTCAATAAATCTTCCAGTACTTGGTTTACTCTTTCAGTTTGTCCATCTGTTTGAGGATGGAAAGAAGTACTGAAATTCAATGTTGTATTTAATCCTTTAAACAAGGACTTCCAAAAGTTTCCCGTAAACTTAGGATCTCTATCTGAGATTGTAACTTTTGGTACTCCATGTAATCGAAAAATCTGCTTTAGAAAAATATCAGCTATATTGGCAGCCTTATAAGTAGTTTTAACAGGTATAAAATGAACTGCCTTGCTTAACTTATCAACCACCACCATAATAGAGTCATTCTGATTTTGATTTCTAGGCAGTCTAGTAATAAAATTTAGACTAATCACTTCCCATTTTCAGCTATGAATAGGTAAAGGTTGTAGCAAACCAGCTGGGTGCTAGTGTTCAGTTTTTACTTGTTGACATTCTAAACACCTTGCAATATATTCAGCTACTTCAGTTTTCATATTTGGCCAAAAATATTGTTTTCTTAGCATGGTTATAGTCTTTCGATAACCTGGGTGACCTGAATATGGTGTTTTATGGATTTCATCCAGAATTAACAATTTAACCTTAGGTACATTAGGTACATACAGTTTATCTTTATATAGTAAAAATTCATTTTCATTTAAACTATAACCTTTTATTAAACTTTCTGTAGGTTCTTCCTTAGCTGTAATTTGCAATTTCTGATAAATTTTATCTTGTTTTACCCCTTATTTAAGCTGTTCATTTAAGTCTGAAACGTAAGTGCTGATTGCTGTTGTAAAGTTCAGCTTTACCTTTCTACTTAATGTATCAGCCACCTTATTCTCCTTACCCTTTATATGCTGGATTTCAAAATCATACTCGCTTAAGAAAGCTAACCACTTAGCTTGTCTAGCATTTAAATTAGGCTGATCTAGAAGATATTTCAGTCCTTTATTATCAGTCATTAGAATAAATTTTCTGCCAATTAGGTGATGTTGCCACATTTTTAAGGCGTGTATTACAACTTCTAATTACAGATCATATGTTGCATAATTATTTTCATGAATTTTTAACTTTCTAGACTCATAGGCAATAACATGCCCTTCTTGAGTCAGAACACTGCCTAAGCCATCGTTACAGGCATCAGTACACACTACGAATTCTTTATTAGGATCTGTTATTCTTAGAATAGGTGCACTAGTCAATAGAGTTTTTAACTTCTTAAAGCTTTCTTCACATTTCGGGTTCCAGTCAAACTTCTTTTCTTTCTTTTGCAAGGAAGTTATCGGATTTGCTATCCTTGAAAAGCCTTCAATGAACCTCCAGTAATAACCAGTAATTCCCATAAATGACCTAACATCCGTCACATCTTTAGGAACCGACCAATCTTCGATTGCCCGTATCTTTTCACGATCTACAGAAATTCCTTCTTTGGTCACTATGTGACCTAAATACTGAATTTTATCCTTTAAGAAGTCACACTTACTAAACTTTGCGAAGAGTTGATGTTCTCGCAACTCTTGCAAAACAATTTTTAGGTGTTCTTTATGTTCTTCTTCCGTTTTTGAGTAGATTAGGATGTCGTCAATAAACACGACCACAAACTTATCTAAATACTTATGCATTATATTATTCATTAAACACATAAAGACAACTCGGGCATTAGTAAGCCCGAATGGAATTACGACAAACTCGTAGTGTCCATATCTTGTTCTAAAGGCTGTCTTGAAGATGTCTTCATCTTTAATCCTTACTTGATGATATCCTGACCTCAAATCTATCTTCAAAAACATCGTGGCTCCACGTAGATGATCAAACAGATCATCTATATGGGGCAACGGATATCTATTTTTAATAGTCATCTTGTTTAACTGACGGTAGTCTATGCATAATCGCATAATTTCGTCTTTCTTTTTAACAAAGATGACCGGTGCCCCACAGGGAGACACACTAGGTCGAATGTACTTTTTATCAATTAACTCTTTTAATTGTGATTTTAACTCATTAAGTTCCAATATGTTCATTCGATAAGGAGCTTTTGAGCTAGGTACCGCACCCGGTACTAGTTTAATGGTGAAATCCAATTCCCTTTTCGGAGATAATCCTGGAATTTCTTCTAGGAATACATCAGTATATTCTTTTAAAACAGGAATATTTTCTATTTTTAACTTATCTGTTTTAGTTTTACCTTCCTCATCTGTAATGGTCACTGCATAAGCTTTACATCATTTTCTAACAGCTCTTCTAAGTTGTAAAGCAGAAATCTACCTTATCATAGTTTTTCTAGGAATACCTTTAACCTTTACTGGTTGTTCATCACTATTTAAGCATGTGAAATTTTTATTGTAACAGTTTAAAATTACTTTATGTTGTTCTAATGAGTCCATACCAATCAGCAAATCATATGAGCCAAGTGGCAAAACATTAAGTTTAACTACAGTTTCAAATTCATCCATAAGTAAAGCACATTCTTTCACAAAACATGTTATTTTTCTTTTAGCCCCAGTGGCTAATTGAACTAACCATGAATTATCAAACTTATCGATAGACAACTTACATTTTTCCACTATCTGGGGTGCAACATAACTGAGACTAGCTCCTGGATCAATTAAAATGGTTACAGGGGTCTGATTAATCATACCTTCTACTTCCACCATGGAAGTCTGATATTCAGCTTGGCGGTTCTCCAAAGCCGTGTTAATCCTGGGCATGCTCCTTGCTAGTTCCCCAACGGTCATCTCCTCTTGTACAGTATGAATATTGCTAACATTCTTCTTCCGGTTTGGACAGACTGAGGCATAGTGCGGGCCATTACATTCCCAGCACTTAACAGGCTCTTTGCGTTCAAAACTCTTGGTATAATTTCCATCATTATTTGTAGTTTCCTTGCCCTTAAAATTATTCGAATTGTTGGAGGTACTATTCCTATTTCCCTGGAAATTCTTGTTGTTAGAACAATTTTTGGTCTTATTATTCTTGAAATTTCTGTGAGGTACAAATTCCTTCTTCTTAAATTCAGGCTGATGGTTATTTTTCTTAGTCTTCCAAATGGCCAAGCCTTCTTTCTTTCGATTTTGCTCAAAACAAAAGTTAGCCTTCCTCATAGCTTCCTCCAAAGTCTTCGGGTTATCATATTCAATTCTATCCTTAATATGAGACGGTAGACAGCTAAGAAATCGTTGTACTTTTGGTTTCTCATCTACTAGGTAGGGTACATACCTAAGTAAACTTAAGAGTTTACTGTTCATATCCCTCATTGTCATTGAACCTAACTTCAATTCATAAAACTCTTTAGCTCTTTCCTCGTAATACTGCTCAAACAGAACTTTCTTTTCGAAATACCTTTTAAAGGTACTCCAATTAACTTCTTTCTCTCGTATACCCTTGACTCTCTTCAAGTCTTGCTACCATATGTCAACTTTTCCTGAGAGGTTATATATAGCCATCCTTGCCTTTAACTGGTTAGAGTAATTATATATATGGAAGTACTTCTTCATCCCGGACAACCAGGACTTTTCTTCCTCCCCCTTCTCAGTCTCTCCATTAAAATTTGGTGGCTTTATCTTTTTGAACTTCCCTGAAATTTCCTCATATGGTTTGTATTTCTTCTTCTTGTCATACAAATCATCTTTACTACTATCACTAGTAGTATAGTAACTTTGTCGTTCACCAAACCCTTCAGACGATGAACTACTTTCAGTTTTTGCAAGCTTCATCTTTTTGGATTTTCTTTGATGACTGACATCTTCAGATTTTGACCTTCACTCCTTCCTTCAGTTTGAAATTTTTCTATTAAAATTTGGTTCAGTTCTTTCGGAGCCTTCAGAACCTCTCATTCTCCCTCTTTACAGACTCCATTTCAGTTTTTAAATCTTTTACAATCTGTAACAGCTCTAAAGAGTTGGCAGTCACATCTTCTAATATAGGTTCTTTGGGAAAATTTCTTGTTTCTGTATCTGAAGACTCCTCCTGTGCATACTCTCCCATCTTTTCCATACCTGCCTGTTAAACTTCAGAAAAAGGCAATTCTCTGTTCTTAACATAAAACAAAATATATGTTAGCATGTTATTATAATTTCTGTTCTAGGAAAGCTAGTTGAGCTGCATCAAGGCCTAGTGTTTGAATCTTGTGCTCTGATACCACATGTCAAAACCCCAAATTTACCGAAAAATTTAAAATTTTGAAAATACAGATAATATCCAATAATGCAGTCAGCTAACTATTTTAATTAGTTATATGTTATTGATTTCATAATCTAAATTATCTACTCAATTATGTTTATCTTATAGAATAATTCTTTTTCAGTTTAATGATTTATTTTTCTTTGCGACAAAAAGGTGGAACTGTCTTGGAATTCTGGGGCTTACTTAGCTTTTGAGCTAACGCAGAAAATTTACCTGATCTTACAGATTTACAGGTAAGAAAGATCCGGTGCTGCTTGTCAATAATCATAAAGCATGCAGATATATGTTCATTGCAAAAATAATAGTTCAGTAAAAGAATATATATGCTGTTTCAATTTCAAAAGCTTTTATGAGGTAAAACAATTAGATTGTTATTCTTTTTAAAGACACCATAGAAAAGAGATTCAGTCCTAACAGTATTGGTGACAGTTGCTCTCTCACTCTAGTTTGTAATTTCTAATTTTTATTGCGAACTAACCTCTTCGATGTTTATCAATCTTTACCCAAGTTCTCATGTGTAAATGCCTTTAATCTTCCTTACACAAAGGTTAAATATGGCGGGGTTTTACGTGTAAGGGTCTATCTTAAACTGTGATCATAAACAATTTACGTCATGACAAATTTTGGTTAATTCTTGTGATAAGAAAGTAATGCACAATAGTTAATGAGTTTTTATACTATTATCCTATCTTCTAAAGCTTTGAGGCTTAAAAAGAATTATAGCATTATTACATACTACTATCAAATGGATTAAGTTAGTGTTGATGAACTCAGTTCTTTTACACATAACTTACTTGGAAGATATTGTCTAGTTATTGTTATTAAATCATCAAAATTCCAATGACAAGCCTGATAGATACTATAAGGCTTAACATGCTCATTTGCAAACCTTAATAGTTTAATAAATAAATACTCAAAGGCAAACTAGAAATAAGCTAGCAAAAGGGTATCTTAACATAGATAAGTGTTATAAATTTCTTTGGTAGTATATTAAGGTGGCATACCCTTGATAAGGTTATAATCGATTATTGTATGCATACATTGCTTGCATAAGGTGATAGGTCACAGGTTTGACCATGCCCTTGATAAGTTATATGGCCTAAACCTTGATACTAAAGTTCTCTTTACATGTTGCAGCGTGCATGTTTGGTTGACTCCGGGAGTATCGAACCTTGTGGAACCTTCGAACCGCCATATGATTGGAATAAAAATCATTTTTTTGATTGCACGCCGAAACTATACAGATTACCCACTGCATGGCAAATTATTTGATTGTGTACGTGGACTCATCGTGGCCAAGCATTGCAAGGTTAAAAGGCAATTGCGAACCATAGACTTGTTATTCCCTTCGTCGTTTTCGGCATCTGGCCGCTCTGCTACTGTGTTTTGACCTCCATGCTGATTTTGCAAAAGTTTGAATGATAGTCTCCCAACTTGCTTCTTGCCTTTCGCTCCTCGTAAGCTTTCCTTGAACACTGATAGAGAAGAGCTGTATCAAAATCCTTCGCTGCTTGGACTGGGTTCGTTGTTTTCCTCCGGGGTTTAACCTTTGCGGCTTACTCATTTCAGAGTTTTAGCAAACTGTAAAAGTCTCTTTCTTCTTTGGCTCGGTAGTGAGAGTCGTGGCTTCGCATCTTATGATTTGTTGAGTCCTAGGGTTTCTCAGCAGAGTAAACAATTTGGTTGGGGAGTAGTGGTGGCCCAAGCGTTTATATTTGCTTGGCTTGTCGCTCCAACTCATGGCTGTCACTGGTCGTTGCTGCGTTGGTGACCTCCCTCTTTCTTGTAGCAGATGAAGGGTTTGTTTCTCCTTGCGTTGGTGGCGGCACTTCTGTTTATGGGTGGTTACGTTACCTTGCAGCTCAAGTAAAAGATATTCTTCGCATCTCTATTTCTTTAAGTTTCTGTTAAAACAAGTATAAAAATCTTAACGACATCATGGGTTGTTTTTACAGGTGACGGCCTTAACCTTCTACGCAGTTGGTGCAAAGCTGGGACAACCACTTGCTCACGGGTAATCCTTGGATATCCCATGGCAGTTTGTCCTTGTTCAGTTCCTTATGGGACATTTGATGGTTGGTCGTCGTGTCCTGCAAAGACCCTCATGGTTTTTGGTTTACCTGGGTTAACTTGGTTCGCTGTTTTTGTTGATGATAAACCCTTGCTTTATGCGGGGCTTCCGGCTTAGGCCGTGACTTGTAAATTTTGATTTTGCTTCTGGTTTTGTGTATAGAATGTATAAAAGATGAAAGGCCTATTAAGCCGTACTATGCTAACCCTTGAAATCAGAGAGGCATCAATACATAACTTAATCTCGCTTGTTTTGATACTTCTATTGTAAATTTTGATATAGGGTTTTACCCTAACTCAGCGATGTAAATATGTATTTACTGTTTTAAGTTATCTTTTTATTACAATATAATACTATAATTTACTCTGTTATTTCTTATACTGTAAAATGGGTTATTAAGCTCGGTAAATCGAGCATGTTTACGTTCTATTAATTTATTTTCCTGCAAGCTATTACATTTGAATTTACTCTATAAATTATTTTAATGTTACCTGTTTAGGATAACTGTATATTATTTTGATGTTATCTTACCTTAATTCCCTCTGTTCTAATAAGGTTTTAAATATTATTTTATATTTGTTAACTTTCAGAAAGATAAGTAATTCAATGTTTCGGAGTTGTACTTATGTAACTGTATAGTTACATCTTTGAAGTACAAGGTTTATGTTTACTTGATATGTTATTTATAATGTTATAAGAATGTTATTTTACTTACAAATAAATATTGTTCCTATAATTATATACATTATCTTTATACTTAGTCTATTTATAAAGTATATAGATGACAAAGTATTTTATTGTTATACTTTTATGTTTTCTATGCTAAATAATTTATAAAGATTCCTTCTGTATCTATATTACCCTATTTAAATTATAACATTAGAATTTATAAAATAAGGGAAATAACAAATTAACTGTGTTCCTTTCTTTAAATAAATAGTAGTTTTGTTTAAATTCCTTAAGAGACAGGTTAGTAGCTGTAGAACTTGCGTAAGTTCAGCTAAATAAGATGAATGAATTATTTACATTATCAGTCATAAATGAAATCACCTAGCTAACAATCTTAAACCCACTAGTTT
This sequence comes from Pseudotsuga menziesii, assembly GCA_001517045.1. NCBI lineage: Eukaryota > Viridiplantae > Streptophyta > Pinopsida > Pinales > Pinaceae > Pseudotsuga > Pseudotsuga menziesii. The sequence goes on from LPNX010157915.1 coordinate 22,270, forward strand.
TATCTTTAAAATTAAATCAAGGTTTTTCCATCCTTATTCACAGTTTGGTTGCTACATTTACAGTAGTTATTTATCCTAAATAGGAATAAGGAATGAACTACAGAGCTGATAAAGCATTTTTATTTAACCTAGTACTACACATTTTAACTATTATCTTCTTTTCCTTTTGTTTCAAAATAGATATAAGGATTACGGAAGTAAATACTATATAAAAGTCTGTTTCATCTATCAAAACATACTACTGTTAGTATAATGATATAACTTCCTTTCCTTTTCTAATATTCTAACTTACACAGTCTAGGTCTAACACTACTCTATGTACATATTAGCAGTTCTTCTGATAACGAATATCTAAATAAAGAAAACATTCTAACATTCAAGATAACATCTTATTTTAAATTTACATCATACTTCATTCATTTAAATACACCACCTGTGCTAGAGTACGATCTGGATTACTCCAGATGGGGGAAAACACAGGTAGGATCTATTTTTCATCAAGAATAAATTCATTACTAAACAAGTTAAGATATTCTACCCTCTAAGTTTACATCATAACCTGAACATGCATCATTTAGTCACACACAGATATAACTTCAATAAAGAAATTAAATGATAGCAGAACCTGTTCTTAAAGCTGGTCGACAACAACAAATGGAGACCGTTCCTCCCTACCAACTCCTGGAGAGCGCTCAAACAACGACTCCTCAGGACCCCCGAGCCTGCTCTGGTCTCCCTGGCTGGAACTAGGTGAAGCAAATAACCAAGTACTAGTGCTGAGACTCAATACCAATCATGAACCTATCAGTCAGATCTCTCAGCTAAAAAGCTATATTAGATCAAGTTCCTACAGTTTATCCCTCAAAACACCTTCTTTACAGTTTCCCTTTTTTCCAATGAATTCCTTGAAGTGCATTCCTCCTGAATGAATCTTCTCCTGGAAAAATATGAGCAGCCTTAGCTCTCTACATTGGGCATTTTTATAAGATTGCCTAGGTCTTTTTGGGTTAGTTGTCATTAATTGAGCCACCTGCTCTGATCCCACTTTCTTGCGGGATCATGACCCCAAATGTAGGGAAGTTACCACCTGCAACATAGAAAGTGTTTGAGGATGCTGCCACTTGTCTTTTTGCTCTCCACCTAGTTCCTTCCACCAGTTTGACCAATAACACTCTTATTAACAGCTCTCCCAAGTTGTTGTCTCCACTTTTATTTATTTAAAATAAAATATTCAAAATTACATTCCACATATTTTGACTCTGCTGAGTCATCAGTTCCAACTTAGCATTAAATTTAACATAATGTCTTGGGAATCAATTCAAAATAAATAACATTATTTTACAAAATTGGGGCATGTGACATTGTTCTTCTTCAATCTACTATGTGTAATTTCTTATTATATTTTCGTATATTATTAGTATACTGTATAACTTTTTTTCCCTTTTTTTGGGTGTCTCAAGACTTTGTTGTTCATCTCCTATCTATTTCTTATCCTAGTTTCCTATATTATTAATATATTGTATAGCTTAAGATCCTCTTGACACTGGCTGTGAAGAACCTCAGCAAATCAATATCTTATTACGTGAATGAGTGTTACATATAAAGGAGATCAAAACAGTTATCTACAGTTAGATAACGAGATTATTGACTAGATTTTACTAACTAATAACTGAAATATTATTTATAATGTAATCCCGAAGGATTATTCAACATTCCCCCCTTAATCCGAAGGGACATCTGACATGCCAAGCTACATTCTAAATTTTTCAAACTTTTCACGGCCCAATGCTTTAGTAAAGATATCTGCAATTTGCTTTGAAGCAGGACAATGTGTCAGATGAATGGTTTTGGCCTCAACATGATGTCGAATCAAGTGATATTTGGTGTTGATATGTTTGGTTCGATCATGGAATTTTGGATTCTTGGCCAATTGAATTGCAGAAGTGTTGTCAACAAAGTGAGGCGTTGAAGTCATTTGTTTCTCCTGCAAGTCTTCAAGTATTTTACGAAGCCAAATGATTTATTTTGTGGCTTGAGCTGCTGCAACATATTCGGCTTCAGTTGTAGAATCAGCAGGAACAGATTGCTTTCGTGATCTCCATGTGATAGCTGCTGATCCAATGTTCATCAAATAACCTGAAGTAGAGACCCCATGCTCTTTATCTCCATCAAAATCAGAATCTGAATAACCAGTGAGATGAAAGTCTGAAACTTTAGAATATTTGATGCCATAAGATTGAGTGCCTTTTAAATATTTCAGCACTCGCTTTGTTGCATTCCAATGACCTTCACAGGGATGATGCATAAACCTGGAAAGTATTCCTACAACAAAATTTATGTCAGGACGAGTAGTAGTAAGATAAATTAAACTTCCAACAAGTTGCCTATACTTTGTTGGATCTTCAAATGTGCTACCTTCATTTGAAGTAAGCTTTAGATTATGCTCCATTGGTGTTGAAACAAGATTACAATCCTGCATACCAAATTTGTTTAATAACTCTCCAACATATTTTTTCTGAGAAATGAAAATGTGCTTTGGTTTTTGATTGGTTTTTGATCTACTTCAATTCCTAGATAATAATGTAATAATCCCAAATCTGTCATATCAAAAGCCTTTTTCAACTCTCTTTTGATAGATATTATATAATCGTCATTATTTCTTGTGATAAACAAATCATCCACATAGACAACTAGATATACAACCGATCTTCCAACTTTCTTGACAAATAAAGTTGCATCATATAGATTGAAGTGCTTATAATTCAATTTGAGAAGATGCTCTGTTATCCCTAAAGTTGAACCTAGACTACAGGATTCAAGCTTAAGGAAATCTTGTTTTAAAACTGTATAAATCAAATGAAATCAAACTGAAAACACGAGCTGGTGTGAAACCAAGGCTAATGGAATATCACACAACTATGAAAGAACTAGGATGGTATAATATAAAAGCTGTAAGAAAATCAAAGTATTTCTAGAGAATAAAAACTGTATATAAAATCAAACAATCACTGCAAAGCTGGACTAATATGAAATCAAGTCTGTTTTGTACATATCACACAATCATTACTGCACATACTGGTATATTATGAACATTTGTAAGAAGATGAAAAATACAGGCTGGTAGGTCAATAAGAGCTGCAAGATAATCCACAAAAACTGTATAACATAAGATAAAATATAGAATTCAAAAGCAAGGTTACTATGATCCTGAAGACAAGAAGTGAAACTGCCACAGTCTATAAAAATATAAAGATAATTGTCTCTCATGATAAGAATTAGTGCAATGGGATGTAATGGACCATATGCATAACAAAATTATGAGAAAGAACAATTCATAACATACAGAAGCAAATCATCATCATGTTTCATTCATAAACAGAACCTGTACAGAGGTTGCATCAAGTCTATGTCATACAGGCAATGCTCTAAAACAGGGCTTGCATTCCTCTTAAATTGCCAACACCAGTCCCCTGCTTCCTTCTGAAAGGAAGAACTCTCCAGCCATTAGCTCGGTTCTCTTCATAATGAATATGCCCCATATAAGTTTTTACATTTTATAGACAAACTAAATTCTCAAAACAATTTTTGAGATCCCCAATTTCAGGCTCGAATATTTCAACAATAGTTACAAATTATACTGACTTTGCATTTAATTTATTCCTTTGATTCATAAAAATCGATCCTGAAGATAATTGCCAGCTGAAAATTCTGTAACTGAATCCAATAAGAGGAATCAATATTTATGTATTTGTTTCTTTAATAAATTCCTCCTGCTGCCACATGTTCATTGGATACCATGTATTCATGCCTTGAAATTCTGTAAATGATCCTTTTGAGTGGTAATCTAAAAGTCGATCTTCTGCCCAAATCACTACAAATCTGGAAGGACTTTGTTAACTGCCAGTTGATCCCTCATTCGTTGGTGCTCAATGCCTAAGAATATGGATTTATTATTGATCTATCAATTGCCACCTATTCACTGAAGGATTTCAATGAAAAATGAACGGTGCTGTCATATAAAACTGAATTTTTGAGCTTAATGTCCAACTACACTGAACATTCATGCTTAATCCAAATGCCAATTCCAACTCTTGTATTCTTTCCTTGACGTGTACATTTGAGATTACAAAAACCACACGACACCAATGCTGTAAGTTTACGGTATCTATCTCCAACATTTATTATGGATGATCTCCATTAAAACCGGGCTTAACACTTGCAAGCAATTTTTGATACCTTGTAATTCTTATTTACAGCGTTCTTTATCCATTGACATCCAACACTTTATATTTATCCACCTATAGGATCCTGTAAGCACATGTATTTGGTAGTGAACATCGGACTGCGAGCACTTTCATTTCTATGTGCATGAGAGTTTATACACAACAAAATAGAATTTCAAACCCTTCATATTATCAAGTGCTACTTCTATTAAACAACACGTGGTGCGTGATATTTCCTTGTATCCTTATTTGATTCGGAGTTTAGTTTGATGAATAAGCTTGGCAAACCCTTTCTTTTTGTTCTAAACAACACATAAGTCTCCTCCTCAAAAGAGAAAAGACATGAAGTTTTAATGGTTACGTGGAGCATAACCTTTTTTCAAACTTTGAAAATTTTAAGGCATGGAGAGACTGACCAAGCTGGCAAAAATTTAAGGTTTTGACAAAAAATGCTAGTGGGCATTTTGACAGCGAGAACTGAGTTCCATCTTTACATGTGTGTTGCTGGTAAGTAAAATGCTGCTAGTTTGGATAAATGCTGCCAGCTGTAAGAATTCATCATATAACATATACTCTTTTGCACATATATGGGCTCATAGTTAATGAATGAAAATTTTGATGATTTTAGGTAACAAAAGGAACCCTAATGGTGAGCAATCAATCATAAAATATAAAACAAAGCACAACTAAAAACAATAAAAACAAAGCATAATAAAAAATTTAAAAATAAACAGGTGAAACAACCTCAGAGATAACATCTGGCTCTGTCTAGGGATGGCATACTCCCTGTGAGCTGCCAAGAACAAGTAGACCTGTGCCTTTCCAATGAAACCATCTTTGATAACTATACCATGTCCTGCCATTTACTGCTTTTGAAAATAAGAAATACCAGTGCCTTGTTTCCATTGGGATGGAGTCTTCATCACAAATCTCTGCTACTTAACAAACCACTGACTGAATCTTCAAACTACTCTGCAAACTGAAATAATATTCTCACAATCTGATCATACTGTACAAACTTAAGGAGATGCTTGAAAAATCAAACTTATTTATTCACATCTCCTACACTAATCAAAACTACTTTCTTTTGATCAGGTAAAATCATGCTTCCAATGAAGCCATACAAATATTTGACTAACTGGTAAAACTTCTGATTTGCAAATGATGGATAAAGGAACCCCATGGAATATCAAAATTCATTTCAAAAGAAGGGAAAATCCAACCTCCATTTGACAAAAACAATCTGACATTTGAACTGCTCAAAGACTCCATATAATCAACAAATGGATCAATGAAGTTATAAGGAAATACCTTTTGCTGAAGCTCAACATATCTCTGTATATTCTTTTCCTCATAATGGCTGCCACTTTTAGCTACATGCAAATTGAATTGCAAACATGGCTGCTCAATGTCTTCTACAGATTCAGGATGGTTGATTTCCACACAATGTTGTTCCTTATCAAAATTTGATTCATAGTTGTCATACACCTGTTGGCTACCCCTCAAATCAACAAAAGGTGATGTAGGGATCTGCTCTTTTTTATCTGAATACTCATCATGGATTGGGATATCTTCAAAGTGAATCGGCTGATGCTGATCCGAATCTAGAACTTCAATGTTTTCACCATAAAATGGAGCATTCTGATCGATTTCTAAAGATGAATATTTTTGTTCTACGATGCTATCATCAATTGTAATATCAGAATTCTGAAAAATTTCTTGTTTTAAAACAGAAGCAAAGGAAGATAATAAATCTTCTTCTTTCTTCATATCATAACCATCAGCTTCATCTTCACTACTGGAAAAATCTGCTTCTAAACTCTGCATATATAATGCATATCCCCTACAACAATCCTCAAAAAGGCACTCATCTGGGTAAATCCTCTTACAATATGAATTAAAGGCATCATGAAAATATTTCAAAGAGGAAATACTGGAAGGAGGAAGATTTATGTACCATTGTTGTCTCGCACGACCATCTAACGAATACATAAACATTTTCATCAATACATCTTCATGATGTATATTCAGTTGATCCATGTATTGATGAAATTTAATTACATGATGTGCCGGATTGTCCTCTTCCTTTTATTCGAATCGGGGAATAAAATCTCCCCATTCATCCATGGTAGGTACTGTATTTTGAAAGCCAAGAACATCTGAGAAATTGAACGGAGCAAATCTCTGTGCCAACATGGTTTCAAAACGCTTACAAATCTTGTAAAATCGCCTCTGAATTCTTCAAACATGGAGTCACCCGGTGAATAAATATGTAGTCCAACTAATGCCCTGCTCCTGTCCACCGTCAAGAGATGGATCCGATCTTTGTCGTTATTTCCCGAGGAAGATATCCTTTCCTTTGTTCGTCCCCGGTAACGGCGCCAGAAGATGTTATCCCTAAAGTTGAATCTAGACTACGGGATTCAAGCTTAAGGAAATCTTGTTTTAAAACTGTATAAATCAAATGAAATCAAACTAAAAACATGAGCTGGTATGAAACCAGGGCTAATGGAATATCACACAACTATGAAAGAACTAGGCTGGTATAATATAAAAGCTGTAAGAAAATCAAAGTATTTCTAGAGAATAAAAACTGTATATAAAATCAAACAATCACTGCAAAGATGGACTAATATGAAATCAAGTCTGTTTTGTACATATCACACAATCATTACTGCACATACTGGTATATTATGAACATTTGTAAGAAGATAAAAAATACAAGCTGGTAGGTCAATAAGAGCTGTAAGATAATCCACAAAAACTGTATAACATAAGATAAAATACAAAATTCAATAGCAAGGTTACTACGATCCTGAAGACAAGAAGTGAAACTGCCATTGTCTATAAAAATATAAAGATAATTGTCTCTCAAGATAAGAATTAGTGCAATGGGATGTAATGGACCATATGCATAACAAAATTATCAGAAAGAACAATTCATAACATACAGAAGCAAATCATCATCATGTTTCATTCATAAACAAAACCTGTACAGAGGCTGCATCAAGTCTATGTCATACAGGCAATGGTCTAAAACAGGGCTTGCATTCCTCTTAAATTGCCAACACCAGTCCCATGCTTCCTTTTGAAAGGAAGAACTCTCTAGCCATTAGCTCGGGCCTCTTCACAATGAATATGCCCCATATAAGTTTTTACATTTTATAGAAAAACTAAATTCTCAAAACAATTTTTGAGATCCCCAATTTCAGGCTCGAATATTTCAACAATAGTTACAAATTATACTGACTTTGCATTTAATTTATTCCTTTGATTCATAAAAATCGATCCTGAAGATAATCGCCAGCTGAAAATTCTGTAACTGAATCCAAGAAGAGGAATTAATATTTATGTATTTGTTTCTTTAATAAATTCCTCCTGCTGCCACATGTTCATTGGATACCCTGTATTCATGCCTTGAAATTCTGGAAATGATCCTTTTGACTGGTAATCTGAAAGTCGATCTTCTGCCCAAATCACTACAAATTTGGAAGGACTCTGTTAACTGCCAGTTGATCCCTCATTCGTTGGTGCTCAATGCCTAAGAATATGGATTTATTATTGATCTGTAAATTGCCACCTATTCACTGAAGGATTTCAATGAAAAATGAACGATGCTGTCATATAAAACTGAATTTTTGAGCTTAATGTCCAACTACACTGAACATTCATGCTTAATCCAAATGCCAATTCCAGCTCTTGTATTCTTTCCTTGACGTGTACATTTGAGATTACAAAAAACACACGACACCAATGCTGTAAGTTTACGGTATCTATCTCCAACATTTATTATGGATGATCTCCATTAAAACTGGGCTTAACACTTGCAAGCAATTTTTGATGCCTTGTAATTCTTATTTACAACATTCTTTATCCACTGACATCCAACACTTTATATTTATCCACCTGTAGGATCCTGTAAGCACATATATTTGGTAGTGAACATCGGATTGCGAGCACTTTCATTTCTATGTGCATGAGAGTTTATACACAACAAAATAGAATTTCAAACCCTTCATATTATCAAGTGCTACTTCCATTAAACAACACGTGGTGCATGATATTTCCTTCTATCCTTATTTGATTCGGAGTTTAGTTTGATGAATAAGCTTGGAAAACCCTTTCTTTTTGTTCTAAACAACACATAAGTCTCCTCCTCAAAAGAGAAAAGACATGAAGTCTTAATGGTTACGTGGAGCATAACCTTTTTTCGAATTTTGAAAATTTTAAGGCATGGAGAGACTGACCAAGCTGGCAAAAATTTAAGGTTTTGACAAAAAATGCTAGTGGGCATTTTGACAGCAAGAACTGAGTTCCATCTTTACATGTGTGTTGCCGGTAAGTAAAATGCTGCCAGTTTGGATAAATGCTATCAGCTGTAAGAATTCATCATATAACATATACTCTTTTGCACATATATGGGCTCATAGTTAATGAATAAAAATTTTGATTATTTTAAGTAACAAAAGGAACCCTAATGGTGAGCAATCAATCATAAAATATAAAACAAAGCACAACTAAAAACAAAGCATAATAAAAAATTTAAAAATAAACAGGTGAAACAACCTCAGAAATAACATGCTCAATTAACTTTTCATACCAAGCTCGGGGTGCTTGCTTTAAACCATATAAAGATTTGACTAATTTGCATACCTTTTATTCTTGACCTTTGATAGCAAAGCCTTCAGGCTGATCCATATACACATCTTCTTTTAAGTCTCCATTCAAAAATGCGGTTTTAACATCCATGTGATGTATCTTCCATCGTTTTTGTGCTGCTAATGAAAACAAAGTTCGAATGGTGCCCCATTTAGCTGTAGGAGCAAATGTTTATGTGTAATCAACACCTTCTTTCTGTGCATACCCTTTTGCTACAAGTCTCGCTTTGTGTTTGTCAAGTGAACCATCTGCTTTATACTTATTTTTATATATCCACTTGCATCCAATCGGTTTGGTTCCAATTAGAGGGTTCACCAACCTCCAAGTTCCATTTTTTATGAAAGCATCATACTCTCTTTGCATGGCACTTTTCCATACATCACTATTTATTGCTTCTTGAAAAGATGCAGGTTCATCAAATGCATGAAAGTTTAATTCACAATCTAATGTTACAAAATCATCATACATTTTAGGAAATGTCTTAGTTCGTATTGATCTACGAACTTCTTGTTGTTGTGGTGTTTGCTCTGTTTCTTCTTTAAGAGCAGGTTCTGCATTATCCATGATACTTAGTTTATCCATTCCATTAACAATATCATCAACTGTCTCATCTTCTGTTTCATCAACTTGTGCATTAGAATCATCAACTTGTGTATTAGAAGGAAATTCCAAAACTTGACCTGTGACTTAGAACAGGAATCCCCCCTTCAAGATTTGGAAGTTCATTATCCATTTCATGATAGATATTTTTAGAATGAAATCTATCAAGCTGAGCAAGTTGTTTATCAATAGTGTGTGCATCTTTCTCAAACTCAAGAAATATAACATCTCTAGAAACAATAAACTTCCTGTTATCTTCATCATACAACCTATAAGCTTTATAAGTATTAGAATATCCCCAAAAAATACACTTCCGACTTCTTGCTCCCAATTTATGTCTTCATTTCTCAGGAATCAAAGCATAACATGTGGAACCGAAAATTTTAAAATGCTTGATAGCTGGAAGATGATCATGCCACATTTCATAAGGTGTTTTTTTTTGTAGTGCAGTAGAAGGACATCTATTCTTAATGTAGACAGCACAAAGAACTGCCTCTCCCCAAAACATTAACTTGACATTTTAAAAAAACATCATTGATCTTACCATATTCAAGAGTGTCATGTTCATACGTTCTGCCACACCATTTTGCTATGGATTATAAGGAACAGTTGTTTGATGTTTAATACCATTCTCTTGGAAATATTTTTCAAACTCTTGAGATGTATATTCACCACCGTTATCAGTTCAAAGGGTTCCAATAGTAAGTTGAGCTTCATTTTTAATCCATAAGTGAAAATTTCTGAATGTATCAAAAGCTTGAGATTTTTCTTTTAATAAATAAACCCAACACATCCTCGTAAAGTCATCAATGAAAGTCATGATATATTTGTTACAATTTGCTGATGAAACAGGCATGGGCTCACATAAATCTGAGTGAACAAGACCAAGCTTTCTTGAAGCTCGAAACATAGAATCATTAAAAGGTTGTTTATTGTGTTTTCCTAAGATACAAGCATCACATGGGGAAAATTGTCTTGGAATAGTAGGAAGCCCTTGAACTCCTTTTTGTTTCATAATCTTGAAACTGTCATAACTAATATGACCAAATCTAGCATGCCACAATAAGCTAGAAGATAAATTACTATTATGCTGAACCAAATTTGCAGAATTCTGTGAATTGGATGATGTACCATTCAACTTTAAAAGTTTGTTATCTTCCACTCCATTCATTACAACCACATTATCATAAGCTCTTCTAATTTCAATGATACCATCAAACATATGTATCGAATGATTTTGTTGTCTAATTTGCACAAGAGATATTAGATTTCTCTTCAATTGTGGAACATAAAGCACGTCAGAAAGTATATAATCAGCAAATCCTAATAATTTCAATCTAACAGAACCAATTCATGAAGGTTTTAACTGAGACTTATCTGCCAAATGTACTACCCCATCAATTTGATCACTAAAAGTTTCAAAGAAATCTTTTCTAAATGTCATATGACATGTGGCTCCGATGTCCAATAACCAAGTATCATTCCATGAAAACGAAGTACTGAAAGCTTCTTCAATTCCTAGATTACAATGTGCAGTTTTAGGAGGGTTACTTTTATCTTGTACTTGCTCTTTCTTGTTAACAATTTTATCCCAAGAAGTTCTACAATAACTGGCAGTATGACCAATTTTTCCACATCTATAACATTGTTTCTCTCCTTGATTAAATATTCCCCCCCCTCCTTTGTACTGTCCTCTTTGTCCTCTACCTCGACCTCTGCTTCTATTTTCATCCTTTGCAAATTCGTCTTTTGATTTGTGTTCTTTCTGTGCAAGACACAAAGTTTCTTCATTGGGTTTAGACTCCTTCTTCCCAAATGCTTTCTCTCTTTCTGCAATTTTCTCAACAAGTGTTTCAAAGGTCATAGCTTTCATTTGGCCACTAGCTTGAAGTGATTCTAAATAATGAGTATATGTAGGATAAAGAGTTTTAATAAATGCAGTAAGTTGAATGTCAATTTTTACACCAGTTGTATCAATATCATGGAAAATGGCTCTAATTTCAGAAGCAAGTTTCATTGGATCATTATCTTTTAATTCTAAGTTAAATAATTTCATCAACAGTTGTATGATTTCAAGCTCAGAATGTGAATCATACAAATCTTTTAGTTTCTTTAATGCTTCCCAAGCACTTTTGCTAGAAACTAAATGTCTACTTACTTCTTCACTTACAGAGGCAATAATCAAGGCATAAGCCTTCTTGTCCTCGCTTTTCCATAATGCTAACTCTTTGGCATTAGTAGGTGGCACTGGTGCACTTTTATCCACTTCATTTATTGCTTCTCCATCTTCCTTATCTTCTAAATTCTCATTTTCACAAATTCCATCCCACATATCATTAAAAATAAGGGTATTTTTAACTTTACGAAACCATTCCTGATAATTTTCTTTTCCAGATAAAATAACTCCAACAATTGAAATTAAAGAATTCATTGACATTTACTGTGTAGTAAATTTTTGTGTACAAAATACAGTCTGATATATTATTTTCCTTTTAGCCAATGTTCTTTAAAATCTTTTTATCTTCTAAAAAGATTTCCCTAAATGTTTAATATTTAAAAAAAACCTTGCACTCAAATATAAATGGCTGTTTAAAATTTTTTATTTTCTGAAAAAAAACTCCCTAGTGATTTGATAATTAATTTAAAGAAACCATTGCACGAAAATATAAATGGCGGCTCTCTTCTTTTTTCTTTTTCTTTTTTTTTTAAACAAAAGAATTCTTCAAAAGAATTACCAGAACAATTTACATGCACTCTCCTCTTAATGTGTGCACTCTCCTCTTAATGTGCAGTCTTTGTCTTTTTTCCACAATCTTTACTAAACAGCTCTCCTTTCTTCCTTTCTTGGTGATAGCTCCTTTAGCTCCTTTGCTGGCTCCTCCTTCACGAGCTCCTTCTTTCTCACCAATGCTTCGCTACCTTTGCTCTGATACCACTGACACAGGCCGTGAAGAACCTCAGCAAATCAATATCTTATTACGTGAATGAGTGTCACATATAAAGGAGATCAAAACCGTTATCTACAATTAGATAATAAGATTATTAATTAGATGTAACTAACTAATAACTGAAATATTATTTACAATGTAATCCCGAAGGATTATTCAACACCTCTCCCATCTACATACAAGGTGTAATTTCTTATCATATTTCCATATACTATTAATAATACATAGTATAGCTTTATTTTTAACATATTTTCCTATATTATTAATATATTGTATAATTTTTTATTAATATATATATGGTATATTGTATAATTTTGCTGTCTAACGACTTTGTTGTTCCTCTCCAATCTACAAAGTGTAATTTCTAACATAGCCCCAAGGGTTAGTTCAATTGGTAAGACGTGCGTACACTCTCTCGGTTCGGGGGAGGTCACGGGTTCAAGCCTTGAGTCCTCTGGGGTTAGGCCTTCTGCTAGGATAGCCAACGGTTTACCACCTCTACCATCCACGAATGTGGAGAAGTATTGCTGGTTTCCCGTGGATCTTTCCATAAAAAAAATGTAATTTCTAACATATTTCCATATACTATTAATAATATATGGTTAGCTATTTTCAAATTAAAAAAAAGACAAACGTAAATTTACAATCTATACGAAAGGCAGCTGGCAGTGTCCTCGAACCTTGAAGGAATTTACTTTCTCAATGCAAAGGGGACCAAATTTCCTTTTCCTTCTGGTAACAGAACTGACAGAATTATATCACCTATAATAAATATAAATGGAAAACCCTTGGAAGTCATCACGAACATTCAAGGAACCTGCTCTTTTACACGTCTACAGACCTACTAGCCTTCATAAATTTATTTATTTATATTCGATATCACACCTGCTAGCTACATCTTCATCCACTGCTTATCTCATGTTTCCTGCTTTCTTCTCCTCCCACTCTTCCTCCAAGGGATCGAAGAGTCATAAATCATCGCCATTAATCTCAGCGCTCTTTCTTTCTCTCTTTCGAATGGATTTAGAGTGTTTTCTGGACGAGGAGGAAACAGACGAAGAAGGCGCTATAGAAACTGCCTTTGTTCAGATCCTTATTCTTTCTTCCATAAAGTATGTGCAGCCACAATGGTTGTTGAATGATCAACTCCATGTGTTTGCAGGCCTTTTGATCTTCGTTGGATCCACAAAAATCAGATGTATGCTGAATACTTTCGGATGCGTGGAGGAAAAGAGGGTTCTCACCAACAATCGCTTCCAAATTTGAGTATAGTCGTCTTTGCAGGTGGCTAAATATCCCACTGGTTTAGATGACAAAGGAGAAGTTTTTCAAAAGAAAAAGGTAAAAGTGTTCATTGAGGTTTGTAAGTCTGCAATTAGAAGATGTGTTTTGTGAAGGTCGATAGTGAAAATAAAATAAAAATGAATGCATGATCACCTTAGATATTTGAAAATAGATATGGTGGATCATGCTACACAATCACCTTAGAGACATGGGAAGAAAGATTGCAGAGTTAAAACATCACTGACGTATATGCATGATCTCCTTAAAGATATGGGAAGAGGTATTCTGAATCCCAGGTCATTGCCTTAGAGATCTGGGAAGAGATGTTGCCTTCGATATTTAGGAAGAAATATTGTGGTCGAGTATGCCCTAACACTTTAGAGATTTGGGGAGAAATATTGGAAATAAGAAAAGTGTTAAGAATTAAGGAATGTGCGCCCAAGAAGGGCATTCTTGGTTTGTAAGGGCACTCTTCTGGGTTTGTAAGGACATTCTTGGTTTGTAACGGTTATCAATTCATTAAATAATTTTGTAATTTGATCTCCATGAAATATCTTGCTCAAACATGAAATCGCTACTGGAGCTTTGTGGGGAACTTAAAAAAACCTCCAATCATATGGCTTCCTTTGGAATTTAGGGAGCCTGCAATATTTACATGGATTTGTTGGTCTCCTACTGTTTGCATTTGTTGGACTCCTCCAATTTGCATATGTGTCTATATGAATCATGCCGTTGAGGATAGGAAGGGTTGAATATGTGAAAAGTAGTCAATCTTATAACAATTTCCATGTTTTTCCTGGTCAATTCTATGGAATTTGATAATAAAAACTCTTGAACTTTTTTTGATGATTTTTTTTTGACAATTCGATGGAATATGGTATTGAAAACTCTTAACTAATAGGATTGTTCTGGACCTTGTACGATGATGCCAAACAACCTAACACGATCTGTGTTATGGTTCCACGTGAAGTAATGTCTTAAAAGAAGCTGGAAGGCAATTTAAAGGAGTCTATTGAATGAATATTATCACTGCACCCCATAAAGGAACTACTCCTGTTCTCAATCTATTATCTGTTATCACAAGCAATACAATATAGCAAAGTAACGTTCAAAGTTGCTATCGATTTTACTTACTCCTGGTGTTATTGGATTAACTTAGAGTCTACAGAGATTTCTTGCATAGGGGATTCAATCATTTTGCACTACATCATATGCAAGTCTTCCAAGTGGAATACCCCACCCTATCTATCCCTTTCAGCCCAACAAAACCCTTAGGTTACTAGCAACACCACTAGATAAATCAGAGGATGTGTTCTTCATTTTCCAGTACAAAGCCTGGGAAGCTTGGGAATAATAATGCAGAGACCCGCATCCCGAACATCTTTTAAATTCATGTTTCGTGGTCTCAAAGCCTCCACATTTTGGATGATAAGTCTTAGCCTTGGTGTCTGGGGATTCATTGCAAACCATTACATGAAAATTTGCAAGAATTTGTGTGTTTGTATTAGGGTTTCATTGTTTTGTGAGAGTTTCTGCTGTTTTTTTTTTAACAGTAACACTAACTGGTAGAATTTGTATCATAAAAGAGCTGTGAAAAACCCAAACAGCTTGAAATTACAAAAAAGACTCAAAATTTGTCCAAAAATTGCTCTTCTTAGATGAAGTAGCATACACAATACAGCATGTAAGGAAACATAATACTATGGCCTTTGGCCTTCCTAGCATATCTGAAACTATAGTGCCTAATAAACTGACCAAGCAAGCATAAACAAACAAATATATATATATATATAAAAGCCAAATTTATGCCTTAATGGGCCTCGTCCATAAACACATCTTCATCTTCATCTTCATAGTGCCTAATAAACTTAATAAACTGACCAAGCAAGCATATATATATATATATATATATATATATATATATATCCCTCTTGGAAATTTGGCTGATCTGCTATATCTAGTGCTGTTTGCTGCACTGTTTTTTCTTCCCCAGCATTTTATTTCTCGACTCGTTTACGTCCTGTTTTATTTCTCGACTGGTTTACGTCCTGATGAACCTGACTGAAGATTCGAAACTTAGACCTCATAACACCCTTTATGGATTTCAATAACTTTATCTTTCTTGCTTCTCCATATGAATACTCAGGTATTTGATTGTTTTGTCTCATCCCCTCCATTTCAGTGTTCATTCTTCTCACCATTTCACTGTTCATTCTTCTCAGAATTTTCATTATACTTAGGTATTTGATT
>LPNX010157915.1:38465-113152 GCA_001517045.1 Pseudotsuga menziesii
TGGGTTCAAAGTCAAACTGCAAGCTAAACACCAGACCGAAAGAAATGTCATCTCAAAGGAGATTCTGCCTGGTTTGGAAGATGGTTTCTGCACAGTTTGTACAAAAGGGTTTCTGCTGAGCCTGGATGGTGATTTCTGCTTGGTTTGGACGAGGGTTTCCACTTTCCACTCCGTTTGCTTGGTTCCATATCTGCCTATCAAGGAGGTTGCTATCTGTGTGTTTGATAAATGTATAAAATCAGCATAATGTAGTTCGCAATGAGTCCATTCTTTGAGCTGTCCATATAGTTGTGTAACAAATTTTCTTTTAATACCATTAGAGGTAACTTGACACCTTACCGACTCTATGAAGAAGACAACTATGAGCTGTCCATATAGTTGTGTTACAAAATTTCTTTTAATACCAATAGAGGTAACTTGACACCTTACCGACTCTATGAAGGAGACAACTACGAGTTTAAGGACAAATTGAAATTTTCAAGAGAGTTATACTAAGATGACTAATGGAAATTAAAAAATGGTCACTCTTCTTTTTCTTAAACCTTGTATCTATTGATGCCCTATTTGTTCTAATTCGAAGTAGTATTTGTTGGAAAAATAACATGGAAAAAGTCTTCTAGAAATATAAGTTCAAGTAGTGCAATTTTACAAAGACATGTAGAACTGTAAACTCTGGATAACATCTTATGAAGTGACTGAAGCTGTTCACTGTGATTTGAAAAAAAAATACACTATGATTTGTTTACATGAGTCTTTTTTTGTTCTATGATTTGTTTACATTTGTCCTGGTTTGTTTTAGTTTATTAGATATCTGCAAAAGAGTTAACTTAGTGAAAATGAACATTTCCATTTGATATTTCCTTGTAAAATACTTTTTACACGCCTATGGCAAACTAGGGCATCAGTGACCTCTATTGAATATTTTGTCATAGTGGCATATCCCTGTTGAGAAGGTGGAATGGATGTCGCTCTGGGATGGACCAGATCTTTCGACTAGTCTTTGGCATTGGCGTACAGAGGACTGTGGGTTTTATTATCTGCCTGTCTTCTTCTGTTGGTCACTATGGAAGATGAGAAACAGAGTGATCTTGATGATATTAAACTTCAATCCATTCAGGTTTGTATCTCCATCATCACTCTGTTGAAAGAATTTTGGACTCTAGTCTTTGGCATTGGCGTACAGAGGACTGTGGGTTTTATTATCTGCCTGTCTTCTTCTGTTGGTCACTATGGAAGATGAGAAACAGAGTGATCTTGATGATATTAAACTTCAATCCATTCAGGTTTGTATCTCCATCATCACTCTGTTGAAAGAATTTTGGACTCTAGTCTTTGGCATTGGCGTACAGAGGACTGTGGGTTTTATTATCTGCCTGTCTTCTTCTGTTGGTCACTATGGAAGATGAGAAACAGAGTGATCTTGATGATATTAAACTTCAATCCATTCAGGTTTGTATCTCCATCATCACTCTGTTGAAAGAATTTTGGACTCTAGTCTTTGGCATTGGCGTACAGAGGACTGTGGGTTTTATTATCTGCCTGTCTTCTTCTGTTGGTCACTATGGAAGATGAGAAACAGAGTGATCTTGATGATATTAAACTTCAATCCATTCAGGTTTGTATCTCCATCATCACTCTGTTGAAAGAATTTTGGACTCTAGTCTTTGGCATTGGCGTACAGAGGACTGTGGGTTTTATTATCTGCCTGTCTTCTTCTGTTGGTCACTATGGAAGATGAGAAACAGAGTGATCTTGATGATATTAAACTTCAATCCATTCAGGTTTGTATCTCCATCATCACTCTGTTGAAAGAATTTTGGACTCCAGAGTTACATCTCAAACAGAGAATGGAGGTTTATATCTCCATCATCACTCTGTTGAAAGAATTGGACTCCCGAGTTACATCTCAAACAGAGAATGGTTGATGACCTGCCTGTTATAAATTATCCAATCCAATGTGCATTGGAGTTTCTCATTTTTTTTACTTTAAATGGAATGTGGGAAAGGTACCAATACACTTGCTTAACTGTTCTGTTGGCATTATGGGCACTCACTTTTATTGCTCACGGGATGGACCTCCTATTATTAACATCTTTGGACTATAAACAAAGTCTTTAACTTCGTCTAATTCTCCAGTTTTGTATAATAACACTGAGTTTAGATCATGTTGAATAAGGACCCATTGGTTCAATCAACTGGATTTTCTGATATAAGAATGCCTTCCCCACCCCCGGAAAGACGGCTGTTCGAGATGGATTCAGAAACCACTCTTGGCTCTGAAGGGCGGTACATTGGGTGGGCTCCATTCCCCGGAAGTAAAATGCTGTGTTACATACTCTAGCCAATATGGTATAACTCGGTTAATCTTATAGTTTTCATCTAGGCTATATATTACAATCGTGAAAGTACTAGAGTATATTTAAGCTACTGAACTGGGCTATTAAAAAATCAGCACTTCATGTATTAGCACTTGATCAGTGGAGCAAGCCGGATCACATCCCTGTTGGGAACATTTCACTCTTACAATATTCGGCACATTGCTGATCGTCTATATAAGGAAGCTCTTAAATTTTTAGGAGAGGGTTTAATCTTTTGTGAAACATGAAAACAGTTTGAAGATCAGCGAAGGGTCTCTGAATGTTTTCCACTGCTGATGATGGGATGATCCTTGCGGTTTGTTCTTTATGATTGTTGTATGGCAGACTATTAGCGGTAGTAGTTGTATTCCATGGATGAGATGTTATGTTTGGATGACTGTATGGACTTTTTTTTGTTTTTGTTTATGTTTAGTGAGCTCATATGTCATATTTTAGATTTGCCAACTTGGAAGGATTACTATGATGATTCTGGGCAATGTACTTCGTTCCCCTTTGATTCCTTGTAAATAACAAGATGATTGATTCTTTGTGGTTTTTTCTACTTTAAAAAAAGTGGAATGGATGTAGTGGTTTCAAAAATAACACATGATTTGGAAAGTTGTCATTTACCTTTTATAGGTGCCCATATGGTTTAGAGTTCTTTGCATTCCTACTTTTTATTAAGGTTCAAATAAACTTATTTTATAATTTTGTGCTTCCTCAAAATCTCAAATATTAACTATTTAGAAATTTGTTCTGTTATGTTGTTGAAATGTTACTTAAAATAAGTAAAAGTAAAAGATGAGGTAGAGTTTTAAATTAAATTCATAAATGTGGATAATTATTTTGATTTTGCTTTTATTATTTGTTCAACCTCTTATTATAATAATTTATTATAATTTGTATTTGTATTAAGATATTCAATATGTAAAGAAAGCCAGGGATTTATTCCACCAACATTGAGGCAATGTAGCAGAACAACTAGGTTAAACTTAAGATGAGAGATGTTTATTTGGGATACAAGGTACTATATTAAAAATTTAATGACAATGTCAATGATGATGAAACTGACGGGAGGGGACGAGAGCTCTGTGAGGATGGCGATTTGAAAGGGAGGAGGGGGGTTTCATTTGCAGGGTTTGGTAAGTGGGGATAGGGGCTTCGGTCTGTTCTGCAGATCAATCGATCTGATTCGGGGATGAGCAAGCCCTCGGACGGTGGGGCACCGCCCCTTGTTCAGAGCTCAACCATGGAAATTGAGTTAGATAAGGGGAAAAGGCCAATCTCCGACTCCCAATTGGGGAAGGCAGGGGAAGGCATTAGTGGAACTGCTAAAGAAAACACGGTAAAGGAAGTGAACAGGAGAATGGGACATTGTTTACCCAAATTGAAGATGGTTCCAAAGCTACAGATCAAATCGACCTGAATCAGGGAAGATATCAGCTACATGAAGGAGCGTGCTTTCATAGGGAAGTTTGTAGGGATTTGGCCTTCGGATAAAACCCTAATGTGGTGGATAACCACCACCTGGAAACCTCAAGGCCATTATGACTTGCAACTAGGAGCAAAAGGATTCTTCATAGTTATCTTTTTTAATGAATAGGACAAAACTAGAATCTTTGAAAGCGAGCCGTATTTCTTTAACTTTGCGGGTCTGTTCTTGAGATCGTGGAAAGAAAGATTCAACCCAGACAAGGAGAATCTCACAATTGCCTCGCTATGGATCAGAATGTATTCCCTATCGACGGAATACTCCAAGCAAACTCGACAGACAAGGTATACCTCTTATGCCAGGATATGCATATATCTTGATATATCAAAAGATCTCCCAGATGGAATAGATCTAACATGGGAGGACGAAGATTGGTTCGAAGCAATAGATTATGAACAAATACCGTTTAGATGCAGGAGATGTCATGAACATGGGTATCTGTTCAGAGACTACCCACAGAACAAAAAACCAGGAGGAACGAGAGAACAAGAAAATCAAGATGCTGGGAGGTTTATCCATGTCCAAAATAAGAAGAGATCAGCCAAGAAGTCCACCGGCCTTGAAATCTTCAAGAAGTTCAAACACAAAACATGTTTGAAGTCCTCCAAGAACCTCAAGGACCTAACATTTGAGAAATGGATACAAGCATAAAGACCCAACACCAGCAGCCCATCGATGCATCTATAACCAAGGAAAGTGCAGCACAAGACCCACCCCAACAATCCCAAGAAAAGGATCCAAGCTTAAAGACCCAGATCCATGAAGAACATCAGGAAATAAAGGAAGACACCAACAAGACTCAGGAGGTGGAAGAGGAAGAAATGGAGATAGGAGAACTAGACTTGGTTGGGCTGGAAACAACTTGCTCAGCATTGGTCCCCGAGAAGATTATCCCACAACAAGTTACCCTGTTGGAAAAGGCGACAATCAAAGCCAAAGCAATGAAGTTTCTAGGGGTCTCGGCGGAATCCCTCAAAGATCCGGATGGAAAAAAGAAAGCTAAGAAAGAAACCACAGGCAGACATAGTAATGTGCAAAGAATGCAAATGGTTGGAGCTCAACTGGTGGCTTCAGGGTAGTATCCTACCATAGATGCGACCCTCTCTCCCACAAATAAATAAGTTTCTAATGCGGATCACATCCTGGAATATAAGAGGCTGTAGTAGCACCTTGAAGATTCGTCTTCTAAGAAGAAAGATTGAATTGGAAAAGATGAGTGATCTTTCTGCAAGAAACTAAATGTCCAGAGACAGATCTGAAAAGTATAGGAGGAAAAGTCAGGAAAGGATGCGAGACTGTAGCAGTCGATGCTAAAAAGGCGGCTGGAGGCATTGGAATTCTTTGGAATCCAAAAGAGGTTTTCCTCTATAATTTCTCTGCAACTCGGTAGTATCTTTCTGCTGCGTTTCACATCTTAGGTACTGGCATACGAGGATTCATGACCAATGTGTATGGTCCTCCAAGGGCAGAGCAGAAATTGCAATTTCTAGACTCCCTCAGGATGATTAACGGTATGACGGAAGGAAAATCTTGGATCATTGGAGGGGACTTCAACCTGATAAGGAATCTGGAGGAAAAGAAAGGCAGGATAAGACAGCTAAATCCCAAAAATGATTCCTTTAATGAAGTTATCAATAACCTTGAATTGATAGATGTAAGAACAAATAATGACACTTTCACTTGGAACAACAAAAGGACGAGAGACAGAGGCATAGCCTATCGTCTAGACCGCTTTTTGGTGTCGAAGACCATCATGATGAACGGGGGAGAGTTGAAGGTGTCAGTCCTTCCATCAGCCAAATCTGACCATTGGCCTATCAAGCTTGAATGGGATAATGTGGGTACTAACCTACGCAGACGTTTTCGCTTTGAAATATTTTGGCTACTTTAGCCCGACTTCTGAGAAAAATTAAAAGAATGGTGGGAGGAAATCCCAACCATTAGGGGAACACAGATGTACGAGTTCCAACAAAAGCTCAAAATCCTCAAATCAAACATTAAGAAATGGAACAAAGGATCTTTTGGTAACATATTCCAAGCCAAATTGGAGTTGGATAGTAAAATAAAAGAAGTACAAACCAAAGGCATGCTGTCAGGTTTCATGGCGGATATCAGGGAGTAGGAAAGCTTTTTGCTTCAGGAATTCAGTCAAAGAGAACACCAGGAGGAAATATATTGGAACTAGAAACCCGAAGTGAAATGGCTCCATGAAGGAGAACAAAATACTAGCTTCTTTCACAAAGCGGCCATCCACCACCGTCAAAGCAATCGTCTGACCAGACTGAGAACAGAAGAAGGTATTATTGTTGAATCCTAGGAAGATCTGGAACTGAAGAACATAACCTTCTATTGTTGAAGCCTATAGAGATGGATAAAGTCGAAGAGGCGGTCAAGCAGATGGCCAAGGATAAAGCCTCGGGACCTGATGGATTCACCACCAACTTCTTCCATGCATGCTGGGATGGGAGGAAAGAGGAAGTATGGGCTTTGCTGGAGGATTCCAGGAAGTCGGGTAATATTCTGAAAGATCTAAATGCAACTTTCTTGACACTTATTCCTAAAGAGTCAGGAACTGAAGACCCTGGTAAGCTCAGACCGATAGCCCTGTGCAATGTCACTTACAAGATTATCTCCAAAACTATTGCTAACAGACTACGTCCTCTGCTCCCCCTAATCATCTCTCCTGAGCAAGCGGGGTTTGTTGAAGGCAGACAAATTTTAGACGGCATCATCTTAATCCATGAAACCATCCACTCGGTCAAAATTGGGAAAATTCCAGGTATGCTCCTTAAGCTAGATCTATCTAAATCTTATGATAAACTAAACTGGCAATTCTTAGCAGGGATGCTCAAGGCGTTCGGATTCTATGATCAATGGATCGGGTGGGTCATGAATTTGGTATCTTCATCCTTCTTCTCTATTTTAGTTAACGGCTCACTTGCCTCGCCCTTCCAAAGCGAGGGCGACAGAGGCCATATCGCTTGAATCAACAATATAAAGAAATGGTCAAGATTGAACTTGACTAGATGCTAGATGTCGGGATTATTGAGCTTGTTGAAGAATCAGAATGAATAAGTCCTCTAGTGGTCCAGGACAAGAAGACTGGTGAAGTCCAAATCCGTTTCGACCTCAGAAAATTGAACGATGCTTTCATACATGATCCATTCTTGACATCGTTTACAGATGAAGTCCTTGAAGGAGTAGGTGGCCAGGAGATGTACTCGTTCACAGACGATTTTTCTGGGTACCACCAGATCAGAATTGCAAAAGAAGATCGCCACAAGACAACATTTGTTACAGAATGGGGCTGCTACTAGTATACCGTGATGCCATTTGGATTGAAGAATGCACCTACCATATTTTCCTAGGTGGTCGTCGCGGCATTCAAATACTTTATCCATAAGTTCCTCCAGTTATATATGGACGACTGGACAATGTACGGTTTAATCAAGGATCACTTGGCTAATCTTCGACTGATGCTGGAAAGGTGTCGACAGCATCAGATCGTGCTGAACTCTAAGAAGTGCATATTTTGCACGCCGTTTGGAATATTGCTGGGTCACATCGTGTGCAAACAAGAACTGCTGGTTGATCCTGCAAAGATCGTGCTCATTCTGAGCTTGCCGCCACCGACCAATGTCAAGATGCTCCGAGTGACGGTTGGACACACTAGGTACTATCGCAAATTCATAAGAGGATATGCTGCGATCACTGCCCCTATGGTGAAACTATTGAACAAGGATGCTCTATTCTTGTGGAGTCATGAATGCCAAAGTAGTTTTTACACGTTGAAGGCCAAGATGGCTTCAGCACCAATACTCATATTCCCAAATTGGAACAAAGAGTTCCACGTTCATGTTGATGCATCTTCTGTTGCACTAGGAGTAGTGCTCGCACAGCCAGGCGACGACGACTTGGATCACCCTATTGCTTTTGCGAGTGGCAAGTTATCATTTGCAGAGAGGAATTATACAACTACAGAATGCAAAGGGCTAGCAATGGTTTATGTGTTGCAGAAATTCAGGCATTATCTTCTAGGAGGTCACTTCAAGATGTTTACTGACCATTCAACTTTGAAGTATCTGGTCAATAAGCCTGTGTTGGGGGGGAAGATATGCAAATGGCTACTCCTCTTTCAGGAATTTGATTTTGAGATCATCGTAAAGCCGAGCCGCCTGAATTCTGGCCCCGATCATTTGTCAAGAATCGAGACGGCGGAGGAACCTACTAACATTGAAGATGGACTGCCTGATGCGCAGTTGTTCCGAGTTGACATGGTCGACGACCATTATAATCCAATAATCCAAGTCTTAGCAATGGGAGTTGCACCAGAAGAACTTTCCCCAAGTCAAAAGAAGCAGTTGGTAGTTAAATCTTCTGATTTTCAGTTGATTTTCTGTCAACGCATTGGAAAACCATCGCGACGGGATGAGATGCCGCTTGTACCCTGGGTAACTTTGCAACCTTTTGATAAATGGGCAGTAGACTTTGTGGGTTCGATCAACCCACCTGGGAAAAGAACTGGTGCGCGCTACATAATCACTGCGACGGACTATTTGACGAGATGGGCAGAGGCTGCACCCGTCGTGGATTGTACTGCTACGAAGGCAACCAGGTTTCTATTTGAGAATATTGTGACGCGGTTTGGATGCCCGAGAATATTGATGAGTTACCAGGGTAATCATTTTATCAACCACACAGTAAGAGTGCTGGCAGAAGACTTGCAGATTCAACACAAGCAAAGTACACCATACCATCCACAGGCGAATGGAACGGTGGGGGCATTCAACAAAATATTGGAGCACGCACTTACCAAGGCATGTAACACTAACCGATATGACTAGGATTTGAATATTCCTACAGTACTGTGGGCCTATCGCACCACCTTTAAGAGATTGACGGGGCAAACACCCTTCAAACTGGTATATGGGCAAGAAGCAGTGATGCCTATGGAATACATCGTTCCTAGTCTATGCATTGCCTCTGCGACTGGAATGGATGATGATGCTACACTAGAGGAGCGCATGGTGCAACTGATATAGCTGGATGAAAATCGATTCATTGCAGGTTTCCACCAGTGCGTTGAGAAATATCGGTAGAAGGCGTGGCATGATCGCCACATAAAGAACAAACAATTTCAGCAAAGGAGATTTGGTGTTGTTATACTGCAACAAATTCTTGAAGCATCCAGGTAAGCTACAAATGCATTGGCTTGGACCATATCTTGTCAATTCTATTACCTCTGTGGGTGCAGTTCAACTACAACAGTTAGATGGTGTGGTACTTCCAAAGCTTGTGAATGGTAGCCACTTGAAGCCCTATCGGACGGGGGACGGACTGCGCAATGCCTGAAGCACTGCACACTAAAAAAAAAGGAGAGAGAGATGGGATAGATAGCAAACGAAGGGGTGCGCCTGAAAGCAGGGGCCATGCAAGATTAGGGGGTAGTTGACTCAGTAATAGGTAGCGAATTGGCCAAGAAAAGGTTGCGCACCAGGATGGGGCTGCACTAAGGGGATGGGGTTGCGCCAAGAAAGAGGGGTTGCGTCCGAGAATGACAAAGGTTGTGTGATAGGAGGTTGCCATGCAAGAGTAAGTGGCTCGCATTGTACGGAAGAAACTGTGATGGTGATCGGACATCACATCAATAAGCAATAACGGTTGTGAAAGAGGTAAATGATGGCACAATTGACGTCTCGTCTAATGATAACAGATCTGAGAGGCGGGGTGTCAGAATCAACGACGTATTTCGCATATAAAGGAATGATTTAGTCATAATGATGCACTCGAGTGATTCATGATGCAATCCGAGGTGAAGATGGTGTTATAAGCCGAGGGATGGCACACGAGTGGACACCATTAGGCAGTCCTGCACTGAGCAACGTTGTAGGAAGGTTGGGCTAGGTAATTGAAGGGAGCTCTGCTACATAAGGTAGCAGCCATCTAAGGGGAAATGCAGGCTACCCTGGATACAGGGTAGACTGTGAGTGAGAATTTTGTGTTAGTAGAAATTGATGAAGAAGTTGCAAGTATGCGGGTTAGGTTTCCTGAGATGGAAGTATCTGGCAAAGTCATCCTTGGCTATATTTCTCCCAGTTGGGTTGAGCTGCAGGCTAAGCTACCCATGAGGAATCTGGATGGGGTCAAATTTCTTACCCCACTTGACTAAGTCTGCAGGAACAGGGAACTGGTCCGACCTCAGGCAGTCCGGGTTGAGCATGAATGCAAGGAAGGATAAGGGTGCGGAAGCAATGCTGGCTTCAGAATTTCCAGCTGCAGACAATTGTCGGCTAGCAGGACGCCTCCTGACGAGCGACGACAAATGGAGAATGATGTAGTATTCATAGATGCCGGAGCACGATGGAATTGGAGAACATAGAGGTATGTCAAGGAATTCCTTGGAGGATACAATTGCAGCCACCTGCACAAATCGACAAGTTCAGAAAAGTCGCCCACTGTTGCCTGCGAGAAGTTTTCTGACCTTCAGGGTACTAAGTACACCATGTCTAGATTACGTGGCTCAAGGACGAGCCACAAGACTGTGTTGGGGGCCTGCTGGAAAGGGGATTGGAGATAAGTGAGTTGTACGTCATCTAAGATGCTGCGCATACTCACGAGGGACCGTTCAAGGTAAAGATAGTGCGATAGGAAAAAAATGGTCCACTTTTTATATTTTCATGTCACTTTTTGTACTCATTGACCATTTCTTCGGAATATTGGTCCTTAGTGGTTAAGTTAGTTATAATTATGTTAGGAGTTAGAACTGGACCTTGAATGTAAAGGCACAAGCCAATAAATAGAATAATTATGCATGTAAGGATAGGTAGATATATATACATGGATATATATAGAGAGAAAGAGCAAGTACTAGATGTAATGCTAGACACAGTGATACTGGATCAGTGTCTGTTTTGATTTGCAATTTGTGCTATGGGATTAATACAATGTGATGTGGATTGATCTGAGCTTTCTTTGCCTCTTTCCTTTTTCTGTTTTACACTGCTATTATTCTGATGTTGAATGATGAATAGATCTGCATATGAATGAATAATGCGATGCTTTTTGCTTATGAATACTACCATCTTTTAGATATGTTTTCCGCACTGGTAGATCTGCTAAAATGGTGAATGAATAACTCAACATGATGAACAGTTCTATTTTGAGCAAGCAAGTAGATTAGATCTGGAGATTATGCTGATGAATGTTTGATGCCCCAACCCTTCTCTATACTGTGGAAACTTGGTTCCGACAGCTCTCCCTTGAACATCTTGGGTGAGACCTCATTCACTCTGGGGGTGTTGCTGGATGGGATAAAACCTGTCCAGGCCGATGCTCCAG
Source organism: Pseudotsuga menziesii (assembly GCA_001517045.1). Taxonomy (NCBI): domain Eukaryota; kingdom Viridiplantae; phylum Streptophyta; class Pinopsida; order Pinales; family Pinaceae; genus Pseudotsuga; species Pseudotsuga menziesii. The sequence goes on from LPNX010157915.1 coordinate 49,653, forward strand.
GAGATTGTGGCGTGCTGAGCGTTGACAGAGTGGAACCCCTGTCGACTGGGGTTTTTTGGTCGGGATTGCGCCAAAAATAACCCCAGGGATGTCAAACCTTTTCCTCAAGTACCAAAGTGTACTTGTTCTCTTCGGATCAACCTACTAATCACCCTTGCTCAATGTTATTCATTCCAAGTATTATTTATCACATTTCGGTCCTTCTAGACTTCTTATCCCTGCAACCTCACACCCAAGACACTCTCAAGATTCAAATTCAAGAACAAGGACACTTCAAAATGAACATTTATGTCTCTTATTTATATTCCTTCTTATTCAATTAGGGCCGAGCTAACTGTCTTTTGCTGACAATTGTTTATTAGGTATGTTTTAGGATCACCCTAATATAATATTTCCATTCTTTGGAATAGATACCTTTTCATGGTTACAAGAGGTATTTATTTTGTTCCATTTTGTTCAAGACAATGTCTACTTCATTATACATTTGATCCCCTTCAATATGCCTCATAAGGCCGATTGTTCATCCTTAGAATGTTGAATGCACAAGTGCTCTATTTCTTCATTGTCTTCACAAGAATGCACTCCCAATGAAAATTGAGCCATGCCAATGGTTTCAACAAGATTAATAGATATTATTTCATTATTTTTCAACATTTCCTTAACTCAGAATGCACATCATTTGCATAAAAATGGGATCCAAAGTCATACAATGATCTAATTATGTGTTTATAGGGTTAGTAGCAATTTGTCTCACAAATATGCCCTCCAAGAGCTTAAGAATGCAATCCAAGAGCTCTAATGAATCTCATTGGACTTTTTTTTACTCAAGCAATGTTATTCGAGTTCCAAATTATCGTTGTGGTAAAAAAAATGCACATCGATTTCCTCAAATGGTGAAATTATGCCTTTAGACGGTGACCTACAGGAAATGCATGCCTAGTTCACCAAAATGCATGCTAAATGCACAAATATGATTGTATTGGGAAATAAATTGAATCATGTACTCCTTAGAACATAACACACACCCTTGTACTCAATTTTTCCTCAACTGAAGATCCCTTAGGTAGCCTTAGGCCTGCCAAATTGATCTTTTTATAGTTCCAGTCTTGTGAGCTCAACATCATAAATTTCATGTGCAGTCAATGTGCCCCCACCATTAATGTCATAACTATATTCTTGATCTTGTATTCTTGGTACACAAGCTTTTATTGCCCAAGCTATTGACAATCTTGTCTTAATGCCAACGACTTCCAACAAACTTGTACCACCTTGTCCAATGTCTTCATGTTCACATCAATCACTGTCTTCAATGTCTTCATGTTGACATCAATGGCACTGATATCTTCAACATGGAAAACTGTATCAACAAATTTTTTCACACCTTCAACCGGAGTCTATTCAGGTTCTTCCTCAATTGTTTTCTTTTTCAATTTCCTAATGTAAGTTTTAAGAGACCTTGTTTGAACACTGGGTTGATACAAATCAATAATTTTCTGCAATGTTCCTTGGAAACTGAACTTAACCTTATAAATTTTACTTTCTTGTAGGGATTAATGTAAATTTTTAGCCAATAAATGAGGGAAATCTATGGACTTGTCTTCAACCCAATGAACAATTAACCTCATGAAGCCTCTAAAAATATCATGCTTTTGATGATTCATAATTGTCTTAAGGACAAGTTGAATCAAGGATTTGGTTAGTCCTTCAGGAACATCTTGCATTCTTAATCCATTCCTCTGAAAAAATACTATTTTCCCACATATTTTATTGGGCATTTCAATCTTTTCTAGCTTAGGGGTTTCAATGGAGTTAAATGTCACCCCCTCTCTGTGTGGATTTTTCGTTGCTCTTGCCACCAGATCATGCTCTAGGTAAATCTTCTGCCCAAATATTTTTAATTCCATGGCTATATCATCATAATTTTCTTTGGCCTCATCTATTTCATCATTTTGGAAATCAAACTGTCCAAATATAAATTCAAAAACATCTGCTCTTTTTAGGATATCTAGCATACCTGTTGGACAATTTTTTATATCTCTCCATGTATCGACACACTCTTTGAATTTTTTGATTGTGAACTTATCCTTCTGGGAACCCCATGTGTCAACTGTTTCCATGGAAGAGGACACCCTTGTTTGAATTGATGCGATGGTTTTCTGGGTTCAATGCATGTTGAATGCAAGAGAAATACACAATGAATGTACAGTGAATGCACGTGTAATAAACCATGAGAAATTCTCACCGAATAAACACTAAGAATGCATGTCAAATAAACCATCAAGAATGCATGCTGAAAAAAACGCCACGAATGCATGATGAGGAATCTGCTTGCAAATTAGTTTTTTTTTAATGATATATTCTACTATAAATCACTTTTACAACACTTGGTGTGCATTTTTATAAGCAAACTCACATAGTTTTTGCACCCTTTTTTAGAAATGGACTTGGAAATTTTGAGAATTAATGAAAACTTTGCATCCGTGGTAAAATTTTTGCAAATGCTTGGAATATCAAGGGTTGTAATTTGAAATTGAAAAATAGTAAAAACAATGATTGTGTGAATGTTTTAGAGGGCAGTTTTGGAAGTAAAATAATAAAATTCATTGACTCTAATAAACACACACACTAATAATAAAAGTTGGGGACCTAGTGTGTTGAGGGTAGAGGTGCCACTGCAAGGAGAAGAGGAGAATCCCTTTTTTCGTTTTTGGAGATTATTTTCATAGTTTTTTGGTTAAATCGTAATTGGAGAAAATAGGAGATCTGATTTTGATTTGTGCATTTGAATATTTCAAACTTGAGATTTAACTGCACATTGTTATAAGTGAAACATAGTACCTTAACCACACCAGTTTACCTCACATCATTTCAGGTGCAGTCAGAAAATATTTATGATCAAATTAGGAATTTGACAAGTCAAGTGATTAATAACATGAATTACGTTTTAATTAAGTTTTAATACATTCCTTATTTAGGATACATTTTGGGGCTGGTAATTTCTTATGATGCATATTAGAGGAAGGTCATTCAACATCTACACTATCTTTATTTCCATGAGTACCTTAGGTCACATTATCACTTTTATGAAGTTGTTTTTAGGGTCTTTATGAGCATAGTCACCCTTTCCAAAATTCGACCTAATAAAATTTTGACTCCCCCCTAATTATGAATTGTTTTCCTATAGTATCCTAATATATTGTCCTCTCGACCTTGCATAAAGTGACTTGTAAATAGGGCCAATGTTGAAATTTTTTCAGTTTGTGCTTGTATGCACTAAAATTTGGCATGGTTAGAGTAGATCCACGTTCTAATGGTATGGGAGGGTTTCAAGCCTCAAATAAGATTCACACAAATAATTTACAATCAAAAGACAAAATTATAACATAAATCTAAAATAGATCAAATAATCATTTGCTATGTCAACCACAAATTCCTATAGTCATAGTTTTTAGCTTGACAATACATTACTTGAATGTACAACTGCAAATTTGATCACACCCTGTATAACCTAATTTCCAATAGGGAAAACAAATCTTTCTATAAACTCCAACAAAGAATTAATCTATATATATTTCATACATCCAATATAATCTTCATTCTCTTATAGAAAATTTGAAGTATCTTTTTATTATTAAATGATAAATTCCAGGTGTGAGTTAGTTATCTCTTGTCATGAAGGATCATATGGTTACTTCATAGATTATGGTTAGAAATCCATTCTAAACATATAATTCCTTCTACAAAATGTAAGAAGAATAATAATACTTTTCAGTGTTGTAGCAAGACTACAATATGTTATAATTGAATAGTCTATGATGGTTTTAGTTGCATACAACAATTCAAGAAAGCTAATATTTCATAGACTCATTTCAAAGCTTGTGTGGAGGTTTGATTCATAGTTTCTACAATAAGGATTGTATATGCGAAATAGTTCTCTTCATATGGGGTGGACACATTACAGGTGAGAAATCAACAATAAGTTCCTTCATTTCATTGTCAATGTAAATGGCACTTTACCTAACCCCATCAAAAGTGGTTATTGTTTTATCTTTTAACATGTGCTTTACATTATGGTTTATTGCATTTGTGTAGTAAAGAAAAAAGTTGTTGTCATATGGTTTTTGAGTTTTGTGTAATTCTATCCAAGGTGGTGGTAAGTAGTTCTTTGAAATTTCAAATTGGCTCACCATGTCACGACTTAATATGGTGGTAAAGTCCCTTAGTAGAGAAGACACATTATTTACTCCTTGGGAACATTTCTTCAAATTTTCTACTGTTGTATTCAAATCCAAAACACTATTATGAGGTCATAGGTCATATAACTATGTTGTTGCCTCCCTTCAAAAGTTCTCATAAATAGTTTGTAATTTCCATGAATGCATTATATAATTCTTGTATATGTTCCTTAGTGACCACTTCCACTAGTTTGGTGGCCCCATTGGAAACCTATCTAGGAAACATTTGGTGATATAATTCTACCACTGACAAGGTTCAAATAGTTTTCCATATAAAATCATTTTCTACCGAGGCACTTATGCAAGGTGAATCCAAAAATATACTCAAGTCCCTTGTTTTCATGACATGAAAGTTTTGGTAGTCCCATTAATAATGCATGTGAATCAACTTCATATTTAGCTAAAAGTGAAAGAGTTAACTTTAGAGTCATCAACTATGCCAAATTGTTGGAGCTAGGCCCTATACTTGCTTCAAACATACAAGAATGAGTATCAGATATGCATAAAATACCTCTTGATCCTCTTAAAGTTAACTCACCTTCTAAGGCACCTATTTTTTGAGGCACCATAAAAGTAGGCCCAGGGATTCATCCTATCAATCATTTCTTCTCATATATAGCATTGAATATTTGGTTATTTTGTTTGTTTGTAACATAATAAGACACTTACAAACCATAAAACACACTAAAATCATCATCATCATCATCATCATCGTCATCATCATAATCATAATCAACATCGTCTTTTTTGTCATCATCATCGACATTGTCATCGTCATCGCGGTCTAATCTCAGTGTTTCTACCTCCTCTTATTGAGGAAAGTTTTCTTCAAGATTAATTATATATTAATATTAAATATTAAAGATACATATATTATAAATTCTATATTACATAATATAATATAAAAATTAAAAGAAACAAAATAAAAAATAAACAGAAAATTAAAATTACCTTTTTTTTAAATTAAAACAAAAATGAATCTAATATCTCTCTCTCTCTCTCTCTCTCTCTCTCTATATATATATATATATATATATATATATATGTATGTATGTATGTATGTATGTATGTATGTATGTATGTATGTATGTATGTATGTATATACATCTATATATATACATATACACACACACACACACACACACACACATATATATATATACACACACATACACATATATATAGAGATACATACATACATACATACATATATGATAGAACATCGCTCGGGAAATCATTAGGTACTTCCCTATTTTTTATTTATGATGGTACCCGATATAAACTGACGACCTTGATTACGAGGCCTAACCCAGTGGGAACATCGAATGAGGCCCCGACATATCCACCCGGGGATTTGACCTCGAGACCTTCTGCTAGCATAAAAAACTCTCAACCACTTGAGCTAACCCACCAGGCTTACATACACACACACACACACATATAGATAGATACAACACACACACACACATACACACACACACACACACACACACATAGATAGATACAATACACACACACACACACATATAGATAGATACAATACACACACACACACACACACACACACACACACATATTGAACCCTGTTCTAACTACATGAGAGTGAGTTCCATTGGATAGCTCATTGAAGGTTATTCTCGAGTACAATCAAATCCAGTGACCCCATGATCCCCCATGGCAACTATAGTGACCGATGCACAATGATTCTCAGTGGAAGACAAGACATGAGATAGAATGACCGCACAAATATGGTAAATATTCTTGGAATTTTCATTGGTTTTGTTTTGCTTTCCCTTAAGAAATGATCCTACACTTTGTTTTTTTTTCTTGCCCCGACCATAAGAGGAACAACCATCATTTTTTTCCTATTACTATTCAACCCATTCCTAATTCCCACCATTTTCACTTTCTTTGCATTCAAAACTTTAATAATGAGGAGTTTTTACATCCCAAAATACTCCTAACCATCCCAAAAATAAGGTAACCCTTTCTTAATGAGCTTGGAAAATATGTCTTTGAAACCAACTACCTCTTTTATCATTGCATCACCTTTATCTTGGACATTTTTTACTATATAATGTTTCCCTATAACATGTCTTGCAACCATTGTAATGGTAGACTTGTATGATACTCCTAATGCTTGTAGATAAGACTTTGAGGCCATATTCATATTATTGTTAATAGCATGTACATTCTCTATAGGCCTATGAATGAGATCTTAGTTTATATTATAGTAGATGTGATTTGTAGAATATTCCAATGTATGCTCATCTTCAACTAAACTGAAATAATCCCAATATATCAATTTCAACATATAATTGGTCTCTGCAATGTTTGATGAGTATATGAACTTCCTCTTATGGTAATTTTCCTAGATGTAGGGGGAATTAGCCAAAGTAACCTTTTCAAATTTTATTTAGAATTGAAAAATGGATTTTCTAATTTAGAGGGGGCTCCCTCAATGAATTTATATCTTAGTGGCCAGATTTATTAGTAAGAGCATGGTTTCATGAATTGTTTGGTAATATTAAGAGAAAGAAACCATAGGGCACTGAGTCATAGTTTGAGTTTCAATAAAAGATATCAAGTGACTCGTTGTAGAGTGATCTAGGAAGCAGAGGCAAGGTAGATAATGTCTTTTCAATTAATATGATTGTTGTAATATGGTGAAATAATGAGAACTAAAAATCCATTACATTTATATTATTTATATATGGATGAATTCCAAATGAAACTTTAGAAGAAACCAATGGAGTATTCAACTATATGATTTTAGAGCATCAATCTCGGGATGAAATCTAAACCATTTACTTTCAATTAAATAATAGAAGATGAAACATTCAATGGAATATTGAGATAGGAGAAACATACACAAAAGAAAGACACAAACTTCAAAACATCATCACACAAATATATGGTAGGAATAACTCTGTAATTTTGCACTTATATTTTATTAATTCTAAAAAAAAATATTTATAACCACAATGAGTCTTTCTCTCAAAAATTTTGAACCCTCCATTATTTACATATTAAAAATATATACAATAGTGCCTTGAGAGCCTGTTTCCAAAGTTAATAATGATGCATTAGGAACCACATTCATGTTAAGTTTTCTATGCTTCCATAGATTAAGTCCTAACTTGATAATCATTTAATACATTTTCACAATAACAACATAAATATGATCACTAAAAGAAACACAATCACAAGGTACAAAACAATTCACCTTGGGAAACCCTAAAGTGAAAAACCCAACAAAAACTTCCTCAATATAGATTACCATAATGCAATGACCAAAGAACAAGGTCTCAGAGAGAGAGAGAGAGAGACCAACCCCCAGGCATAAGATCCAAAACACCAAAGACACTAGTCCTCCTCCTTCTTTGTCTTTCCTCCTTTCTCTCTCTTGTGCAATACAAGTGTGAGTGAGTGTGTATAAATGAGGGATGACACCTCCCTATTTATACTAGTTTCCCAATTGACATTTTCGCTAACTAGGCCGACCTACCTAGGAGAACTTGCAATACAAATTATATTATTCTTTTATGCGTGCTTTTTACCCGACTTACAATGAAGATTTTACCTCATGACTTTTACATGACCATTTACATGAGAAACATCTTCCAAAGGAGGAATACTAATAACAATGTAAAGTAAAAGTATTCATTATTCTAAGTTACATTATTTCAACACCCCCCCTTAGCAAGAAGGTTATTCTACTGACATAAAAAACAACTAGCGTGGCTCTACACAACATCATTAGAAGGAGAAAGGAGGCATCATCAACATAATGTTTTGGAACATTTTCTGGTACATCTATAGATCATCAAAACTTTTGAACAACGTCATCATCTACAACACGGAGTTGGAATATCATCATCTGCATAATGGAACTGGGGAATCATCATCTGCAACATGGAAGTATAACATCATCAACAACATGGAGATGGAGAATCATCGTCTGCAACATAGAACTAGGGCACCACCTGCATCATGGAGTTGGAGCATCATCATCATCTGCTAGAACATCATCATATGAAACATGGAGTTGGAGCATCATCATCTGCAGCATGGAACTGGATCATCCCCTGCAGCATGGATATGGAGCATCGTCATCATCTACATCAACATAGAACTGTTAGAACATCATCATCATCTTCAGTAAATAGCTGAAGTATCAACATCTTTAGTATAAAAACCGATACATCACTAACAACGACATTATGAGGCTCTCTCATTAGCATAAGGCTGGAATAACAACAACAACGACAGCATGATGCTAGCTCATCAGCCTAAATCTGGAATAACAACAATAACATGTGATGGGCATAACAACATCAACAACTCAAGGCTGGAGTAACATCATCTATGGCAGGTGTAACAACAACCAATATGATCCTTCCTTTTGTAATTATGGGATCATGGACAAAACATATGTGGTACTTAGATGATCTTTCCTTTCGGAATTATGAGATAAATGATTTACGGAGCTATCAATATTGGTCATAGCTAACACATACATACACATGACGATCCTTCCTTTCAGAATTTGAGATCAAGTCCACCACTAACATCTTGGACGATCCTTCCTTTTGGAATTACGGGATCAAGTCCACTACTAACATCCTGGATGATCCTTCCTTTTCATAATTACAGGATCAGGTCCACTACTAACATCCTAGACCATCATTCCTTTCAGAATCATGGGTCAAGTCCACTACTAACATCCTCAATGAGCCTTCCTTTCGAAATTACGGGATCAAGTCCACTACTAACATCCTTGACGATCCTTCCTTTCAGAATTATGGGATCAAGTCCACTATTAACATCTTGGATGATCCTTCCTTTTAGAATTACAAGATCAAGTCCACTACTAACATCATGGACAATCCTTCCATTTGGAATTATGAGATCAAGTCCTTGGCATATCAACATTTAAGATGATCCTTCCTATCGGAATTATTGGATCAAATCTAATGATGATTAGTCCTAACATGTTGGATGATCCTTCCTTTCGTAATTATGGGATCAAGTCCATCAACATCTTGGACAATCCTTCCTTTCAAAATTACAGGATCAAGTCCATCAAGATCAACATTTAAGATGATCCTTCCTTTCGAAATTATGGGATCAAGTCTAAGGATGATAAATCCCAACATCTTGGATGATCCTTCCTTTCGGGATTATGGGATCAAGTCCATCAACATCTTGGATGATCCTTCCTTTCATAATTACGGATAAATTCCATCAAGATCAACATTTAAGGTGGTCCTTCCTTTTGAAATTATGGGATCAATTCTAAGAATGATCAATCCCAACATCTTAGACAATCCTTCCTTTCAGAATTATGGGATCAAGTCCATCAACATCTTGGATGATCCTTCCTTTCAGAATTATGGGACCAATTCCATCAATATCAACATTTAAGACGATCCTTCCTTTTGGAATTACAGGATCAAGTCTAGGGATGATCAATCCCAACATCTTAGACGATCCTTCCTTTCAGAATTAGGGGATCAAGTCCATCAAAATCTTGGACAATCCTTCCTTTCGGAATTACAAGATCACGTCCATCAAGATCAACATTTAAGACGATCCTTCTTTTCAGAATTATGGGATCAAGTCTAAGGATGATCAATCCCAACTGAGCTACATGTTGTGATCAGGATACCATAATATCATCTATACTATTCCCCCTTTTGAGGGAAGTCCTTAAGGACAACACCAAGCTTGTCTCGGAAGTGTTCAAACTTCACATGAGACATACACTTAGTTAACATATCTGCAACATGTTCATTTGTGCTTGCATATTGGATATTTATAAATCCCTTCTGCACCATGTCATGAATGTATGAGTACCAGATTTCTATGTGCTTCGTCTTATAATGGAACATAGGGTTCTCTTTCATCTTCATGCAACTTTGGTTATCACATATAATCACAGTAGAATCCATCTCTATATCGAATAGCTATGACAACAACTTCCAAATCCATATGGATTCACAACTAGCAGAACAAGTTGCAATACATTCCGCTTCTACAGTGCTGAGAGAAAAACTAGACTGCTTCCTTCTTATTCATGAGATCATGGCTAACCCTAGACTGAAACATCCTCCTGAAGTGGTCTTTCTATTTGAGACACTTCCTTCCCAATCTGAATCTATATAACCATACAGTATGAAGTCAAGATCTCTAGTATAATTGCGACCATAGTCTATCATACCTTTCAGGTACCTAATCACATGATTTGTAGCTACTGGGTCAACATGTTTAGGATCGACCAGATATTGACTCAAAGTGTTCACAACATATATCTGGTAGGGTATTCGTTAGATACATTAATGAACTGATGATATGTCTGTGTAGTGGCACATCCACTAATTCTGACGAAGCATCTGTTAACACCCAGAACGTATCTAGGTTGTGAAAGGTAAATCCCAAGGTAACATCAAAACCACTTTAGACTGTATTTCTGACCTAATATAGTCAGATATGGATCTCTTGCTATTTACAAGGTTTTCATACTTAAAATATTCAATCAAAGACGATCAAAAGGTCAGATTTCTTAATAGAACAAGTTTGTCTTTATAAAGTTTGGTGGGACAATCAAGGAGGAGACCATTGGGCAATGGAGTTGACAATCAGGTCTGAAGTAGGTTGTAGGAGGTAGGAAGTCTGAAGGTTTGTGGATAGAGGCAAGAAATACACCATTTCTTCAATATGGAGGTTTTAGCAGGTTGATTAGCAGACAGAAGGAGACAACCCATCCAGCAGAGCACATAACTGGGGCTAATTCTGCAAGACTTTAGAAGAAAATGTTTTAAATGCTTAAGCAATGGACCTAGAGCATGAGAGATGAATGCTGGCCCATATAATCTAATGCTCAAACATGAAAGAAAAAACAAAATGGAGTGAAAGCAGGATAAATAGTCACGTAAAGAAATCACTTATTGAAGAAAAAGATGGCACAGGAATCTCTACCATGAGAGGTTTAATGTTCGTCCTCTGCAATTTTATTCATCTCTGAAATAACTAAAACCCATTACAATGCAGAGCCTCTCCACTCTTGAAAACCCAACCCTTCTCCCCTCTGTGGGGATCCTATTTATAATGTCTCAGACCCTCGAGGCTAATCCTCGAAATAGGACCTGAAACAGTTTACATTCATAATCAAAACTAACTAAAGCATGGTACTTCTGCCACGATTTACATATATTTAAATAGAAATCATGGAGTTGATGCATGTGCTCGGTTTGAATGGAAGCACGTTGTTTCTGGTTCTGAGCTTGTGGGCCGTGAAAATGATGTCTCAGGATGCTTCTGGTGGCTCAATGCTGACTGGGCTCGACCACCTGTCTATTTGTCGAGTCAGGAGCGTGTCCTTCCCTTTGTGTTCGTCTCATGCTCAAAGGCACCTTTCTACATGGTTTCAGAGCTAGAAAATGAGTTATATCCTTCCCATGCTCATCCTTCTTCACATCTCCCTCCTCTCCAGGTAACATTGTTATATGAGGGGACTTGAAGAAGGGCCGCATTACTCCTGGTAGAAACAAGCCTCTGCAGTGGCTTATCATTCTTGTACTCCTCACCTCCTCCTAGGTGGGATATCCTACAGGAAATACGACGGCGTGCACCTTCGACCTCCTCACCACCTCAGATAAAGTTGGCAAGTGGAATTCACAAAGGCGATGACGAAGAATTTGGACACCCAACCCCCAAGTACGAGAATTTTCTCCTACTGGTCGCTGCTAAACATGGTCACCACGTACCAGGGCTTTGGAGGAAGTGATTGCATCCAGGGGTTCTGGAGGGACCCCCACAGGACATGAAAACCCAGGCACTGTGCAACAGGAGGTATGGCTATCTGAAAATAGGCATATCTCTCAAAGTGCTTCACATCTGTCCCCCAATGGCTGGTGTTTTCCTAGTGTAAACACTCAGGATGATACAGGAATGTAAATGCATGTTTACCAACCATCAACACTCCCTGACAGACGGGATTCTCAAGCCAAACAACCATTGCAATTTTCCAGAAAAATCAAGACCTTATGCAAATTAACGCTCCAAATTTTCTCCTCAGCGTTCACTCATATCCTTCTCTTCAGTGGCTCTGGAGGGTGGCATTTATATAGGGTGATGAAGATAGAAACGGATATGACTGGTCAGCATTATCGCACACTCCTTAATTGGTCATCATAATGACACACGAGTGGACACGTGGGTGGGGATTTCCATTTCTTGCTGAAAATCCAGCCACGCCACCTCCTATGATGTTGCGTTGTCGTCCATATGGATCATGACATTTGGAATTGACATTATTTCCCCTTTCACTTACACTGATGGTGGTATTCATAATGGTTTTGGCTAGCCGCATCCCTTTACTTCGTGTAAAGGCCAGATTCGCTGCTTTCAAAGATCTAGGTTTCATGTTCCCCTGCTGCTTCTTATGTAAGCCTCATGATGGATCTCAGGTGTTGGGAGAGCTGGTGATGGTGTGGACATCATTTCACATAAGGCATGTCACAAATGGTGTTGATGGATATTATTATGGTCAAATCGAACGTGAGGGTATCCTTTATGTGCCAGACCTGACCAGGATACGACCTTTATCCGATTGAAAAGATTCTAGACCATCGATTTGAACCCACCCTATATCCATCGTACACATGTACCTGGATTTCCTTCGTTGCCATTTTCAGAAATGCTCAGGGGTTCATGAATGCCTTCCTTATCCATTTGCATGATATTTGATCTTGTCCATGCTAATACTTTATACATTCAGTCAAGTTATTGTCATCTCCACAGTCCAGAAGGAACAAACATTTTCAAGTCCATGTGGATCCTTTCCTTTGCAATCTGAGCATTTGGTATGCAACATCTTCACCTCAGAATCCAACACTAACCATCTACACAACTTGATTCAGGAGAATCGATATCGGCCATTGATCGGTAAACAACCTTCATCGGGACCATTCAACTTGGGAGACCTTAACACTTCTTCAATCGATTGGGCACCTTCAGATCGTGGAATTTACCACGTCCATCGATCAACCCCGACGTCGTGTCGCGACCGTTGATCTTTGTAGCCCCTACCATTTTTCACGATTCGAAATCGTAACTTTACTCGTGCTAGTTTAGATCACGGAATTGACTACGACCGTAGATATATCTCCGCCTTTATCTCAGTTGTTCGATCCTTTCTCCCGTTAACATATTCCGTGATTTGGAAAATTTTCTTTCTCCGTGCATGTTTATCAAGCGGAATTATTCAGGACCATCGATCTGGCTTTGCATCGATCTCAACCCTCCAACATTTCTCCCCTTTAACTGACTCCACAATTATAAAAACCAAATATTACCTCGCATCTCTGATCCATGAAATTTCTTTCTGCCGTTGATCTTCATCACCTTGCATCTGGAGCTTAGATCTTATAGTTGTTTACCTCCTCTCCGCCCCTGCATGCTCCAAAGATAGAGTGATCTACCGTCGTAGATCAAAAACGTTTTCATCATCCAACAGCCTGCGATGAAGATCATGCTAATCTATTACTTTCAAGGACGCTTTCATGAAATCTTCAAAGATAACCCTTTCTAAACCTTACAAGCCCATAATTCAAAATTTTGAAATATAGTGATAATAGTTGGCTCCATTAGGGATGCTATCCTCCCAGCGAGGTAGAAAATAACCCCGTAGACCAGGTGCCAGGTCCATTGGGATGCTCTCGGTATTTCTCTAGAACCCTCAATCTGATCTGAGCCAAACCATAAACTGAACCACTCTACAAGCAAATTCCTATCACTCCGTAAACTATCACCCGACCACACTCTGAAAACTGATAATGACTGTAACTGCAAACTTTAACCTGTGCTAGACTGCTTTTAAAACTGAAATTAAACCAAAAACTACTAAAAGAAAATTCTCAAAAATTCGAGCTTATTAATTCCTACCTATCCTACTTAACTGAGCACAAATACCCAATCAAGTAAACTCTGACTTCCAATGAAGCTAGTCAAGCAATCGATCCCATAAACTAACTTTCTCTTCATGTTTGATCAAAAACAAAAAGGACAAACTTAATGGAAGAAGGTTATAATAGATAAATTGATCTTTATAGTAGATATATAACCAATCATTACCATTACCTAGCCTATCCATGTATTCTTCCATCGGATCATAGAAAACATGACAGCCCTCAACATACTCTGTCCTTTGCTTACCATAGGAAAGCTGCCCAAAATGTAACTCCTCTAGCATAGTGTCAAATTGATCTTCAAAGGAGCTTTGAAAGGAATTCTCATGACTGTTTTCAAATAATATATCAGCAAATTTATTTAATATTTATGAATTTACAACTTCACCTTTTTTATATGCTTCAACAGACGTATCATTCTTTTCTCCAACAGAATCAAGCAAACACCATCCTTCTTTATGGGATAAAATTTATGAATGTGAAAGATTAAAAGAAGCATTTATTTGGGAACCTTCACCTCTTTCTTTGTGATCCAATGCCTCATTGCAAACCACTGATTTATCTATTAGCTGAGATGGATTGCATGATTGTTTATCCTCATCATCTATTTCAAACAAGTTCATGAAATGTACCATATCCTCCATTTTCTGTTTCTGTTTAGAGGCTTTAAGTCTCTGTCTTATCAGTTCAAATGAAGAATAACACAAAGGTAAACTGTCACCTCTAGCACACTCATTGTCCTCTATTTTTTCAGCCTTCTGACTTTGGATTACAGTCATATTTTCTTCACCAACATGCCTTTATTTTATAGCTGGTTTTTTAGGTATAACATCCATGCATTCATCCTCATATTCATCATATATGGGTGTGCCGGAATCCTTTTTAAAATCACCACTACTGGAATTTGTAATAGGATGATTGCAATATTCAAAAAATACATTATTAAAGTCATCTTCTTTTACATCATTGGGTTGATCATTTCCTTGTTTACTAAGAGAGGATTCGAGATGCATAGGGAATGTCTCTTTTTGTTTATGTTGCTCAACCAAGTTTAATTTCTTTTCTATTTTGTCACCACTGTCTTGGTCTGAAATGTTTTTAGACATCCTAAAGTTATCTTCAACCTCCAAACAATCCATAAACATGTGCTGCAATGTGATTGACTTTCTCTCCAAAAGAAGCAATGACATTTTAGGATGAAAGGCACCTGCATAATGAAGTTTAACAACATTTTCAAGAGGCTGGATTCCTTTTGGCACGTTATAGTAAAAGATTGCGAACCTCCTGTTAAAATTAGACATGGTTTCACCCTCCTATTTCTTCAAGGAATAGAAATCCAAAACTATCTAGTCTAATGGCCTTCTCTTACCCAAAAATTTCAAAAAGATGTCAGAAAGCTCTTCCCATGTATTGATGGATTCAGGATACAAGGGCTTAAACCATTCCTTAGCATTTCCTAGCAAAGACTGAGAAAAATCCCTCATGCAGACATCAACATGTTCAACTTCAAAGAGGTCAAGGAAATGTTCAAAGGCTTGTAAATGTTTTTCAGCTGTAAGGTTCTTGGATTCTCCAGCAAACTTAGGAAGGTACTTGTAGTGTTTTGTAGGAAAACCATGAAGAATAAGAGGCAAGTGAAGTGGTATGTATAGGTTAGGGATATTGGAAGAAACAGAGCTATGTGGAATGGGTGTATTATCAATTTTGATGTCATGAGGTTCCCAAGGGTGATTTTTAATGTCAAGTGTTTCGAATGAAGGATCTTGATCAAAATAAGATGTGCAAGAAGATAAAGTACTTTCAGTTCATAATGAAGGATATACATGAGTAAATTCATGGTTTTGTTTTCAGTGCGAGGCATAATGAAAAATTGTTTTTACAAGCTTAGGAAAAGATAGTAAAATATTTGCAAAAAAAGATAAGACATCTTCAAGATAACTGAAACTTGAGTACCTTATCCTTTGATCATGCATTTCTATATTTTTATAATGAGCTCATTTTTTTGGAATATATTAAACCCACTCATAACTTAGCATAAAATAATTAATCATTATTTGATTAATTATTCACCCACTAGATTAATTAGTTGGCATCCACTTGCACCTTAAAGTCAAAAGTTTCGTTTACTAATTCTGTATCCTAGGAATGATTTATTTCTAATTCTGGGTTGATCTTGACCACCTTTTGACCATCCAAAATTCGTATACAACAATTTACAATAGATTCTGCTTTTCTATGGATACGATAAAAGCTAGTTAACTAGGAAACTGACAGCTTTTGTTTCCAACCCATCCTCCATTAGTTTTTCTCCATTTTCTATGATTAGAATTTTTTTTCCATCCCCTTGACAAATCACTCATGCTTTTTCCAACTCGTGAGGTCCTTGATAGATTTGGGAAGTGCTTTAGCCACCTATTGGGGTTTGCTATATTTTGGTAAGTCAAACTTTTTGAGCTTTATGAGTTGTTTCCATACAATTCGATTTTCCTATGAGGGATGTACTATTTATGTACACTATTATTCATCATTATTCAATGGAAGGATACACACGAATATTCATCTCTTCATTCATGTGATCCAGTCTCTTTTATTCTCTCTATTTTACCTGTGTATCCTTGTGAGAATTAGTAGTAGCAAGATCTATTTCTTGTGCTTCTTCTTAGCATCATTGCTCATAGCATTGATCTATTATTTCTACACATTTTCCCATTAGAGCCTTCCGGTTCTTTTCGAAAACTTGACCTTGGGATCATTTCACTAGTGGAGTCACTGAAAGCTATATTCTTCGAGAATGGAGTCGCTAGGTGAAATATGTACAACCTTCTTGATGGTTTGATTGCTGTTCACCATTAACAATCAAATATGAAACTATGTCATTCATACCCAGGGAAGATTTGAATCTTTGTCCCCATAAACGACGCCAGTTTGTTAATACCCAGAACATACCCAGGTTGTGAAAGGTAAATCTCGAGGTGACATCAAAACCACTTTAGATTGTATTTCTGACCTAATACAGTCAGAGAGGGATCTCTCGCTATTTAAAATGTTTTCATACTCAAAATATTCAATCAAATACAGTCAAAAGGTATCATTTCTGAATAGAACAAGTTTGTTTTTATAAAGTTTGGTGGGACAATCATGGAGGAGACCATTGGGCAATGGAGTTGACAATCAGGTTTGAAGTAGGTTGCAGGAGGTAGGAAGTCTAAAGGTTTGTGGAAATATGCAAGATAGATACCATTTCTTCACTCCAGATGTTTTAGCAAGTTGATTAGCGGACAGAAGGAGACAACCCATCCAGCAGAGCACCCAACTAAGGTGAATTCTACAAGACTTTAGAAGAAAATGTTTTAAATGCTTTAACAATGGACCTATAGCATGTGAGATGAGTTTTGGCACATATACTCTAATGCTCAAACACGAAAGAAAATACAAAATGGAGTGAAAACAAGATAAACAGTCACGTAAAGAAATCACTTATTGAAGAAAAAGATGGCACATGAATCTCTGCCATGAGAGGTTTAACATTCATCTTCTGCAATTTTATTAATCTCTAAAAGAATTGAAACCCATTACAATGCAGAGCCTCTCTGATCTTGAAAACCCAACCCTTCTCCCCTATGTGGGGAGCCTATTTAGAATGTCTCAGACACCTGAGGCTAATCCTCGAAATAGGATCTGAAATTGTTTACAGTCATAATCAAAACTAACAACTAGAGGGTGGTACTTCCACCACAGTTTACATATATTTAAAAAGACAGCATGGAGCTGATGCACATGCTCGGTCTGGATGCAACAGGTCGTTTTTGGTTCTAAGCTTGTGGACCGTGAAAACGACGTCTCAGGATGCTTCTAGTGGCTCAATGTTGATTGGGCTCGACCACCTGTTTGTCTGTCAATTCGGCAGTGTGTCCTTCCCTTTGTGTTCGTCTTGTGCTCAAAGGCACCTTTCTGCATGGTTTCAGAGCTGGCAAAGAATTTTATATCCTTCCCATGCTCAACCTTCTTCATAGCTCCCTCCTCTTCGGGTAACACTGTTATATGAGGGAACTTGAAGAAGGGCTGCATTGCTCCTGGAAGAAACAAGCCTATGCAGTGGATTTTCATTCTTGTACTCCTCACCTCCTCCTAGGTGGGCTCTCCTACAGGAAATATGGTGGGGTGCGCCTTCGACCTCCTCACCATCTCAAATAAAGTTGGCAAGTGGAATTCACAAAGGCGGTGATGAAGACTTTGGATACCCACCCCCCTAGTATGAGCATTCAATCCTACTGGCCGCTGCTAAACATGGTCACCACGTACCGGTGCTTTGGAGGCAGTGATTGTATCTGGGGGTTTTGGAGGGACCGCCACAGGAGATGAAAACCCAGGCACCGCACAATAGTAGGTATGGCTATCTGAAAACATGCATATCTCTCAAAGTGCTTCACATCTGTCCCCCAATGGATGGTTGTTTCCTGGTTTAAACACTCAGGATGATACAGGAACATAAAGGCATGTTCACCAACCATCAACACTCCCTGACAGATAAGCTTCTCAAACCAAAAAACCATTGCAATTTGCCAGAAAACTCAAGAACTTATGCAAATTAAGGCTCTGAATTTTCTCCTCAGTGTTCTTTCATCACCTGCTCTTCAGTGGCTTTGGAGGGTGGCGTTTATATAGGGTGATGAATATGGAAACGAAGATGACTGGTCAGCATTATCGCACACTCCTTTTGTTGGTCATCATAATGGCACACGAGTGGACACGTGGGTAGGGATTTCTGTTTCTTGCCGAGAATCTAGCCACACCGCCTCCTATGATGCTACGTTTCCGTCCATATGGATCACAACATTTGGACTTGACATTCTTTTCCCTTTCACTTACATCGACAGTGGTATTCAGAACGGTTTTGGCTAGCCGCATCCCTTTGATTCGTGTAAAGGCTAGATTTGTCGCTTTCAAAGATCCAAGTTTCATGTTCCCCCATTGCTTCTTATGTAATCCTCATGACAAATATTTGGCATAGGGAGAGTTGGCGATTCTGTGGACATCATTTTACCTAAGGCATGTCACAAATGGCATCGATAGATATGATTATGGTTAGATCGTACATGAGAATATCCTTTCTGTGCCAGACCTGACCATGATACGACCTTTATCTGGTTGAAAAGATTCTAGACCATCGATCTGAACCCACCCTGTATCCATCGTACACATGTACCTGGCTTTCCTTTGTTTCCATTTTCAGAAATTACCAGGGGTTCATGAATGCCTTCCTTGTTCATTTGCGCAGTGTTTGATCTTGTCCATGTTGGCACTTCATACATTCAGTTGAGTTATCATCAGCTCCACAACCCAGAAGGAACAAACCTTTTCAACTCCACGTGGATCCTTTCCTTTGCAATCTGAGCATTTGTTACACAACATATTCACCCCATAATCCAAAACTAACCACCTGCACAACTTGATTTGGGAGAATCGGTATCGACCATTGATTAGTAAACGACCTTCATTAGGACCATTCAACTTGGGAGACCTTAACACTTTTTCAAGTTTCCCTTATTATTTCGATTGGACCCCTTCAAATCACAAAATTTACCACATCCATCGATTAACCCTGACGTCGTGTCGTGACTGTTGATCTTTGTAGCCCCTACCATTTTTCGCGATTTGAAATCACAACTTTACCCATGCTAGTTCAGATCAAAGAATTGACTACGATTGCAGATCTATCTCTGCCTTTATCTCAATTGTCCAATCCTTTCTCCCTTTAACATATTCCATGATTTGGAAAAGTTTCTTCCTCCACGCATGTTTATCAAGCGAAATCATTCAAGACCATCGATCTCGACCCTCCAACATTTCTCCCCTTTAACTGACTCTGTAATTCTAAAAACCAAATATTACCTCACATCTTCGATGCACGGAATTGCTTTCCTCCATTGATCTTCATCACCTTGCATTTGGACCGCCAATCTTATAGTTTTTTACCTCCTCTCCGCCCCTGCATGCTCCAAAGACAGAGTGATCTACCACCATAGATCGAACTCGTTTTCATCATCCAACGGCCTATGATGAAGATCATGCTAACCTGTTACTTTCAAGGGTGCTTTCATGAAATCTTCAAAGATAACCCTTTCCAAACCTTACAAACCCATAATTAAAAATTTTGAAATATAGTGCTTACAGGATCATCCAACAAATTCAAGTGCGTATGCATGGGTGTGTCCATGGATTTACATTCCAACATGTCAAATATTTTTAGGATTTCCACTACATATTTCTCTTGGTTAAGGAAAATTCCTTCTAGGATCTTCCATACTTCAAGACCTAGAAAATAATGCATCAAGCCAAGGTATTTCATCTTGAATTCTGCAGTGAGCTTCTTCTTAAACTCTAAGATTTGATTCTCATTACCTATCAGGAATAAATAATCAACATATAACAACAATATGACAGGCTCATCATCCATAACCTTTAACTAAAGGTTAGGATCAGCCTTATTTTTGGTAAATCCGAAGCTCGTTAGAAAACTATCGATTCTTCCATACCAAGATCTTGGAGCTTGCTTCAATCCATACATATCCTTCTTCAATTTATATACATGTTTTCTTTTGTATTTTACTTCAAAACCTTGTGGTTGTTCTATGTACAATTCTTCATCAACAAGACCATTTAGGAAGGTTGTTTTCACATCCATATGGTGTAACTTCCATTTTGTCGTGGCTACAAGTGCCATGATGGTTTTGATAGAATTTTACCTTGCTACAAGAGAAAATGTCTCTTCATACTTGATTCCTTCCTTTTGAGAGAATCCATAGGCCACAAATATGGATTTTTACTTTTCAATACTTCCATCAGTTGTATGTTTTATCTTTTAGATCCATTTGGAAGATACTACACTTTTACCTTATGGTTTGGGAACTACTTTCCACACATCATTCTTCATCATGGATTGGTATTCTTCTGTTATGGATTATACCCATTATCTCTTTTGAACTACTGCTTCAAAATAAGTAGTTTATTTGTCTACAAGATCACGCAACACAACCACATAACTAGGAAATTACTTTGGCTTCTTACTTCTCCTTGTGGAGCCTTCTGGTGCACCATATCTTTTTTCTTCTTGAATAATCTCATGAGCCCAAGATGGATTTATTTTGTGGGAGATGTTCATGTGGGGAGTTTCTTGGGGCTCCAACATATCATGTTCTTTTGGAATCTCATCATTAGGAGAAGGTGCAACTTCTTTCATCGATTTTGCAGCTCTAGGAGGCACAACTTCTTCACATGTTTCTTTAAGTTGGCACTTTCTCGATTTGTTGAGAGCTTGTATCTTCATCAAAGGTTACATCATTTAAATATTCCTTCATGATCAATATTTAGGTATGGTATAGCTATGACTACCTTGATCACATGTAATAGGAATTTGTAGTTTATGTGAGCAATCCTTCTATGCCATATTTCACATGGAATTGTAGTATCATGAATCAAGGCTGCTTCTGAGTGACCTTTCAATTTATACAGACCACCTTCTTATGTCCGAATGACAAATAAATCTTCTAGAGATTTACCTCTAGGCCACACAAGAACATCGCCATCTATAAAAGCAACCCAAAATTATTTTTTATCTAGGGATGAAATAGAAAGTAAGTTCTTCTTCAATCCTGACACATATAACACATACTTCATCTTCATTGGGGCTCTTGAATCAATTTTTTATGTCGATTCTCCTATTGACCCAACTTACAACACAAATTTTTCCTCATGGATTTTACGTGACCTTTTACATCAGTATCATGTCCCAAAGGAGAAATAATAATAACAATGTAAAGTACAAGTAGAATATTCTTCGAAGTTACATTATTTCAACAATTCAAAAGGTTGATTGCATTCTGAGCTCCTCTAAGGGCCTCCTTAACAAATATTCATTAACAATTACACATTTAGGTAAATCTGTGACTTCTACAGCCTTCTTGTCTTCCATAAAATATAAATATTCTCTGAATTTGGTGATCTCATTGTCGATGAGTCCCAAAGGAAATGTTTTGCTCCTTGCAATGGACCTTGCCCCTTTAATTTCAAGTTGAAGGTTGACAAATTTTTCCTATAAAATTTTGATCTATTTATGAACTTGATCAATTTTCTCTTTATGCTCCTTGATTTCAACATCTTTGAGATTAATTCGAGACATAATGTTTGTGTGATTTTCAAACAATAACCACTCACCAGCTTTTTTGTTAGGACTGAGTTGTAAATTATTTTACTGTTCTTTTGTAATCCTACAAGAAATGCATTGCTAGGTCACATAAATGCATGCCACATGCGTGCATTTGATTTGTTTGAGCTCAAATTTGACACATGGGTTCCGTATACCAAAATAGAGACCCTTGTACCGAAGTTTTCCTCAACTGAAGTTTCCTTGGGTAGATTTATGTCTTCCAAACTAATATTTTTGGAACCAATTACAACATGTTATTCATGTCTTCAAGTACTCTTGGTAATTCAACATTGTGGATGATTCTATAGATATATGACATGATGATATTTATAAAATCAAACATTTTAATTTTCTTTGAAGAATGTGAAGAAAATAGTTTGTTTGGGAAACTCAAGTCTTTCACATTGGAATATATAAACATGCATAGCAAATATTGATAGTTGAAATTCCTTTGATTGTGGAAATTCACTAGTTGGGCATGAATTGCCTCATATAAGAATTCATCAAAATCAAGGCAAGATACTTGACTTGTTGAGATACTGAGAGGGGGGATGAATCATTATTTGCACAATAGAAAATTTTAACTTTAATCAAGAGCAAGTTGTTAATCACCAATCATAGTAGCATATCATCAATATTCATGAAAAGTAACAAGATGGACAATACATAAGATTTTTATGTGGAAATTAATGGACCTGTCAAACTAATGATCTTGAACTTCTGAATTGAACCTATGGACCTGTCAAACTAATCAATGAACTTACTGCTCATTACCTTTGCTCATGAATTTATAACTATGTCTAATTGTCATCACTATATAATTGTTATTATTTCATATTGTATGTCATGGTCACCATACATCATTGTATTTCATCATATATTACTGTCCATGTGCATCAATGTACATATATTGTAAATAATCATGTAATGTTGTTCACATGCATCATTGTACAAAATCATGTACAGTAATACATACACCACTATACAATTACATTACTATACATAGTCATATACTATTGTATATCACTGTCATCACTTGTTGTTACATCTGAACATATATGAACATCATTGTATTTCATCATATATTACTGTCCATGTGCATCAATGTACATATATTGTAAATAATCATGTAATGTTGTTCACATGCATCATTGTACAAAATCATGTACAGTAATACATACACCACTATACCATTACATTACTATACATAGTCATATACTATTGTATATCACTGTCATCACTTGTTGTTACATCTGAACATATATGAACATATACCATCTTGTCATACTATTATTATTGTTGATGAACATGTCACTGTAACACTAAGTCTTTCATGTCTCCCACATAGATGTATACCTCTCTACAATTTACTATACTGAAACCTCACTTTACATACCTTATTGAGCTCGGGTATGTTATGGACTGTCAATGCTATCTTGCTTGTAACTTCTCGAACTGATGATGTGGTGGCGTCTTTAGAATCTGAACGGTCAGTAGTACTCAAGATTTGGGATTGATCAACAATGGTGTCCCTTTAAAAAACTTGGATTGTGTTACTGCTCTAGCTCGAATATGCAATTTATGGAAGCTGGTAATGTATGCAGATTGTCAAAAAAACTGCTCCAATTGCTTGGTGTATGACAAGGTTGAAACCCAAAAATGCACTATAAGAAGAACAAATATAGAACTAAAAACCCACTTCTGTTGTAGCTGCGAATACTCCCTTTACCTATGAGTTCTCCTCTGTATCTTATTGTTGCTCTTTACATGCTCGAAATTCGTAGGATGACTTGAAAACAAGATAATGTCATCTAACCCATAATTAAGAGATAATTAAAAGACTTGGTCTCCTATCAGGATGCCCCGATAATCTTTAAAAATTCGTTTCCTCAGTGGACTATATATACTCAAATTCAGAGCTAAATCACGCAATTTCGTATGTTTAAATGAGAACGTTGACTGGGAATATATACAAATTTTCCATCATATTTTTTTAGCCGAACTATTCATGATAAAAAAAAACTATTATTTTTGTTTATATTTTTATCACAAAATTCTCTTAATGGGGCCTACCTCACCATTTGAAATTTATTTTAAAATTTGTTGCAAGGTATCACAAACGTTTTAATGTGGTCATTTGATTTTCTTTTGAAATGTAAAATACTTGAGAAGGGATGCCACTTCATGCATATCCATGATCATCATGAGTTCCAATAACATGTGTAACAAAACACCAAATTTCTGCAAGGTATGTCCACATGTTCCAACTCCATCAACATCCCAATATCCATCTTACCACAAGAAGAATCATACATTACCATCAGCAAACAAGACCCAAGGGTGCCACATGCAAAATTTCATTTAATATTTGAACAGGATCGTTTCTATGGACTTCAAGCCCATCACCTAGGTTTTCAATATCAAGTGCAAGCCATCATACCACTATATATGTGGGTGCTAAACCTTCTTATGCATTATGCCCATATCCAAGGGTTCCATGACCCCATCAAATCACAAATGACCACAGAATGGATCATTTTCCCCATTTAGTGTTCTAATGTTTCTTCAACACACCAAGGGCATGTTGTCCATGGGTTCCACCTCCATATCACAAGGATACAACCTATCACACCATTTAAACAAAAAGAATACCATATATCATCAACAACCTCCATCAAGCTTGAAGATCAACAATTAGGGGTTCCAGAGACTTGAAGGGAATCTTCAAGGGTACAAGGGCATCAAGGTGCAAGTAGTGGGCATCATTGGTTCCTTAAGGACAAGCATGCCATATTTTCAAACCATCATACATTCTAGGACCATTTACAACAAGGTAGATACAATAAGGGCTCTAATACCTAGTTTTTGGGATTAGGGACAAAGAGACAACTTAAGGATACTTAACCACATCAATGGGTAGGCAAGGATTTTCCATTTTCCCAAGGACTCCAAGGGATTCATACTTGGGATTGGACAAGGTCAAAAGATATCCTTTGACACTGACAACCACATACCAACTAATAACCCTTAAGGGATCCTCAAGGGGCACCAAGACACAACTATTGGCATCAATGGAAATTTAAACAACAATCCCCCACTTTGTCATTGATGACAACACCAAATATCCCCCTTAGAACATGCTCCCTTTTTTCACAACACCAAAGCTCCCCCTTAGAATAGACTTCCGTTGTTCATAGGGACTCAATGGCAAAGGGTAATCCTTGTAGCAGTACTTCTCCCCTTATCATAATGTTGTATTATTGAAGATGGACCAATTCAATTAGGAGTTAGTATGACTCCCATTTTTTTCGGAGGTACTCAAAAGTCTCTGTTGGGAGAGGCTTAGTAAATATGTCTGCAATCTGCTCTTTCATCCCAATATATTCCAACTTGATATTCTTATCTGTAACTTGTTCCTGAAGAAAGTGAAACTTGATAAGAATATGCTTTGTCTTGGATTGCATAACCAGATTCTTGGAGATACCGATGGCACTCGTATTTTCACATAGGATTGGTATTGGATTATCACATGTCACTTGTTATAGGTTTTGTTTCATCCAAAGAATATGAGTATAATAAGATGTTACTTCTATATATTCTGCTTCGGCGGTTGATAAGGGTAACCAAGACTGCATTTTGCTTTGCCAAGATACTAGACAATTACCTAGGAAGAATGTTGTACCAGTGGTGCTTCTTCTATCGTCAACAAATACTGCCTAATCTACATCTGAGTAAGCTACCAATGTTAGCTTATTTCCTTTTGGGTACCAAAGTCCAAAATCCATAGTTCCCTTGATATATTTGAATATCCTCTTGACTGGAATAAAGTCATTTTCCTTAGGAGTGGATTGGAATCTTGCAACTTGTCCAACAACTTGAATCGCATTGGGCATTTAGGTTGTTACATATAGTATACTACCAATCATTGACCTATAAATCATTTGATCAACTTTTTTAGATTCATCTTCCTTTCTTAGCTTACAACCGGTGATCACAGGAGTTCTCCATTAGAGCAAATTTCAACTCAAAATGGGCCTTTTAACACTAATTCGAATTCCATGTCATCATGTTTTAGCCAATGAAATTTCTTTAAATTTGAAATACCGTATAGGTCTTAAACAAATTTTTAATATAAATTTGGGGATAGGTATCATAAAAAAAACTACTTTTTTTGTTCATCCTCAAAAATTAATAAATATTATTTTATTATTTTAACTATTATTTTATTATTTTTCTTAGGAGGCCCATTTTGAGTTGAAATTTCCTCTAATGACAGGTTTACAATCTTCCATCTTGAATGTCTTTAACATTTCCTTGATGTATTTTTCCTGGGTAATGAAAATGCCTTATGTTCGTTGAGATATTTGAAGTCCCAAGAATAAGGTTAATTCTACGAGCAAAGACATTTCAATATCTTTCTGCATGTCCTTAGCAAGTTGTTGACTTAGTGAATCATCATCACTTCTCTTAACACTACTTTTGTTCTGCGCTGAATGACTGGAGGGATAAGGTATTCCAAATTTTGCAGCAATTGACCTTGGAGAGTACTGAGGATTTCATTAAACTTCCCCTCAGGACGTCTCTAAAGCTTAAGTTGCAACGTGGTAAAAAAGACTTGATCTTTTAATCCTTAAAAATATATGAAAATGAGGCAATCTGGTCCTAAGCTGCGTGGGAGCCGAGTAGGATTAAAAGGATTCTGTCTTAGGTAAGAGAAATCTTGTTTGTAGGTGACATGGCCCGTCATATGAGGAAGGAAGAGCCTACACAGATCAATCGAAACTATGGGAAAGGAGACATTATTTTGACGGTAGCGATCGAGAGGTGAGCCAGATTGACGGTGGGGTCGTGTTTCACAGATTTGACATGCGCAACCTAAGCCACTTTTGTATTTCACGAAATGGGTTAAAGGGCCCATAGATCTCAAAGGTTGATATTAGCCGAGTGATAGATCAACGGAGGAGGTTAATTTTTCTAAATCAAAGTGCTCGCGAGGTTTCTCGATTTCAAATCCGCGGAACGGTTAAATAAAATAAAATTTTGACCGTAGGGATTGAAGCAGAGAAAGAGCCATGACAGTCAGTGTCTTTGCTGATTGAACATGCGTGGGTTAAATAGTCGTTGGGATTTGTGAAATATGACACACCCCTTACAAGTGGATGATATAGATTGATGACATTTCCAATCGGAAGGCTGGAAACGATTCGACCTGGTGAAAGCCGTGTAAAAGAAGTTCGAAGATGAAAGGTTGTAGCTTTGTGTAAGGCCCGCGCATTTCAAAGAGCCACTGTAGGGAACACGGAAAAAATCCATGGTTGAAACACAATCTCGCTCACCTTGAATGCTGAGAAACAACGTTTTAAGGGAAAGTGCACCAGAAGTAGAAGTGACAGGTCATCAAGGGTCCAGATGCCATTTGAGTAGATCTATGACCAAAAAATAAGCTCCATTGTGTAGATCACTCCCCAAAATCCGAGAATTCATTGCACCATGCGCATGATGATCTGAAGAGCATCTAAATGGTCAAGACAACGAAAGGTGGTTATGGCCTTTGCACGAAGTAGGGTGAATAAGAATTTGATTGCAGAGAGCATGGATTTTCAGAGGTTGTCCTCAGGAGAGGCAGATGGGTGCGAAATGTCTAGTCCAAGGTCCATGAGACGAATGGGAGCCGATGTAGACCGAGGCCAGAAGTCATTTCCAAAATTGATAATATGGCGCCATAACAAAAAGGGTGGCATGATGGGTATCTCCACACAAAAACCAGATCCCCAACCCACGTTACCACGCATGCTTTCATCATTCTACTCAATGACGACATGTGTGAAGGCGTTGATGGGGCCATCTTCGAGTCTGACTTCCCAGCTCTTTATAAACACCACTTTCAGAGTCATTTGAAGATATATATTGGGAATGTTGAAGATAAGCTAAGATGGCTGAGTGTTAGTATTGCGAGAATCTCGAAAGTCTTAAAGGAGGTTTGTAATGGCTATCTGGTTTGAGAAACTTGTTTGTCATGGTGTTCTATTGGTTGGTGAGCATCACCCCGAAGTCCTATAATTCCTTAGCTTTTATGCCAGGAATGCTCGAACCATCGGGGTAGGGACGTTCATTACATTAGATAGGCTTTCCGACCCCAGTAAGGTCGACGCAAGGATGTTCATCACATTAGATGGACGTGTTGAGGCTGGTGAGTGCATCACTATCATAATAAAATGCAACACCCCGGTGGAGGCTGTGCCTGGAATTTCCTGCCCAGTAGATATCCATCCAAAACCTCTAGAAGTGGTCGTTGTCTCCAAAATCTCATCACATGGAGACCATTGCTAGAGGAGACTCATTGGAGCGAATGCTCGGACGGGAGGGGAGGATGTGAAAGGCCTTCATCATCACCTTTGTGAATTACACTTGCGAACTTTATCTGGGGTGATGATGAAGTCAAGAAAGTGCTGCACCATATGACCTGTAGGAGAACCGTCCTCCTAGGAGAAGAGAAGCACAAGAATGAAAAACCTCCTCAAGGACGTGTGACTCTCAAAAGCAGTGCAGTCTTTCCCCAAGACTCCTCCTATAACAATGTTATCTGGAAAACAAGGGTTTGGGTAGAGAGCTGAACACAGAAAGAACAAAAATCTTCATGCCAGCTGTGAACGCAGGTCAAACAAGACATCGAACACATAATGAACAAAAAGAGCACAGAAAGAAAAATATGTGTTACATGTCTGGTAGAGGAAGGAACAACTCGATCCATTTCAGCATGGAATCGTCAAAGGTGTCTCGAGCTGTCATTTTCAAAGACAAGCGAGCCTGAAACTGAAGACGTTGCATTACCGTTTAATACAGCATGCGCATTGCTTCGTAGTTTTGTTTTTGTGTTGAGAGGCGCTCTACAGCCCAATATGGGGGAGATCTTGTAATGTTACGTAATGTTATTTTTATTAACAAAAAAATAATTTTTTTAATTATAGCCCAAAATAAATGTCGGCCAAAAAAACAACCTAATATGGGGGAGATGTTGTAATCTTCCTACCTAACAAAACAATAAAAAAGTAAAAATTTAATTATTTGTAAAAATATGTGGGTCACGAAAAAAACACAATATGGGGGAGATGTTGTAATGTTCCTACCTAACAAAATAATAAAAAATAAAAAATTGAATTATCCTAAAAAAAATGTTTGCCTTGGACATGGTTATGTGCATGGTTTTAAAACCATTTGTAAGGCCTTCTAAACAAGCCATGGTTTTATTGTACATGGTTTAGGAGGGCCTTGCACATGGTTTTAAAACCATGTGCAAGGCCTCCTAAACAACCCATGGTTTTATTGTACATGGTTTAGGAGGGCCTTGCAAATGGTTTTAAGACCATGTGCAAGGCCTACTAAACAACCCATGGTTGTAGGAGGGCCTTGCATGTGGTTTTAAAACCATGTATGGAGAAATGTTGTAATGTTAGTTCCTAATAAAATAAAAAATAGTAAAAAATATTATATGTCAGCCATAAATAATATTAAATAATAATAATAAAAATATTATATGTGGACCTTAAATAAAAAGATGTGTCTTTTGGTTTGAATCAAATCAATGGATACCTAAGAAGATATTTGATCCCTCTCGGTGTTTGATAGAGCCTAGGATTTGGATCTAGGCTGGTATATGTATCAGTGTTTGTGGATAAGCCATGTATGATTTTGTTAGAAGTTCGATTACGATTTGTAACTGGTTTATTTTTTGGAGACAGAAGTTTATAGATCACTTTAGGACAGGTGTCCAGGGATGATACAATACCACTGCAACATCAATGCTCCCCCTTTCGGGGAAGGTCTTTTCAAACAACACCAAGCTTGTCTCGAAAGTATTCAAACTTTATTCCAGATAGAGGCTTTTTCAACACATCAGCAACTTATTCATCGGTACTCACATACTAGAGCTTTATGGTTCCCTTCTGTATCATATCTCGAATGTAGAAATATCGGATTTCTATGTGCTTTGATTTATCATGGAACACTGGGTTATCTGTCATCTTTATAAAACTATGGTAATCACATAGAATCACTGTGGTATCCAAATCTAGGTTAAATAGACCTGACATTAGTTTCCGAAGCCATATGGCTTCACAACTAGCAGTGCAAGCTACTATGTATTCTACTTCAGCTGTTCTAAGAGCAATACTGGACTGTTTCCTACTAAACCATGATATCATAACAGACCCCAGACAATAACATCCACCTGATGTGCTTTTTATGTCTGCGACACTTCCAACCCAATCTACATCTGTATAGCCATACACTTTGTAGTCATGGTTTCCATCATAGTATAGACCAAAGTATATAGTTCTGTTATCACTACAGGAAACTCCTCTAGGTTGCATCTCAAGGATGTCTGGCAACTTCAATATTTTTAATGGTTTTCTTAATGGATCAAGTTAGATGACCTAAAAGACCTCACACACTCAAGACATGCATAAAACTCAATCAAATAGATAAGGCTTCTAACTATCAATGTTCAGAGGGTTGATAATAGGGTGAATAAATGGAGAACTCGCTATGCTGGCAGATTCATATATAAAGCAATCACATATGAATGGCTAATCATAACAAGGAAAAATACTTGCAATTCAACTCATCAACACAAGATAGGATGACACCTATCTGGTATTAGACAAAAAGAATAAACCTGAATCAGACATCCGAGCACAAGTACCAAACATAAAAGAGATGGAACCTGAACATATAATGGCAAAAGAGCTTATATTAAATGATGAATAACATGATAAGCTTGACAACAATAAGGGTCTAAAAGTCTCTGAATTCGAACCTTTGCTTCAACATTAGTCCTAGGCTTTATAGCCTTTACAAAATCTATTTCAGATCCCGAAAAGTTGGATTGAATTTACTAAAAAATGATAAACATATTTGTTTGCAAAAATTAGGTCAAAAACCCTAACTTAAGTGCTAATCTACCTAACTCCAACACTTTTTCACTCCTTGAACTCTTTAATAACTGCAGTGATCACTGAAATAGAACTAGGCCCTGCTATCTGGTAGACAAGTCACAGTTTGTTAAAGTAGGTAGGGTTTGTGACCCACTTCACCTCGCTGGCCACTGGTGCCTTTAATTGATTTTCAACTTCATAACTCATCCATGAGGTTTTTGGATCAACCAAAGGTGGCTATGTGTGGAAGCATTCCTTTCTACACTTTTCTGTGCTTTCGGTGGCTAAGAAAGCAAAATTCTGAGTCTGTAAGCTGTCGAAAGCTCTGTTTTTGGTGGCTAATGAACATTTGTTGCGTTCGCCTAAGCCATCGAAAGCTCTGTTTCTTCAAAATTTAATCATACTTTTACAGCTTCAATTCTGATCTTCTGGTACTTCTGCAACTTGCATAGGGTTTGGAATATCAACAACATGACAGGCTGCCTCTGGATCCTGAAGGCTTATTGCTGCCTCTGCTAGGTTTTCCAGCACAAGGTGAGTTAGAGAGTTAGGGTTTGAATTATTCGTCTGCAACCTCGATAGTATGATCATCCTGTAGAGCCTAAAATTGTCCTTCATTAATATCAGATTTCTTTTTCGCGGCAGGATGCACATCCCTCTCATTTCTAGAAGAGAATCATGAAACTCAGTATTTCTCTTGGTTAATCTTGCATTAGTTCTTTTGATTTATCTATCTAAGACCTCTAATTCATATACTTTCCCTAATAACTGGTTGATTCTATAGGACCTAGGTTTGCTAGAGGAAGTCTCTGCCATTGGTTCATCTTGACCCTCCCTTGGTGTAGGTGAGGGAAACTCCTCATGCTTTGCTGCAACCTGCTTTGTTATGTCAACTTCCTGCTCCTATACATCTTTAGAGTCTGAGTAAGGTAGGTTGAGTATATTTTTACCTTGTGTTGGAGCCTCCTCCTCCTTCCCACTGAAATCCAGATTTATCTTGGCTTTGTTGGTCTTAGAAGTTGGAGAGGACTGATCTACTGCCACTGGAGAGATGGCCCTCATTTTCCTCTTACCACTCCTGGGAGAGGTGGACTTATTTGAAGGAGAATTTCCTTTGTCTTATGGCTGCAATCATGTCTCAAACTCATTCCAAAATAGGAAGTATGGCCATGCTATGTTTCTTCTTTGCAGCAGTTCTAAGACAATGAGTCTTATCAGGCCATGATAGGATAGCCTGCCTCCAATTTTGGTGGGCTGGGATTTAACCTGATGGGCCATCTTGGTCAGGCTCTTGTGTAAGTAGAAAGGAAATTTTAGTGGGCTCCTTCCAGTGAAATGGTTCATTAATTTAAAGTGGTATATCATCACCCTGTTATACCTGCCTTCACAAGTTAGATAGACCAGGATTGCTTTCAACAACTGTTGCCACTTCTCTTCAAGCCAAGTTGAAGGGATGCTTTTCTTGCATACAACATTCCTGTGCTCAGGATTCAAGTAAGACTTGAATTCCACATCCTTCGTTATGGTGGTTTTTAACCATTTATCCCTAGTCCTTGGTAACTCTGCTACTTCTACTATTAGAGCCTCATCAACCTGGAACTCTTATCTACCTATCAATGCCTTTGAACCATCAAAGGAGAGAGCAAAGGCTTTTGCCACTTGCTGGTGAGGTCCCTGAATTTTCTCACAGAACCTGTGACAACCTGCATCTTTGAAGAATTGGCATACCTCTAGATGTGACTCGAGATAGCCAATGTCACCCAATTCCTGTCTGAGGGCATGTCCTCCTCCTTTCTTCATTTCTGGACTGCTCTTCTTGTAGCTGCAAAAATCAAAATTCAAACCATGGGAAGGAGATTACCGTGTTGGATTCAGGGAGGGCTTGGATCAGTGAGGATGCATGCAGGAAAATGTGGAATGGAATGAGGAAAGGGTGCTGATTTTGGGGGGTTGATCAATGATTGGTACTTGAGCAGTAAATATTAAACTTTGATGAGAACCACGAGACAACTAGTGCAGTAATCATTTTAACTGGAACTCAATGTTTTGTGATGGTTTGATTGCAGTCATAGGACAGGTGGAGGGTAGCGAGGGTTTGGGTATTTTATCAGTCACTTTGGTTTAATAACAAACTCTTCTTTACCAACTCATGATTTTCTGCAGTCCCGGTCTTTTCGGCGGTTAAGTGCTTGATTGTGACGCTCCTCATGTTGACAGTGGTTGATTTCGATGGATGTGCGAACCGTTTTCCTCTTTTGGAGCTTTTGGCAGTTAAGGTAATCTTGGATCCAATTTTTAAGCTGCCGAAAGCTGGGCTTTTTGGTGGCTAATGAATGTTGAGATATTCGCCTAAGCCACCGGAAGTTGCCCTTCAAAAATTTCATTAAAAACGGAGTCAATGAGCTTTCGGCGGTTAATGTAGTCCTGAGTCCAATTTTCAAGCTGCCGAAAGCTGGGCTTTTTGGCGGCTAATGAACAGTTGAGACATTTTCCTAAGCCACCAAAAGATAAAATTTGAATTTTATGAAGAAACAGAGCACAAGGCGCTCCAACTTTATTAGACACATACAAATATTTCATAATGTGCACTGGAATCTTGATCACTATGCAATTTTTTTTTTTTTCTTTTTTTTTGAGTTTGACCTATTGAAGACTA
Source organism: Pseudotsuga menziesii (assembly GCA_001517045.1). NCBI lineage: Eukaryota > Viridiplantae > Streptophyta > Pinopsida > Pinales > Pinaceae > Pseudotsuga > Pseudotsuga menziesii. The sequence continues at coordinate 83,654 of LPNX010157915.1, forward strand.
ATTTATTTAGGAGATAACATATGGCTCCTAATCGAGGATGGGAAGCTTCCTGTGAGGTCCTAAGAACCCCAGACGAAATGCCTTTCCTAAAAAATAAGAATTAAACCTATCTTCTACTGTTCCATTGGGCATGGAGTTTATTTTTGCAAAAAACAAAAAAAACAACCAAAATAATATTTTACAATAATAAGGCTTTAAAGCCTTAGATGAAATAGAGTTTTAGAAATCGCCCATTGACTGGGCCATCAAACACCTCCTCGCCTTCCAGATTTTGCAGTTCGAAGGTGTTGTTCTGTTGCACCTAAGCTATCACAAAAGGGCCTATCCATAGAGAATCAAATTTACCATGCTTTCCCTTGTCCTGCCTGACAACATCCCATTTTAGAACCCAGTCTCCAACCTAAAAATTGTCCACCTTTGCCTTCTTTTCAAAAATGCTTTTAATCTTCTTTTGGTGAGCTTCTGAATTCTCCACCACTTATTCCCTGACTTGCTGCAACTCAACTAAATCAATCATCCTCCTTACCATGTCATTTGGTTCATCCTGTTCCTCCTGAAATAATTTTGCAACTGGTAGAATCAATTGAATGGGAAAAATGGCCTCAATACCATAAACCAACTTGAAAGGAGAAGTCTCTATGGATTTTTTGTCGGTTACTCTATCATCCCATAGAGAAAACTTTAGCTTAGAATCCCAACTATTATGATTATTCTCCAATAGTTTTTTGATGATTCTAACTAGGATTTTATTGGATGACTCAACAAGGCCATTGCCTTGAGGGTAATAATAAGTGGAATGCACCAATTGAATGCCCATTGACTCACACATGTTAACCAATGCCCCGACTTTAAAAGCTGGTGCATTATTAGTCACTAGCCTCACTGGGCAACCAAATATGATAAAGATGTTCTCATATAAAAACTTCATGATGACTTGGTGAGTGGCATTCCTTATGGGGACTGCCTCTATCCACTTGGTGAAATAATATATGGCTACTAGGATCCACTTGATGAAGGGTTAATCTCACCTATGAAATCAAGACCCCACTGCTGGAAAGGACCATTCACTACAATAGGTCTAAGGGGCAAAGATCTGAGCTACTACTTTCCTATGAATCTTTGGCACTTGTCACAGGCTCTTACAAAGGTACACACATCAGAGAAAAGAACTGGCCAATAGTACCCAGCCCTCAGAATCTTGTGGGCTGTGGTATTCCAATAATGATGGCCCCCACATGTGCTTGAATGAAACTGACGTATGACCTGAACTGACTCTTCTTTATCTAATCATCTCATAAAAACACTAGAAGGATCTTTCCAATACAGCATCTTATCAATTATAAAAAATTTAATAGACTTAAGCTTAAGAGCTCGTGCTTGAGTCAGGCTCAGCCCAGGGGGAACCTCTAAACTTTGCAAGAAATGAATAATACTTGAGTACCACTCACATGAAGACAAGTTCTCTGTCACCTGTTGGCTATCATGCTTCTCCTGAACTGCCTTTGCTTCTGCTTCTGCTGCTACCTCTGTTTGTAGGTTTGCTGAACTTATACCAATGAAATTCATTCTCAATAGATCATAATTTTCTTCAGCCATGAGCTTAGCTAGCCCTTGGCCTTTAGGTTAGCTTGGTGGTATTTACTTCTATGTCAAACTCAATAATCTTGGCAATCCATTTGGCTCTCTTTCCATCAATGTTAGGCTGGGTCAAGACATCCTTCATGGCAGCTGAAGGGACATAGGCAAGGAGCTTTGCATGTAGAATGTAAATCTTGAAGGCTTTCAGTGACTTGATGAGAGCATAGGCCTGCTTCTCAATAGGATCATATTTCAATTCAGCATCCCTCAATGTCTTGATGAAGAAGGAAATGGGGTGATCAAAAGCTTCATCATCTTTCTGTAATAGAACTATTGCCACTGTGTCATAGGAAGCGAAGGAGAAAATGTAGAAACCCTTGGTGTAGTCTGGACTAATCAGAGTGGGAGCTTCCATGATAGCCTTATTGATGGCTTCAAAAGAGTTTCTTGCTTTCTCTGTCCACTAGATTTCAGCTTCCTTCCTCAACATAGAGGTTATGTGTTTTACCAACTCAAAAAAATTTGGGATAGACCTCCTGACAAAATTTATCTTACCCAGGAATGACTGAATGTCCCTTTTTGACCTGGGTATGGACAAATTCTGGATTGCTACAACTTAGACAGGATCAATATTCACACCTTTTGCTGAGACTATGTGACCTAGGAGTTTTCCCTCCTTGAGAGCAAATTGAGACTTCTTTGGGTTTAGAGATATCCCAAACTGTCTACATTTCAAAAACACCTTCCTCAAGTGCTGCAAATGTTCTTCATGGATGTTGGAGTAAATAGTGAGGTCATCAAGGTATATGAGAACAAACTTTTCTTTCAATCCCACAAAATATATGTCCATGGCTCTTTGAAAGGTGTCCCCAACATTCATTAGGACAATTGGCATCTTGGCATACATGAAAGTACCCCAGGGAGTGGTAAATGCAGTTTTCTCTTGATCATCAGGGTGTACAGAAACTTGATTGTAACCAGAGAAACCATCTAGGAATGACATGACACTAGCTCCTAAGACTCTTTGCAATAGATGCTCCATCTTGGGCAAGGGGTAGTTGTCTTTCTTAGAACATTTGTTTAGGTTTCTGAAATCAATGCATAACCGGATCTCCCCATTTTTCTTCCTCACTATCACTAAGTTTGCAACCCATCTGGAATATCTCAATGGGATTATGATTTTTGCATTAAGGAGCTGTTGGATTTCCTTCTCAATCACTGGCAGAAGGAGGGGACTGATAGGTCTTAGCTTTTTTTTGAAAGGGACGCTGTCCTTTTCTAGGGAATCCTATGTTGGATGATAGTTGTGTCATGGGTTTTCAGATCATTGTATTCCCAAGTAAATACATCATGGAACTCTTTCATAAGACTACACATTTCTGACTTTTGATCAGTAGTTAACTCAGAGGACAAATTTACCAAATTTGGATGACTTTGGCTACCTAGGTTGTGCTCATGGAAAACAATGTCTTTCTCCCTTTTGACAGGTTTAAAGGGGACAACATTATGATCAAAAAGATCTTCTAGGGGCACCATACCCCGAGGTATATAATTGCTAGGCAGTTGAACAATATTCTGATTTCCTTTTTTATCTCCTGATTTGAGCCTCTAGGATTCTTTCATATTTAGGTTTTCTTGATCAATATGCATATAAGAAAACTCATCTACGGCCTAGAGGAATTTATTGAGTTCATCATCATTTTCAAAAACTTTCCAAAATTTCACATTATCAAGGAGGGATGACCTGTACTTGACTTGGATCTCATAGCTCAGCTTAGAAGGCAAAGGGGGAATTGACATACTTGCAGAGACGGCAAGGGAATCAGCTAGATGGTTCATAGCCCTAGGTATATATGAGAGTTCAAAAAACATGAAAGAGTCCCTGAGTTTCCATACCTCATCTCTATATGCCTTCATCCTGACATTCTTTGCTTGAAAAGTATTGTTCACCTGCTGTATGATGAGATATGCATCTCCAAATATATTTAGGCACATGATTCCCATTTCCTTGGCAGCCTTCACTCCCAACAGAAACACCTCATATTCTACTATGTTGTTAGTAGTCTTGAAATCAATCTTATAAGAAAAATGTATAGTCTCCTTTGAAGGAGAAATCAGGACTACACCTGCACCTGCTGAGGATTGAGTGTTGGCCCCATCAAAAAACAAGCTCTAGACAGAGGTGGTTACTTCCTCAGGTGGCTAATAGGTAGGATTTGTAAGCTGCATGGATGTTGGCTAGGAATCATCTATTTGCAGGATGCATGCCCCAAAGTCTGTGTCTACTGCATAGATGGGATGATTTATAGAGTGCTTGGCATTACTAATGATGTAGGTGAACTGGTTCTCTCTGTAGAGTCTCTTGGTCTCCCATCCAAACATTGGGATGTAGCATATGTAAGGTCCATCTGAAGGGTACCACCCATCCTTTTACTCCATGAGTGAGACAAAAGGAGGCCAAAATTAGGTGGGATGTCAGCCACCACTATGTCCATCACTATGGTTTTTGAAGGCAACTGGGAGAGGTTTATGACAAGGTCTTTGATGAGGCCTAGGCATTTTACCTTCCTAGAGTCAAAATAGAACATATCATGGTATGGTTTTGTAATGCTAAGGCCAAGCTCATCGATCACTGCTTTTGGCATTAGGTTATGGGATGCTCCCGAGTCAAGCAAACAGTTGTGAAGGATCTTATCATGGATGTTCAAAGATATGTAGAAAGGTGGGAAAGACACATCCAACTCTTCAATCATAGGACCTAGGATTACTGTGGGCTTATCATCTTGCAAGTTCACAATGTCAGCATCTATGGTTGTCCTTGGCTGAAGAGATTTCAGTATGGATGACTTGAAGGCATCATTCTTCATAAGCTCTATCAAGGGAAAATGAATTTTTAACTTCTGAATTTCTGACTCAAGATTGAAAGAATAGGATAATTTGTCAGAAGTTCTTACCTCTTGTGGTGGAGCTTTGAGCTGAATAGGATCATGGGATGATGGCTGTAATAGCTTTTTGATGTTGTTTTGGAGGAGTAGCCATCTTCTTTGCAGGAGCATCAATATTTTTAGCAAGAGGAGCAAGATGCTTTGTAGGGGCAGGAATCTTCTTCATAGGAGCAACAATTCTGGATCTCAAATTATAACCTTCTTGATCATTTACCTGATATAAGGATTCTTCCATGATCTGCTCATTCATGAGGGCTTCCTCATAGTCTGCTTGTGTCAGGAAAGAGAGATCAGCTTCATCTTCCATGCAGTTGATATTGTCTTCTGCCTCCCCTTCTTCTTGAGAAAACTCTTGTTCTTCTTCTAGTACAACATTCTGGAAAGGAGCTCTAATTCTTTGATCCTCAGCTTGATTCCTATCCCTTTGAAGGATCTGAGCTGGTGGGTTATTTCTTCTATAAGGGACAAAATTAGGGTTTCTGGGAGCAAAATCATTTGGCCCTTTACCTCTCACAGGTATTTTCCCTCGGTCTTCAAGTCTAGACATTTTAGTTGTCAGACTGTCAAACATTTTGGCCATTTTCTCTATTTTATTCTCTAATGAAGAAGCCCCTAGAGGATCTGAGTATTGCTTCTCCCTGTCCATTTTTCCCTTAACCTTATGATATGCAACGATATTAGACTCAACTTCAAGGGCAGCATCTTGCATGAGTGACAAAGAAGTAGATCTTATTTCTCTAAGAAGAAGACAAAACTCAGAATCAAAAGCATTGGCATAAGTGATTTTTGCTGAGGTGTCAGTTGGATTGATCTCAACAGGGATTTTTCTGAACATTTTATTAAATCTTTTTGTGAACTTGGAAACAGACTCACCATTCTTTCTCCTCAAATTGCTAAATTCAGTGATATAGTAAAGGTGGTCTCTTCTTTCTCCCCAATGATTCAAAAATATGTCATCTAGGGCCTCAATGCTTGCTATTGATCCAACAGGAAACTCTTTGAACCATTTCCTAGCCTGGCCATCTAGACTCTGCACAAAAAACCTAGTCCATACAACCTCTTGTTCAATGTTTATATTCTTAGCATAGATGTAGAATGCCTCTAAGTGTTCCTCCGCTGTGAAATCTCCCTCCCCTGTAAACTTAGGCATGTATTTTAGATAATCTCCAATAGGCATAGCAGAGAGGGGGTTAGGAAAATTTAGAGGGGCATATATGGCAACAAGGATCCTTTCCATTTTGGTCAGAGGGGAAACCATATTGGATGTGGGTATGGAAAGGGCGGAAGGAGATACTGTTGGTGTGGGTAGTAGCTGAGAAAGTATTTTTGGTAGATTTATCTTAGTGGAGTCCCTAGGGATTGGATCTACACAAGCAACAGTGCTTGAAGATTCCTCAACCCTAAAATTTTCTGATTCACTTATAAGTTCTTGAGAATTTGATGCTTCAATGGAAGAAGATTTAAATGGAGTTCTATTTGATATAACCGCAGAAATATCTTTGGAAATACCTGATGTAGCTCCCCTTGCATCTCTGGAGGCCTGTCTTAGTGAAGCCCTAGCTCTTCTTATAGTCTCTTCCGGATCTGAAATAGGTGTTATTGGTGGCCCTTGAGGGTTTGCTCTGGTACTTGGTCTTCTTGAAGCCACCTTATTCCAATGAATTCACCAGATAGATGATTACAACCAAAATAGTGTCCAAACTTTGTCTATCATCAAAGCAGGATCTATGTCGTCCCCCAAGGAAGCTGAGCTTCAATCTCCTCTCCCTGGCGACGTCGCCAATTTGTTATCACTCCAGGAAACTCCTCTAGGTTGCAGCTCAAGGATTCCTGGTAACTTCAATATTTTTCAATGGTTTTCTCAATGGATCAACTCATATGACCTAAAAGACCTCACACACTCAAGACATGCATAAAACTCAATCAAATAGATAAGGATTCTAACTATCAATGTTCAGAGGGTTGATAATAGGGTGAATAAATGGAGAACTCGCTATGCTGCCAGATTCATATATAAATAAATCACATATGAATGGCTAATCATAGCAAAGAAAGATACTTGCAATTCAACTCATCAACACAGAGATAGGATGACAGCTATATGGTATTAGACAAAAAGAATAAACCTGAATTAGACATCCAAGCACAAGTATAGAACAAAAAAGAGATGAAATCTAAACAAATAATGGAAGAAAGAGCTTATATTAAATGATGAATAACATGAGAAGCTTGATAACAATAAGGGTATAAAAGTATCTGAAGCCGAACCCTTGCTTCAACATTAGTCCTAGGCTCTATAGCCTTTACAAAATTTATTTCAGATCCTGAAAAGTTGGATCAAATTTACTAAAAATAGATAAACATAACTGTTTGCAAAAATTAGGTCAAAAACCCTAACTTAAGTGCTAATATACCTCACTCCAACACTTTTTCACTCCTTGAACTCTTTAATAACTGCAGTGATCACTGAAGTAGAACTAGGCCCTGCAGACAAGTCACAATTTGTCAAAGTAGGTAGGGTTTGTGACCCACTTCACCTCACTGGCACCTTCAAAACTGGAACAGACCCAAGCCATTGTTGCCTTTAATTGATTTTCAACTTCATAACTCATCCATGAGGTGTTTGGATCAACCAAAGTTGGTTATGTGTGGAAGCATGCCTTTCTGCACTGTTATGTGCTTTCGGTGGCTAAGAAAGCAAAATTCTGGGTCTGTAAGCTACCAAAAGCTCTGTTTTCAATGGCTAATGAATAGCTGCTGCATTCACCTAAGCCACCGAAAGCTCTGTTTCTTCAAAATTTAATCAAAATTTTAATGATCCTTTTGCAGCTTCAATTTTGATCTTTTGGTACTTCTGCAGCCTGCATAGGATTTGGAATATCAACAGCATCACAGGTTGCCTCCGGATCCTAAAGGCTTATTGCTGCCTTTGCTAGGGTTTCCAGCACAAGGTGAGATTGAGAGTTAGGGTTTGAATTCTTCGTCTACAACCTCGACAGCCTGATCATCCTGTAGAGCCTAGCGTTGTCCTTCATTAATCTCACATTTCTTTTTCACAGTAGGATGTACATCCCTCTCATTTCTAGAAGAGAATCATGCAACTTAGTATTTCTCTTGGTTAATCTTGCATTAGTTCTTTTGATTTCTCTCTCTAAGACCTCTAATTCATATACTTTCCCTAATAACTGGTTGATTCTCTGGGACCTAGGTTTGCTAGAGGAAGCCTCTGCCATTGGTTCATCTTGACCCTCCCTTGGTGTAGGTGAGGGAAACTCCTCATGCTCTGCTGCAACCTACTTTGTTAGGTCAAATTCCTACTCCTCTTAATCTTCAGAGTCTGAGTAAGGTAGGTTGAGTATATTTTTACCTTGTGTTGGAGTCTCCTCCTCCTTCCTACTGAAATCCAGATTTATCTTGGCTTTGTTGGTCTTAGAAGTTGGAGAGGCCTGATCTACTGCCACTGGAGTGGTGGCCCTCCTTTTACTCTTACCACTCCTGGGAGTGGTGTACTTCTTTGAAGGAGACTTTCCTTTGTCTTCTGGCCGCAATCCTGTCTCAAAATCATTCCAAAATAGGAAGTATGTCCATGCTATGTTTCTTCTTTACAACAGTTCTAAGACAATGAGCTTTATCAGGCCATGATAGCATAGCCTGCCTCCAATTTTGGTGGGCTGGACTTTAACATGATGGGCATCTTGGTCAGGCTCTTGTGTAGGTAGAAAATCAGGTTCGGTGGGCTCCTGCCAGTGAAATGGTTCATTAATTTAAAGTGGTATATCATCACCCTGTTATACCCTCCTTCACAAGTTATATAGACCAGGATTGCTTTCAACAACTTCTGCCACTTCTCCTCAAGCCAAGCTGAAGGGATGCTTTTATTCCACACAACATTCTCGTGCTTAGGCTTCAAGTAATTCCTAAATTCGACATCCTTCATGATGGTGGTTTTGAACCATTTATCCCTAGTCCTTGGTAACTCTACTACTTCTTCTATTAGAGCCTCATCAACCTGGAACTCTTCTCTTCCTACCAATTCCTTCGACCCATCAAAGGAGAGAGCAAAGGATTCTGCCACTTGCTGGTGAGATCCCTAAATTTTCTCACAGAACCTGTAAGAGCCTGCATCTTTGAATAATTGACATACCTCTAGATGTGACTCGAGATAGCCAATGTCACCCAATTCTTGTCTAAGGGCAGGCCCCCATCCTTTCTTCATTTCTAGGCTGCTCTTCTTGTACTTCCAAAAATCAAAATTAAAACCCTGGGAAGGAGATTACCGTGCTGGATTCAGGGAGGGCTTGGATCAGTGAGGATGCATGCAAGAAAATGTGGAATGGACTGAGGAAAGGGTGCTGATTTTGAGGGATGATCAATGATTGGTACTTGAGCAGTAAATAGTAAACTCTGATGAAAACCATGAGATGACCATTGCAGTACTCATTTTAACTGGAACTCAATGTTTTTTGGTGGTTTGATTGCAGTCACAGGACAAGTGGAGGGTAGCGAGGGTTTGGGTCTTTTATCAGTCACTTTGGTTTAATAATGACCTCTTCTTTACCAACTCATGATTTTCTGCAGTCCCAGTATTTTCAGTGGTTAAGTGCTTGATCGTGACGCTACTCATCCTGATGGTGGTTCATTTTGATGGATGCACTAACCATTTTCCTCTTTTGGAGCTTTTGGCAGTTAAGGTTATTTTGGATCTAATTTTTAAGCTGCCGAAAGATGGGATTTTTGGTGGTTAATGAACGTTGAGATATTTGCCTAAGCCACTGAAAGATGCCCTTCAAAAATTTCATTAAAAACGGAGTCAATGAGCTTTCGACGGTTAATGTAGTCCTGAGTCCAATTTTCAAGCTGCCGAAAGCTAGGATTTTCGGTGGCTAATGAATCCTTGAGACGTTCGCCTAAGCCATCGAATGCTAAACTTTTAATTTTATGAAGAAACAGAGCACAAGGCACTCCAACTTTATTAGACACACAGAAATATTTCATAATGTGCAATGGAATCTTGATCACTATGAAAAAAATAAATTTTTTGAGTTTGACCTATTGAAGACTAATTTATTTAGGAGATAACAAGTTCCTTTCAGATATCTCATCACATGTTTTGCATCTACCAGGTGAACACGTCTAGGTTGAATTAGATACTGACTCAAGGTGTTCACAACAAAACAAATGTCTGGTCTGTTATTTGTTAGATACATCAACGATCCAATAATCTGTCTATATTGAGTCACATCCACTAATTCTAATGATTCATTAGCCAACAACTTCAGGTTGGTATCCATGGGTGTGGCCATGGATTTACATTCCAACATATCAAATCTTTTCAAAAATTCTACCACATACTTTCCCTGATTGAGAAAGATTCCTTCTAAGTTCTGCCGTACCTCCAAACCTAGAAAATAATGCATTAACCCAAGGTCTTTCATCTCAAATTCCTCAGCAAGCTTCTTCTTGCATTCTACAATATGTTTCTCATTCCCTGTCAAAAATAGGTTATCCACATATAGTAATAGTATGATAGGTTCATCTTCTATAACCTTGAAGTAAAGGTTAGGGTCGGCTTTACTCTTGGTAAAGTCCAAGCTCGTTAGGAAACTATCTATCCTTCCATACCAAGCTCTAGGAGCTTGCTTCAGGCCATATAGGGCATTCTTCAACTTGCATATGTGAGTCTTTCTATCTTCAAATTCAAATCCTTGTGGTTGTTCTATGTATACTTCTTCCTCAAGCCACAAATATTGCCTTGTATTTCTCTATACTTCCATCAGCTCCATGTTTTATCTTGTAGATCCTCTTGGAAGATACCACACTCTTTCCTTTTGGTTTGGGAACTATATCCCAAACATCATTCTTCATTATTGATTGGTATTATTTTTTCATTGCTTCTACCCATTCTTTCTTATGTATAGCTTCTTCATAGTTTGTAGGTTCTTGATCCACAAGATCACACATTAAAGCTACATAGTTGGAAAATGGCTTGGGCTTCTTGCTTATCCTTGTGGAGCCTTCTGGAGCTCCATATCTTTCTGCTTCTTGTATAATTTCTCTTTCCCAAGTAGGATTTCTCTTTCGTGATATCTCCATCATGGGAGGTTCTTGTGGTTTTGTCATATCATGATCTTCAGGTGTTTCATCTTCAGGGAGGAATGTAGCCTCTACATTTCTGGGAGGTGCATCTTCCTCATATACTTCTTCATGTTGACATTTTCTGGATCTCTTGAGAGTTGCTTCTGCATCGAATTCTACATCTTTATTGATTTCCATATGATGGAATCTAGGAATGTAAATTCTAAATGCCTTGGATACTTCACAGTATCCAACAGATATTCCCTTCTTTTTGGAAGGGTCCAACTTGGTTCTTTTCTCTTTCGGTATGTGAACATATACTGGACAACCAAATATCTTGAGGTGACTTACTTCAGGATTCTTTCCTATGAATATATCTTCTAGAGTCTTGAATCCAAGGGCACTGTGAGATATTCTATTTTGTACGTAGACAACAGTTCTTGTTGCTTCTGCCCATAGATGCATTGGAAGATCTTGATCATATATCATTGTCTTCACTACCTCCATGATGGTTCGGTTCTTTCTTTCCGCAACAACATTTTGTTGAGGATTGTAGGGAGTAGCGAGTTCCCTCTTGATTCCAACATCTTTACAAAATGATTCAAATTCTTTTGAAGTATATTCTCTGCCATTGTCTAATCAGAGTGTCCTGATTCTTTTGTCTAAAAGGTTTTCTATCAAGGCTTTGAATTCCTTGAATTTTTCAAATACTTCGTTCTTTGCTTTCAAGAAGTATATCCATGTTTTTTCTTGAATAGTCATCAATAAATGTAATATAGTATTCGAAACCATTCAAGGATGTAGAGGACATTGGACCACATACACCTAAATGAATTAATTCCAATGTACCTTTAGTTTTTGTTTCACTCTTTGGAAATGGATTCTTGATATTCTTTCCTTTTGCATAGCCTTTGCAAATGCCTTCATGGCTGATCTTCAAGTCTGGTAATCCCGTCACTACTTTGTTCAGATGAGGTAGTGATTTGTAATCTATGTGGGAAATTCTCCTATGCCACAGTTCACTAGGGTTAGTGGTATCATGAACAAGGTATGTTTCTAAATGTCCCTTGAGTTTATACATGCCTCCTTATTCTTCACCGATGACAATTGCATCTTCAATTGACTTCCCTTTGGGCCACATTAGTACTTGTCCATCTATAAATGCAACTATGTATCCTTTCTTATCTAATGGTGAGATAGAAAGTAAGTGCTTCTTTAGACCTGGTACATATAAAACTTCCTTCATATTTAGGGGGTTTCCTGAATCAAGCTTGTAGCTTGCTTCACCTATTCCTTTGATTGGATATTGATAGTCATCTCCTAGAGATACTTTCTGAGGAGATTTCTTTTCTTCAAGTTTTGATAGAATTTTCTTTTGTCTCATTATGTTCTTTGAAGCACCACTATTAATAATCCATTTGTCTTCTCCAGGTGTTACAGACCTAGAGAGTGCAGAGAATAGTACACACTCTTCTGCATCTTATTCTCTTGCTTGCTTTCTCTAAGTTCCTTCTTCTTCTTCTTATTCTTCTTCATCCTCATCTTCAACTAGATGTGCATGATTTCTTTTGTTGTTGTTCCACTTCCCATATTCTTCTTTCTTCAAAGGACAATTTCTGGCAATGTGTCCTATCTTATCACAATTGAAACATTGAAAGTTAGAGTAGTCCCTCTTTGGGAAAATTTCCCTTGTTTTTTGGAACCTTCTGGGAGGTTGAGAATCCTTGTGTTTTCCCTTCTTGAAGTTGGGTTGAATTATTATTTTCTTGGTATGGGTGGCTAGGGATTTATCATCTTCCTTCAGTAGAGCTTCTCTACTGTCCACTCTAGCCTCCTCTTGAATACAATTTTCCCATACAATATCAAACTTCATGCTTTCCTTTTTGGGACACATAGTTTGGATGAATGACTCCCAGGGTCTAGTGAGACCATTGAGAGCAGTCATAACCAACTCATATTCATCAAGGTTGTCTCCAATGGCTTCTAGTTGTTCCTTGAACTGGGAGACCCTTGTGAAATAGTCCTGGATGGATTCTCCATGACTCATCTTGGTGCTCTTCAATTAATCTCTTAGATTCATATTTCTGTTGATGTTTCTTCCTTCATACATCATTTATAGGGCATCATACATTTCTTTCATAGTCTTATTGGATGACACTTAAGGTATCAAGTGATACTTGATAGAGTCAACAATAATCCTTTGTGCCCTAATCAGATCCTTTTTGTGCTTCTCCTTAGCTTCAGCCTCATTAGGTTCTACAATTTCTTCCTCGATATATTTCTCAAGACCACTCTTCCAAATAATGAGGCCAATTCTATATTTCCATGCTCTGTAATTCTCTATGCCTTCTAGTTTATCCTTGATCTTGGTGCTTGGGGCCATCTTGTCAGGAGATTACCAAAAATTTAAATTCTTGAAAATGAAAAATTGATCTTACCAGGTGATGCGCTTGACTAAGGAAAGCCGACTAGTGTGCTTGGTTTCTAGATATCTTCAAGTCTTCACCTTTCAAAACTGACTTGTGAGATTCTGCAGTGCAGTTTTCTAGTTTTTTGGATTTCTGTAGTTTTCTGGTCCAGTTTCAAACTAGGGTTTGAATTTCCTGGAGATCTACCCACTCAAAAACCTCGATCTCAAGCTCAGTGGATGCACTCTAGGAGCTCACAACTTTCTATGCAGTTAGATATTCAAAAATCCAATTTTCTCTGAAACCCTAATTTCTTGTCAGAGAGGGAGAGAGTGATTTTTCACCATGTGAAAGCTGTCCTAATTAGGTTAGCTCCGATATCATGTTAATATTCTCTATGCTAATCGATATTATCAGCATTCAATTCAATTTCACAATAATAATAACATACAATATCAGTGAAACAAACAGTATCACAAGATCAACACAGATATACCTTGGGAAAACCCTAAAGGGAAAAACCCCTCTAGAAAAGCTTCCTCAATATAGATGATCAAAAAGATAAAAGATAAGGCTTCAGACTAGTCCTTCTCCTCCTTGCAGATAAGACTGTCTCTCTCTCTCTCATGCACTATACAAGTGTGTGTATGTGTGTTCCAAATGAGGAGTGCCTCTCTCTATTTATATTCTTCCGCTCACTTAATTTTCACTCAACTAAGTCGGCCCCACTAAACTTGACTGGGCCAAATTCTCTAGGAGGACTCACAACAACTTAATATTATATTTGGGAGGGTGCTAATGACCTGACTTACAATGAAGGGTTTACCTCATGACTCTCTACTGACCTTATATAATAATATCATCCTGACGGAGGAATAATAACATCTCCGAAAGGTTACATCAATAAAATACATTTAGAATATTCTTCGAAGTTACAATAATTCAACATCTGGAAACAGGGAAGCCAGCTCCCTTTCCTAAAGTGGTTCTATTGTTACCTTGGGGTCCGCATTTCGACAACATTGGGTGTGATTCTGAGTGCTAAAAAACTGACACCGTTTCCATGGACGAAATTGAAAATCATCCCTGGGAAGAACGACAAAGGATTCTAAGGTTAAAGGGTTTATGTGGGAAAATAGGAACCCTTGCATGAGGAAGGTTGTATCATTTTCCTTGGAGACTTCACTAAAAATATTATGGAATATGACTCCACCAGGGAGATCAATGGCCAGAAGGATCGACATGAGGAGGATGGTTTAAATCTTCCTGAACTATGGATGATTGAGCTGTAAATCAGACTATCGATGGTGAATGACAGTCGGACATCAAGAAGATGATAGATATTTCACCCAGTGATTCCACCTTTCCAAGAACCCATGGTTCAAATCCTTCAACAATTCCACTGGTTCCGTGATCCAGAAAATCAAGTCTCCAAAGGGAGTTGGTAGGATTTGTTAGCACTATATTTCAAAATTTTGAATTATGGGCTTATAAGGTTTGGAAATGGTTATCTTTGAAGATTTCATGAAAGAGCCCTCGAAATTAACAGGTTAGCATGATCTTCGTCGTAGGCCGTTGGATGATGAAAATGAGTTTGATCTACGGCGGTAGATCACTCTATCTTTGGAGCATGACATGGCGGAGAGGAGGTTAATAGCTATAAGATCGACGGTCCAGATGCAAGTTGATGAAGATCAACAATGGAAATACATTCCGCAAATCGGAGATGTGAGGTAATATTTGGTTTTTAGATTTGCAGAGTCGGTTAAAGGGGAGAAGTGTTGGAGGGTGGAGATCGATGGAAAGCCAGATCGATGGTCCTAAATTATTCCGCTCGATAGACATGCGTAGAGGATGAAAATTTTCCAAATCACAGAATGTGTTAAAATGAGAAAGGATCGGACGGCCGAGATAAAGGCGGATATAAATCTGCGGTCGTAGTTGATTCTGCGATCTGAACTAGCACTGATAAAGTCAAGATTTCAAATTGTGAAAAGTGGTAGGGGCTACATAGACCAACGATCGCAACACGGTGTCGGGGTTGATTGATGGACGTGGTAAATTCTGTGATTTGAAGGTGCCCAATCAATTGAATGAGGGAATATTGACAACGTGTTAAGGTCTCCCAAGTTGAATGGTCCCGATGAAGGCAGTTTACTGATCAACGGTCAATTTTGATTCTCCCTAATCAAGCTGTGTAGGAGGTTAGTGTTGGAATCTAGCGTGAGGACTCTACGTACCAAATGCTTAGATTACAAAGAAAAAGATCCACGTAGAGTTGAAAAGATTTGTTCTTTCTGAGCTATGAAGCTGATGATAACCTGACTGAATGTATGAAGTGCCAGTAGGGACAGAATCGAAATACTATGCGAATAGACAAGGTAGGCATTCTCGAACCCCTGAGTATTTTTGAAAATGGTGACGAGGGGAGTCCATGTACACGTGTACAATAGATACAGGAGGGGTTCAGATCAATGGTCTAGAATTTTTCATCCTGGTAAAGGTCGTGTGCTGGTCAGGTCTGGTACAGAAAAGGATATCCTCACGTACGATCTGACAAATAATCATATCCCTCGACGCCATTTGTGACATTCCTTAGGTGAAATGATGTCCATGACATCACCATCACTCTCAAATATATAGATCCGCAACAAGGCTTATGTAAGAAGTAGTAAGAGATCATAAAACTTGGATTTTTGAAGTGGCGAATCTGGCCTTTACACAAAGCAAAGGGATGCGGTTAGCCAAAACCATTATGAATACCATCCTCAGCGTAAGTGAAAGGGAAAATAATGTTAGGCCCAAATGTCATGATCCATATGGGCAACGATGCAACATTAAAGGAAGCAGCATGGCTGGATTCTCAACAGAAAATGGAGGTCCCCATCCACGTGTCCACTTGTGTAACCATTATGATTACCAACTAAGGAGTGTGCGATAAATGATAACTAGTCATCTCTGTTTCCATATTCATCACCCTATATAAACACCACCTTCCTGAACCACTGAAGAACAAGAGATGAGTGAACGCTAAGGAGAAAATCCGAAGCGTTAATTTACATAAGGCCTTGCATTTTCTAGCGAATTGCAATGGTTGTTTGGTTTGAGAAGCTCGTCTGTCAAGGAATGTTGATGGTTTTCGAACATGCCATTACATTCATGTATCATCCTGGGTGTTTACACCAAGAAAACATGAGCCATCGGGAAACAGATGTGAAGCACTTTGAGAGATATACCTGTTTTCAGATAGCCATACCTCCTGCTGCGCGGTGCCTAGGTTTTCATGTCCTGTGGGGGTCCCTCCAGAACCCCCGGATGCAATCACTTCCTCTAAAGCCCCGGTACGTGGTGACCATGTTTAGCAGCGACCAGTAGGAGCGAATGCTCGTACTGGAAGGGTGGGTGTCCAAAGTATTCATCACCACCTTTGTGAATTCCACTTGCCAACTTTATTTGAGGTGGTGAGGAGGTCGAAGGTGCACCCCACCATATTGCCTATAGGAAATCCCACCTTGAGGGAGGTGAGGAGTACAAGAATGACAAGCCACTACAGAGGCTTGTTTCTTCCAGAAGCAATGCGGCTCTTCTTCAAGTCCCCTCATACAACAATGTTCCCCGGAGAGGAGGGAGTTATGAAGAAGGTTGAGCATGGAAAGGATATAAAATCCTTTTCCAGCTCTAAAACCATGCAAAAAGGTGCCTTTGAGCACGGAACAAATAAAAAGGGAAGGACACGTTTCTGACTCGACAAACAGACAGGGGGTCGAGCCCAGTCATAAATGAGCCACCAGAAGCATACCGAGATGTCGTTTTCACGACCCACAAGCTCAGAAACAGAAACGTCGTGTTTCCATATAGACCGAGCACGCACACTAACTCCGCGATGTATGTTTAAATATATGTAAACCATGGAATAAGTAACATGCTCTAGTTATTATTTTTTATTATGACTGTAAACAGTTTCAGATCCCATTTCGAGGATTAGCCTTGGGGGTCTGAGACATTATAAAGAGACTCCCCACAGAGGGGAGAGGGGTTGGGTTTTCAAGAGCGAAGAGGCTCTGCATTGTAATGGGTTTCATTTTTCTCAGAGATGAATAAAATTGCAGAGGAGGAATGTTAAACCTCTCATGGAAGAGATTCATGTGCCATCTTTTTCTTCAATAAGTGATTTCTTTATGTGACTTTTTATCCTGTTTTCACTCCATTTTCTATTTGCTTTCATGTTTGAGAATTAGTGTATATGGGCCATAATTCATCTCACGTGCACTAGGTCCATTTTTCAAGCATTTTTAAAACATGTTCTTCTAAAGTCTTGTAGAATTCACCCCAGTTAGGTGCTATGTTTGATGGGATGTCTCCTTTATTCTGCTAATCAACCTGCTAAAACCTCCAGATTGAATAAAAGGTGTCTATCTTTCCTCTGTCCACAAACCTTCAGACTTCCTACCTCCTGCAACCTACTTCAGACCTGATTGTTGACTCCATTTCCCAATGGTCTCCTCCATGATTGTCCCACCAAACTTTATAAAAACAAATTTGTTCTATTCAGAAATATGACCTTCTGACTGTCTTTGATTGAATATCTTGAGTATTAAGACTATGTAAATAGTGAGAGATCCCTCTCTAATTGTATTAGGTCAGAGATACAGTCTAAAGCGGTTTTTATGTTACCTCGGTATTTACCTTTCACAACCTGGGTACGTTCGGAGTGCTAACAGGCTCTACGGTGGAAATGAAGTCGTGGTAAATGCATGGGGGCTTGATGAAAAGACAAGGTAATTAAGATCCATATTTCTCCAAAACATCTTAGATTTTCTTGTAAATATTTCCTTCTCTTTTCCTATGTTTATTAAAATAATCCATCATGGCTTATTTCACTCCAAGAAAAGTTTTGAGTTCACACCTGTATATACTTCCTTACAAACTGAGAGTGTCTCTTCATCCTGTACATCTGATTTTAATCAAGTCCTTTTTCTTGAAATCCCTAACATTAAGAGGTATCCTAATATACCTCATGATTCCATACCCGAAGTCATGTCCTTTCCACAAAATTGTGTTGCATCCAATACCCAAAACCGATATATGTCTCTTTACTTGCCTCAGACCCTTCATGACTTCCCTATAAAACACTACAAATACCTCCCTAAGTTCGACGGAGAGTCTGAAGACCTTACGACTGAGAAACATTTACAAGCCTTTGAGTATTTTCTTGACCTTTTCGAGATAGAGCATGATGATGTTTGTATGAAATATTTTTCCCAATCTTTGCAAGGCGATGTTAAAAAATGGTTTAGACATCTTCAACCTAGGTCCATCACTACATGGGAGGAATTCTCTCATACATTTTTAGGATTCTAGGGTGAAATACGATCATTGGACCAAATACTCTCAAAGTTTTTTTCTATGAGGAAATGCGAAGGTGAAACTACGTCAAGTTTCAATAGGAAGTTTGCAATATTTTATTATAGCATGCCAAAGGAGATTCAACCCTTATAAGGTGTTGCATAGCTGCATTATGTGCTATTTTTCCTCCCAAATTATCTTTATTTCTATTGGAAATAAAATCAGGCACACTGCAGAGTATGTTTGCTGATTCATTGGAGGTCGAAGAAAATATTAGAATGTCGAGGAGGCTCTTAGACCATAGAAGAAATGATAGAAGCGACAAAGAGTTAAACCTGGTCGAGTTGTATGAGAAGAAATAAATATTCTCTTGGCAACCCATCTCTGCTTCTGATGAACATATAAGGGATCGGTATATTGATGAAAGGGCAAGCGGTTCTACCAGTTTTTTTTTGAAGATTGCAACCAGCCTGTTGCAAGTTTTGTCCATGGTAGTTTCGAAGAATATTTCAGCATTCCTATATATGATGAATATGAATATGACTACTAGGATATCATGCCTAAGTAAACAAATAGGGATTCTGCAAGTCCAGGACCTGATAGGGAAGGAAACGAGGTTTCTAAAATAAATACTTATCCATATTTTTCAAATTCAAAGACCTCGTGTTGAGGAGAAGTGTTATGTTTACTGGATCCTGTTGAAGAGGATGATCGTGCCTTTGCTAAGGCATGTACAAGAAGTGAAGTCCCAATCTTATAAATTTTGGGTGAGAGTCATGAAATCTCATTTGAAAACTATTATGAATGCTACGTGCATAGCTCCTTGGAAGACCAATCCAATTGTGGGCAGGAGAGGTTACTTCCCGAGCAGTTTTCTCAAGATGATCAGATGGCAGAATTCTCTGGAAGCTGTCACATTTTTTATGATCCTATCACCAATTATATGGAAGGAATTTTCAGCCAAGAAGGTCACCAAGAATCCAAAGAGGGTTCTAGATGGGACACTTCTTTATGTGTTTTAGACTCATAAAATAATTCACCCAATTCTATCGAAGAACACAATGCTATTTTATTCAAAACACTTGTAAAGGACCGAGTTCTGAATTCTGAGATTCTATGTATAGAGGTTGATGATAAAATTGCAAGTGATCCCGGGCTCTCCTCATATGGTTCTCCTGAGCGGCGTTTCTCCAGGGTGCTAGAAGAATGGTAGTTGGAACATTTATGTCATGTCAAACAAATGGCAGGAGGATTTAGAGGCCTTCGGGGTTTTTATGATCCAGTCGCAGAGTACATGGATAAGTTGGGAAATAGTAATGTTTGCTTATATATTTACTGTAAAGATCAATTTCTTTATTATAACCTTGTACCACCAAATATTTTAGTTCTATTTTTCATCTGACATGAAGAGAAGATAGGTCTATGGGACCATTTGCTTGGCTGGCTTCACTGGAATTCAGAGGTTACTTGACTAAGAATTAAGGTTCATTAGTTAGGGTAGGTAGATAGAGATGAATAAGATCGACATGAAGAGCATCCCTTTTTAAAGCAATTTTAGTGTCAGTTCATATTTTCTAGTTTGGCTGCATTGTTGGTTCAGTTTTGGTTTTTGGAGCATGTTGAAGATTCACAAAGAGTTCTTGGGAGCCACCTAATAGATTTGGAACTTGGTATATGTTGTTATTTGCCACCTCACAGGGAGGATAGCATCCCTAGATGGAGCCACTTGTTAACACTGTTTTTGTTCTGCGCTGAATGGATGGAGGGATAAGGAATGCCAAATTTTGTAGCAATCAACCTTGGAGAATACCAAGGATTTCATTTAAATTCCCCTCAGGCCATCTCTAAAGCTTAAGCTGAAAGGTGGTAAAAAATACTTGATCTTTTAAGCCTTAAAAATATATGAAAACGAGGCAATCTGGTCCTAAGCTACGTGGGAGCCAAGCAGGCTTAAAAGGATTCCGTCTTAGGTAAGAGAAATACAATTTGCAAGCACCATGGAATGTTAGATGAGGAAGGAAGAGCCTACATAGATTGACCAAAACTATGGGAAAGGAGACAATATTATGACGGTAGCGATCAAGAGGCAAGCCAGATCAATGATGGGGGCATGTTTCATAGATTTGACATGTGCAGCCTAAGCCACTTTTGTATTTCATGAAATGGGTTAAAGGGCCCACAGATCTCAAAGGCTGAGATTAGACGAGCGATAGATCAATGAAGGAGGTTAATTACACTAAATCAAAGTGCTTGTGAGGTTTCTCAGTTCAAATCCATGGAATGGTTAAATAGAATCAAATTTCGATAGCAGGGATTGAGATGGAGAAGGTCCACAGTGGTTAGTGTCTCTACTGATTGAACACGCACAGGTTAAATATCCGTCAAGATTTGCGAAATACGACACACCCATTACAAGTGGATGGTATAGATTGATGACATTTCCAATCGAAAGGCTGGAAACGATTCGGCCTGGTGAAAGTTGCATAAAATAAGGTCAAAGATTAAAGGTTGCAGCTCTGTTTAGGGCCCATGCATTTCAAAGAGCCATTGTCAGGACCACGGAAAAAATACATGGTTGAAACGTAGTCTCACTCAACTTGAATGCCGAGAAGCGACGTTTTAAGGAAAAGTGCGCCAGGAGTAGAAGTGACAGGAAATCAAGGGTCCAGACACCATCTAAGTAGATCTATGACCAGAAAATCAGCTCCACTGCGTAGATCACTCCCAAAAATTTGAGAATTCATTGCGCCATGCAGGTGATGATATGAAGAGCATCTAAATGGTCAAGACAATGAAAGTTGATTATGTCCTTCGCACGGAGTAGGGTGAAGAAGCATCTGATTGCAGAGAGCATGGATTTTCATAGGTCGTCTTCGGAAGAGGTAGATGGGTGAAAAATGTCTATTCCAAGGGCAATGAGCTGAATGGGAGCTAATGTAGACCGAGGCCAGAGGTCACTTCCATAATCGATAATATGGTGCCATAACAAAAGGGGCAGCATGACGAGTATCTCCACATAAAAACTAGATCCCAGACCCACGTGACCACGCATGTTGTCATCATGCTACTCGATGACGGCATGTGTGAAGGAATTAATGGGGCCATCGTTGAGTCTGACTTCCCAGTTCTTTATAAACACCACTTTTAGATTCATTTGAAGATATAGATTGGGAATGTTGAAGAGAAGCTAAGATGGTTGAGTGTTAGTCTTCCGAGAATCCTAAAAGTCTTAAAGGAGGTTTGTAATGGCTATCTGGTCTGAGAAACTTGTTTTTCAATGTGTTATATTGGTTGGTTACAATCACCCCAAATTCCTGCAATTCCTCAGCTTTTACGCCAGGAATGTTCTAACCATCGGGGTAGGGATGTTCATTACATTAGAGAGGCTTTCTGGCCCTAGTAAGGTCGACGCAAGTATGTTCATCACATTATATGGACTTGATGAGGCTGGTGAGTGCATAATAAAATGCAACACCCCCACGGAGGTTGTTCTTGGAATTTCCTGCCCAATGGACATCCCTAAAAAACCTCCAGAAGTGGTCGTTGTCTCCATAATCTCAGCATGTGGTGACCATTTCTAGAGGAAACAATTAGAGCGAATGCTCGGATGGGAGTGGAGCATGGAAAAGGCCTTCATCATCACCTTTGTGAATTCCACTTGCCAACTTTATCTCGCATGATGATGAAGTCAAGAAGGTGCCACGCCATATAACCTATAGGAGGACCGTCCTCCTAGGAGAAGAGAAGCACAAGAATGAAAAGCCTCCTTAAGGGTGTGTCACTGTCAAAGACAGTGCGGTATTTCCCCAAGCCTCTGCCTATAACAGTGTTATCAAGAAAACAAGGGGCTGGGCGGAGGGTTGAACACAGAAAGAACACAAACCTTGATGCCAGTTGTGAATGTAGGATGAACAAGTCATCAAACACAGAATTAACACAAAGAGAATAGAAAGAAAAATATGTGTTACATGTCTAGTACAGGAAGGAACAACTGAAGCCGCGTTAGCATGGAATCGTTAAAGGTGTCCCGAGCCGTCATTTTCAAATACAAGCGATCCTGAAACTGAAGACGTTGCGTTACTATTTAATACAGCATGTGCGTTGCTTCTTAGTTTTTGTTTTATATGTATCAGTCGTGGTGGATAGGCCATGCCTGATTTTGTTAGAAGTCCGATTATGATTTGTAACTGGTTTCTGGTCTTGTTTCAAGGTTAGTCTCGGGGACTAGAAAGAATATAAATATACTATCTACATAGAGAGAAAAGGGTTTGTTGGAACTCGTAAGACTGTGGTGTTTATCTAATTTTGAGCTGCTTTAATACAAGTTATAGAGTCGAATGACGGCCTTTGAATGCAAGAATTCTTGTGTGTTTCTTAGTTACAGTCCGTAAAATTATTTTTTTATGTGCATGTATTTCTTGTTATTCTTTCCATTATGTTTTCTTCATGTCTTTGACTAGTTTATAATGGTTCAATATTCATATTCCTATGCTCTGGTCGTTGTTTTAGACATTCACCAAATATTTCTTCCAAAGTCGATGTAGAATTAATCTTTTCAGCTCTCTACATTGATGGACTGTCGTCGCCCTTCCCTTTCCACCAGACCCAACATTATATCGACCGTAATCGAAGTATTACCCTGCTCTTGCAAACATTTCCTATGCAAACTGCTTTGTGTTTCTTGGTGATTTGTGACTCCATAGCCTAATACATACTACATTGTTTCAACCACCATTATCTGAAATTCATTTTGTGACAATATATCTGGATTTGTTATATATTTGTGAAATATCCCTCTCTGGAAATGGGGAAGCCAACTCCCTTTCCTAAAGCGGTTCTGCTGTTACCTCGGGGTCCGCCTTTCCACAACCTTGGGTGTGATTCTGAGTGCTAACAACTTCCAAAGATGATATCATCAACATATACTTCAATGATGAGCATGCTATCATAATCCTGCTTGATGTACAAATTTTTGTCTATACTTCCCCTTTTGAATATTTATTGTTGTAATTATCTATCCAACCTGGAGTACCAAGCTCTAGGGGCTTGATTTAGGCCGTATAACTCCCTTTTGAGTTTGCATCATGGTCCTAGTTTTCTGAAAGCTGAAATAATTTTGGTTGTTTGGTTTAGACTTATTCTAATTTCCCATTCAGAAATGATGATTTTACATCCATCTGATACACTTTGATGTCTTTGGAGCAAGGATAAGCCAATATCATTATGATAGTTTCCATTCTGGCTACTGATGCAAATGTTTCTTCAAAGTCTATTCCTTCAATTTGAGCATATCCTTTACAAATCAATCGGGAGTTGTTTCGGTTTACCTGTCCATCTTCATTCATTTTGTTTATGAGCACCCATTTTATGCCAATCACATTTTTTTTTCTTGGGTCTAGGAATGAGTTCCCATGTTTCATTTTTCTCAATTTGGTCTAAATCTTCTTCCATTTCCTTGACCCAATCGGCATCTGTTCTGACCTCAGCATAATTTTGTGGTTCAACTGTAGACAAGAACAAGAAGTGTACTTTCTCATTCCTTCCATATTGTCTTCTTCTAGTTTCTATTCCAGCACTTTTATCACCAATAATTAGGTTTGATGGATGATTCTTTTGATATCGGTTCTTAGGGATCTGTTGATCTTTTTCTTGTTCTTGTTACACAGTTGGTTGATTATGTTCTTTATCCTCAGTAGGTTCTTATTCATCCTCATCTAGTTGTTATTCCATTTTAATTTCTTCCTTTTCTTTATGATAAAAAACTTCCTTTTCTTCATCTTCAGATTATTCTAGGTCTTCTCTCGATGATGTTAGTATGGTCTCATCTATTTTCACGTTGATGCTTTTGATCATCTTGTTTAGTCTCAAGTTGTAGCATTTGTAATCCTTCATTTTGGATGAATATCCAACAAATATTACCTCGTCAACTCACGAATCAAATTTTCCAATATTCTTATCTTCTCTTTTGATGTAACACTTGCTTCCAAATACTTTGAAGTGCCCCACGTTTGTTTCTCTTCCTATCCATAGCTCATAGGGAGTTTTATCATTTTTACTTCTAAGTAATTCTCTATTCATGATGTGTACTACTATATGAACTGTTTTTGCCCAAAATTGATCATTCAACTTAGATTCATTCAACATGATCCTAGGCATCTCCATTATCAATCTATTCTTTCTTTTAGCAACCCCATTTTGATGAGGTATTCTTTATACTAAACACTGTCTTTTTATTCCATTCTCTTCACAGTATTTGTTGAACTCATATGAAGTGAATTTGTTTCCATTATAAGATATGAGGCACTTGATTCATGACCCTGTTTCATTTTCAACCAGTTCCTTGAAAGTTTTGAAACATCCAAAGGCTTCTAACTTCCTATTGAGAAGACATACCTAGGTCATCCTGGGCCCATCCTGGTATAGCCATCAATAAGTAGCATAATATATTGTTCACCATTCAATCCTTTGATTCTTGTTTGCCAGCATAAGTATGTATGAATGAGATCCAGTGGTTTTGTAGAAGGGTGATCTTTTCTCTTGAAATTTACTCTTGTTTGTTTTCCATGTTGACAATGTTCACATACAATATTAGAAGGTTTTGTAGCTTTCGACATATTTCTTACTACTTGCTTTTTGTAAATTTTGACCAAGTTGTCAAATGTATATGCCCCATTCTTCGATGCCAAAGCCAACTCTCATCCTCCTTTCTCAAGTGACAATTCTCATATTCAATCTTGTCCGAAACATATATATTGTTAGGATTCCTAGTGGTTGTGGATACTAACTTTCCTGATCCTTCTTTCCTTATTCTGCATTCCCTTGATTTGAAGAGGAGTTCATGTCCTTAATCACACATCTGGCTAATGCTCGATAGATTATGCTTCATGTTATCTACAAGCAAGCCTTTTTCAGCCAGAGAATTTTTAAATTTTTACTTCCAAGCTTCAATGTCCCCTTCCCCAATACTTTTTCTGAATTGTTATTTTCGAAAGAGACAGATCCTTTATCCTTTTCAATATTAACAAAATCACTTTGGTTACCTATTATATGCTTCGAGCAACTGTTGTCAACATACTATTCACCAATTATTTTATTATGGGCTTGAAAAGAAATTCCACATTCATAATTATTCAAGTTGTCCTTATGTTTGATCCATACCTTTTGATGGTCCCCTTTTTATTGTTGGACATTTGCTCATTTCTTACTGTTGTCATTGCCATTCTGCAATATCTAGATGTATGTCCAAAATTGTTACACTTATAACATTCTATCTCAAATCCTAAAGGAACAAATATGTTATTGTACCATGGCCACCTGAGGTTTGCAGAGTTATTCCTAGTCTCAAAATTTCCTCTTTGAAAATAATTTACAGCTTTGTGTCCAAATTTTCCACAAATAAAACAATAACCATAAAAGAAATGTCCAAACCTGGGAAAAAATGGAGGAGCTATCCTTCTAAGATATTGTATTTCTGTTGACGATCCTTTTGGTATAGATTGTTTTGGTTGGCATTTGATCTCGTCTTCATCAGTAGAGTCTTTGATAACTTCTGCGTAGCTTCTTGGCGTTTCTTCATTAGCTGTTGTCATTTTGATTGAGGCCTCATTGGTATTTTGCTTATATCCTATACCAGTCTTGCTGAATAATCATATTTGATTGCTGGTAATTTTTTCACTCTTCCATATATATTTCTTCTATAATTGGGATTTTAGAGATACTATCTTAGCCTCAAGATTTTCCTTTTATTTCATATTTTCCATGATTTGTTTAGTAATAGGATCTTCAATTATTTTGGCTTCTTCCAACATAAATTTCAAATCAAGAATGACTTGCTCAAACCCTTGTACCTCTTCCTTAAGTACCATGTTCTCCTTCTTGTATTTCTTTAGGTCCTTCAAGGAACTTATGAGTTCTGCTCATATTTGAGGTGCTTATTGGTCGAAGTACCAAACAAATTCCGTAGGAAATTGCTTAATTTATTTAATCTCAGTAATGCACTGCGACTCGGATTTGGGATTTCTAAACTCATTTATTAGTCATGTTCATATTTGATCTGATGTATTTTGTGTGACTCCTATAGGAACCATACATAATTTCATTTACAATTCCAACACACAACCCCTAAGGGTTGTGATCATTTGAGCCTTCCTGATAGATTCATCTTGGACCTATCACACAGTCCACACGGCTTCACATAGAAACCAAAGTTGCTCACGGTATTATAACCCATTTCCATTAAGCATTGGCAACTTAATATCATTCCCAACCATGATATTTGTTCTTGGCATGACTTGGCTAGTGAGAATCCCTTGTTTTTTATTCCCACGACTATTGTTACTTTGATTAACAAAGCCAGTGGGATATGAGTTTCTAGATATTACCTCTGGAGATGTACGCGGGATAGTGGGTATGGCATACTCGTACTCTAGATCTGGAGCTTCTTCTTCTTCTTTTTCAAGTATAGGCTGGTATTCCTCTTCCACGTTGCAAGAACATTTGTAAAAGTGCGACGCCAATTCACAGTCCTCTCCTCCGGTTGTATTGCAACTTCCTCTTCTAGTCGCAATCCTTCTTCTCTTTCTCGAATAAAAAATTTATCCCACTCCTTAGGCGCCCACTTTTTGGATCAACCTCGCTATCAGTAGGAAACATCCCAGCTTACTCTGCTCAATTTTTCTCAAAGTTCTCTTGTGACATATCCTAGTTATTTATGCTCAAACCTATATTATCCAGATTCCATTCTCAAGATCCCTTTCTCATATACAAGCATCTTGCTCCAAAGCTTCAAAGATGTCAAGTACCGTCCTCTAGGTCCTTGGAAGAATTCTCTTTCCATCTCACTGTACAATTCTATGGTGTCGAATGCAATTTATGTGATGTATCCTTCCAAAATATTGTTAATCTAGAAATTGACATCTCTAGGTACAGGGTTGTTAATATTTTTCAGCTGATGAATCAGTTGAGGGATCCACTATATCAGTTCTTCCTCTTGAAAGTTTCTTCACTGGGTTTTTAGCCTCAACAACCACTCATGTAGCATAGTAGGGAATTTTCAGAATAAAATATCATGAATATTTGTATAGAGGTATCGCTCCAACCACTATGCTAGGATCAACTGAGATTCTTCACTTTCTTCCCGTACAAACTCCAGTGTCTTAAAATGCACCCAATCTTGAATTTTTTGGCTTTGTCGGGTGCCACAACATATCCCAACTAAAATTATTCACAATCCCAATAACGAAACCATTTGTTAGATTTTACCTCCATTTGACCTAGGTTCAGATCCTTGGTCATCAAGGAAAGAGTCAAATATCATCCCAACAGAGTAGGGCTCAACCAACAATGCCTGCAACCGAAATGCAGTCTCACCCGAGATATATTTATATGGGGAACTACCAAAACTGACTTTCTGCAGTTAGGTGGGGATTTCTACTCTCGCGGTACCTTATCACAACACTCAACCAAAGTATGGGATTATATTTCTTATTTCTTGACTATTTATTCAGGATAACAGTCTAATTACCAGTCGACACATATTACAGTACTCAACATAACATCCTTATCACAGATTCATTAAATGAGCAGTGTGACACATACACATATGGGATTATTCATAAATAGATGCGATGTGACAAATTCAGATTTACTTATTCACAACATACATGAATTCGACATAAACACATTAATCAACGACACACAAAGACAACGGTTAACATGGAAACACATCCGAGAAAAACCACAAAGGTGCTCTTCATCTAGCATGGGAAATATGTTAGCACCTTTTGTCTGGGCACTCAGCTTGGAGACTCTTCTCTAGGTATTCTTTACAACTCATACATAATTCTCTTTTCTCATGTTCTCTGGTTTTGGGTCTAGGTACTTCTTCTCTTATTTACTCCTCTATCGATCCGCACACAACCTTGATCGATCCTCTAGCTAAAACAACTCTCCTCTTCTCTTATCTACCTACATAGTGTATTAACCAACTAACTGACTACTTAGCTAAAAAAATAATCAACAACCATCTTCAAACCCGCACACAGCTTGGGTTCACCATTTTATAAGATTCTACCTGTCCTAATCAACTGACTATTTTATGTTATCCGACATCCTATCATTTCTATTCTCATACATTCAATTACAACTGAAAATATGAATTATCCACCCAAAATAGAATTATGATTTATTACCAAAAGCATTCTTTATTCTAACTAACTCCTTACCCACAATAAGTCGAGATGTCCTTTTCAACGACTCTGCTCTTGTTCTATCGTGGTTCCTTCCGCCACGACTACTCTCGGCGTGGTTGCTTCTGTCGAAAATTCTCTTCCATCGCAGCTCTTCTTCCATCACAACTTCCTTTCTGTCTTGATACATATTTATCTTCCCGAACAAAATTCTGGTTGAATTCTGCTAAACTTTTCCTAGGGCCAACACTTAGGATCATTTGATTTCAAATGATTTGGCCACACTTTTCTTAAACTTCACTTGGTTGAAGAGTTAAATGGATCTCTACAGTTCATGGTTTAAGGTGTGATGGATATATATAGATCTATTATGTTTGTTAGGCTCATAATTCATGTATGCTCATAAAATAAAAAGTTTGAACCAATTGAAAAGTAATTAAAAAAACCACGTCAGTTGATGAAATTAAAAAAATAAACCAGCATAGATCCATCTTAAATTTGGATTTATCAATAAAATGTTATGAGATGTAAGTATAAATAAAATATATATATATATATATATATATATAGATTACACCCAATAAAATTTGATAAAATTTTATTCCTTTTGTTTCTTAATAGATCCATATTAGTAATTTAAAATGAAGTGAAGATATACATATTTTAATATGGTATTAGTATTAATTGAACTTATTATTANACAGAGAGTTGGGAGCCAAGCTATACAATTGAAATTCAGAACTCCAAAAAGGATGAAGATATCTTACTGTTTGGATGAAACATCCTAGAAACAAAACATATTGTCGGTGGCTTATTTGGATAGTCCTCCGTAAACTGAAGAGTCAACTTAAATGTACCCACAAAAAAACCAACACTAGAGATGAAAAAACATAAAAATACTCTGTTCAAACACAACGTTTTACTTTATCATATAAACCATCATCCAACTCACTACATAAC
>LPNX010157915.1:126643-191189 GCA_001517045.1 Pseudotsuga menziesii
GTAGAATTCTACCAATGTTGCAATCCACCTTCGAATGTAGCATGAAACTGCAACAAATGTTAGTCTTCGGGTATGTGGTTAATGATGAGATATATTTGTAGGATAGGGAAGTAGGACTTTCTTTTGTCAAAGTTATTCTTCCTAAAGTAAAAAACTTTTATGTACTCATCCTCAAGTACAACGCAACAAATAATAGTCTTCAAGTATATGGTTAATGATGAGGTATATTGATTGGCTAGGCCAGTAGGAATTTTTTTGGTAGAGCAGTAGCTTCTTCTAATACCCTAATGTGCAACCTTATTAAACGGTATTGTTGAAATGCTTCCTCAATTGTTTTGAAAATTTAATATAGAATGATAGTTTGTCTATTGTAATATAGAACAAGAATTACAAATATTCCTTGAAAGACATAATCTTCTTAAAATAAGAAATTTTGTTATGCTTACCCTCATGTGAACCCTATTACATTGTATTAATGAAATGCTTCATAAATTATTTTGGAAAGTATTTTTGTTATGTAGAACATTGTGGATAATTTCTAATGTGCTCAGTATTGCAGAGATAGAGTTAGTGAATCACAATTTGACTAGGTCTTGAATGTTGAATTACAAGTTATATATAAAGTTATTTTAAATTTATATCCAAGTTCATTCAATATTTATTTGTCAAATGGTTGGGTATGTGTTTTAACATTCGTCAATTTAAACTATAGATGGTCAAATGGTTGGTACAATTGTAGATACCCAAATTTGACATCCTATAAATTTTATTTTTATTTGTGTCCTCAAAATGGCCCAATAGTTAGTACGATGATGTTGGTAATTGAACCTAGGTGGGTTGCAAGATTTGTAAGTAAATTTTTTGACATTTTGCTTTCTGGATGAATGATAATGTTGTAGGTGTTGATTTTTGTACCTAGGAAAGTGTTTCCCTAGGTCACATTAGTCTTAGTCACTTAAAAGGGGAAAATAATGTGACCCTTGCATTAAATGTATTAAGTTTAGCATTTAATGTGACTTTAGAGATTAAAGTCAAAGTTTGATAAATTTAAGTGGGTGGGTGAAATTAATTTTTTATGAGAATTAAATGAGAGCATTTATTCTCATCCCTAGATCTAATCTAATCTCAGCCATTGGATTAGAAGGCTTCTCACCTACCTAGGGTTTAGTCAAAAAGCAAGGGAAAGGAAAAAACATTTATTCTTGTGAAGAGAGTGAAGATGAGAGAGAGCAGAGAGGCACGAATTTTGAGGCACCCTATCTGAAGAGTTTTTAGGTGGGCACAAAAACCGAGACAACATTTAATGCTTAGCACATCTTTCAAGGAGAGTACGTCCATCTGTACAGTACAGATTATCAACACAATTTTTTAGGGCAGAAACTGAGCATGAGTTTCGAGGAAGAATAGACACATTTTTCGAGGCAGCAGGTAGACATTTTTGGCATGAATTTCGAGGTTGTATGGCTGCATTTATTGCATACCATACAACACGGTTTTTGAGGCAATTCTGGCACAAAAATCGAGGGAAAAAATTTGTTTTCCTTGGCACAAAAATCTAGGACAAACTTTGTTGTTATTTTTAGGCACGTTTTTTGAGAAGGAAATGCACAGAAATCGAGTCAGCATTTGCACAGAAATCGAGCCAGCCTGCTAGGTTATTTTCTCTAGTTGAGATAAGTTGTATTTTGACTGAAAATGACTCTCTTGAATTTTTCCTAGAAGAAATAATAAAATCTCTCTCTCTCACTGGTTTTCCCCTTGTGGGTTTTTCCAGGTCTATTGACCAAAATTTTTGAGTATTGTGTGATCTCTGAAAGTGCATTTATTTATTTTATGTCATTAAAAATTTGAGTTACAATAGTGTTTACTTAAGTCTGAAAATTTATGTTATTTCCAGCCTTATAAATTTTCTGGGTTGGGCATTAAACTGAGTTATTTTTTATAGTTAAACCAGAGGCTAGAATTGAGTAAAAACTTACATGGTATCAGAGTTCAGTGGGGCAGAAAAAAAAATTGCAATCAGAAAAGTAATTTCCAGATTTCAGAGATTTTCTTTTGACAGTAGCAACATCTTGTTGAAACTTGTTCTTTGAGAAATATTACTTCTACCGGACTAAGAATGGAGGATAAGCTTGATGGGGCTGGGAATTTTGTCCCATGGAAAGCTCAGATTTTTCTTGTGTTGGAGGAAAATGAGTTTTGGGAGGAGGTAGTCAGAAATACTACAACTAATCCCATTGTTATTCCCGCTTCCACCGATACGGTAGAATTTGATGCCTTCAACAAGAAAGATATTAAGGCCGGGAGGATTAGCCTAGATGTTGTTAAAGACCATGTGATTCCTCACATTTCAAGGAAAGATCGTGCACATGAGATGTGGAATGATTTGACCTGCTTGTTTTAGAGTTAAAACGAGAATAGGAAGATGGCTTTGAGGGAGAAGTTGAAGAGTATCAAGATGGTCAAAGGAGAGGTAGTTATGACTTATCTTACTAGGATCTCTCGGGTGAGAGATCTGCAGTTGGGGAGGTTTTTCCTAGTGCTAAGCTAGTGCGGACAGCCTTGAATGGGGTATCACAACCTTGGGTTGTGTTTGTACAGGGCTTGGTGGCTAGGGAGAACTTACCTTCATGGGATAGGATTTGTGATGATTTTGTTCAGGAGGAGACTTGGAGGGGTCTTTTGCAGTGCAGTGCTTCTACTAGTAGAGAGGATGAGGAGGATGTGGATTTGACAACAAAGGGGAAGAAGAAGAACAATATGGGTCCCGTGAAGGTTGAGGCAAAGCAGCAGGATGGGAAGAAGAAGGATATGACCGTTGTAAAGTGATTTGCATGTAGGAAGATGGGAGACTATGTTGGGAAGTGTCCGAACAAGAAGAAGAAGAAGCAGCAGCAGACAACAGCTTCAGCAGAGGTCGATGACTTTATAGTTAGATTTTAGAGAGAGTTTTCTCTATGCATTGGGCATATTGATAGAGAGAGAGCATCTATTATCACTGGTGCAGATGTTGATAGAGAGAGGGAGTTTTCCTTGGTGACAGACCATTCCTATAGTGCATCTACTTCCATCACTTGGTATATTGATAGCGGATCTTCGATCCACATGACAGGTGCTCATGAGATGTTCTCCGAGCTTTCACAGACAGATACTGATGTGGAGGTGGTGTTGGGAGATTACTCAACAGTCAGAGCAGTTGGGCATGGGACCATTACCTTTTAGAGGGAGTCCATGAATCCTATGGTGTTGAGATATGTATTGTATGTACCTGGGCTGAAAAAGAACTTGATTTTAGTTTCCATGATTGAGGATCGGGGTCTTTGGGTTTCCTTCCTAGATGGATATGTGTGTGTGTTTCCCAAGACTGCGAGACCATCTGCTTCATTTTACATTGGAGTTATATGCGGGAAACTATACATACTCTTATTTCAGCCTTGGCATGCCTTTGCACATAGCAACAGCAGTGAACTTTGTGAGCTTTGGAATAGGAGGATGGCTCACTTGCATCATCCAACTTTGGGGTTGTTGAGACAGATGGTTATAGGTTTACCAGATTTCAACATAGAGAAGAGTGATGTATGCAAGGGGTGTGCTTTGGGAAAGTACACCAAGATTGCTTTTCCTAGTTTTGATAGCAGGTTAGCAAGGATTCTTGACTTGATACATTCATATTTGTGTGGATCGATGTCATATTTTTCCTTGAGAGGATATGAGTACTATGTGACATTCATTGATGATCGTTCTAGGATGACTTGGATCTACTTCCCGAAGAGCAAGAAATATGAGGTGGTCTTGCAGAGGTTCCAAGAGTTCAAAGCTATTGTGGAGAACCAGATAGGGAGGAAGATCTGAGTTCTTAGATCGAATAATGGGAGTGACTATACCTCCAAGGAGTTTGATGGATATTGCAGACAGGAGGGTATCAGGAAGCAGTTGATAGTTCCATACACTCCAAAGCAGAATGGAGTGGCTGATAGGAAGAACAAGTCTATTGTTGGATCAGCCAGAGATATGTTACATGATCAGTCACTTCCTTTATTTCTTTGGGCTGAAGCATGCAGCACAACTGTATATCTTTAGAACAAGATTCACCCTCGTGTCTTGGGGAACATGACACCTGAGGAGTGTTTCATAGGAAAGAAGCCTAAGGTTAGCCATTTTCGCATATTTGGTAGTTTGACTTACTCTCATGTCCCT
The DNA here is from genome assembly GCA_001517045.1 of Pseudotsuga menziesii. Taxonomy (NCBI): domain Eukaryota; kingdom Viridiplantae; phylum Streptophyta; class Pinopsida; order Pinales; family Pinaceae; genus Pseudotsuga; species Pseudotsuga menziesii. The sequence continues at coordinate 130,841 of LPNX010157915.1, forward strand.
TCTGAGAAAAGGATAAAGTTGGAGCCCACTACAAAGAAGGGAATATTTGTGGGATATGATGAGACTTCGAAGGCCTTCTGTATTTACCTTCCTTCTCAGAGGAAAGTTGTTGTGAGGAGGGATGTGAAGTTTGAGGAGGAGCGGACCTTCGGGAAGTCAAGAGAGTTGGAGCAGGGAGAGAAGCAGGTTCCTGCACCTCAAGCAGTTACATAGGTATCATCAGTACAATAGACAGGATCACAGGTTTCCGGAGTTACTAGACTACACAGTGCAGGAACAGGTTTACCAGGTTCAGTGATTCATCCAACAGGGTCTTCAAGGGTAGGTTTTGGGTCTTAGATTACAAGTTCATCGTATAGAGGATCAGGATTATAGAGTTTGCCAGTTGTTGCTACACCCTCTATTGGTTCACAGGTTATTGGGGCTTCTACCTCTGGTAGTTCATTAGATGATGACAGACCAGTGTGGGAGAAACCTTCAGGGAAGAATAAGCCTAAGTGGCTTTGGGAGACCTTGAAGGAAGCTCAAGAGTTTGGGACACCCAGAGATCCAATGAGGTCTATTCAGATGCCTAACAGATTGGGCATGATTTTGATGGCTAGTTAACGTGATTCATAGATTTCTACTTTTGAGGATGCCTCCCAGCACCATGTTTGGATATATGCCATGATGTATGAGTACCATTCCATCATGAAGAACGATGTATGGGAGATAGTTTTGAGACCTGAGGGGAATTCAGTGGTGACTTCTCAGTTCCTTTACAAGACAACTTCATGCTGCATACGGTAGTGTGGAGAAGTACAAGGCCAGGTTTGTAGCATGGGGGTTTTCATAGATAGAGGGAATGGATTATGATGAGACCTTTGTGCTAGTTGCTCGGTATACTTCAACCAGTGCTTTGATTTCCATTGCAACAGAAATGGGTTGGAAGATCCATCAAATGGATGTGATCACCACATTTCTCAATGGAATCATTCAAGAGGAGATTTATGTTGAGCAGCCTCAAGTATTTGAGATTCATGAGAGACAGTCTCATTTTTGCAGGCTGAAGAAAGCCTTGTATGGGCTGAAGCAAGCTCCTAGAGCTTGGTACTCCAGGATCGATTCTTACTTGCAAAGGGTGGGGTTTCAGAAGAGTGAAGCAGATATGAATCGCTATTTCATCATGGTTGGAGATGGTCTGCTTATTCTTTTGTTATATGTTGATGACTTATTTATCGCGGGGGGAGAGAGACCCATTGCAGCTTGCAAGAAGGATCTTTCTTCAGATTATGAGATGATAGATATTGGGTTGATGCACTATTTTATGGGATTGGAGGTTTGGCAGGAGCTTGGACATATTTTCCTGGGATAGGGAAAGTATGTTGTTGATATTCTAAGGAGATTTAGGATGGAGGATTGCAGGCCGATGTCGACACTAATGGTCACTAACTGGAAGAAGCTTCATGCTTCTGGGGAGATTTGGTGGATCCTACATTATACCGTCATCTCATTTGTTCATTGATGTATCTGGTCAACTCTCGACCAGATTTTTTTTTTGTAGTGAACACTCTCAGTGAGTTCATGGTTGATCCTAGGAGAGTGCACTGGATAGCCGCAAAACATGTGTTGTGATACCTAGCAGGGACAGTGGATTTTGGTCTCGACTACAAGAGGTCATATGGGATCAGGTTGATTGGCTTCACAAATTTAGATTGGGCAGGAAGTGTGGAAAACTGGAAAACCACTTCCGGTTGTTGTTTCAGTTTGGGCTCGGCAACAGTGTTGTGGTTCAGTCGAAATCAAAAGTTTGTTTCTTTGAGTTCTGCAGAGGCTGAGTATATGGAAACCAGTTAGGCCAGTTGCGAGGCGATGTGGCTTTGCAAGTTGCTGGTGAAATTATTTGGTCAGGAGCTGAGGCCTACAGTGATCTACTATGACAACCAGAGTCGTAATTATCTCTCTGAGAATCCAGTATTTCATGACTGGTCAAAGCATATTGATATTAGGTATCATTTCATCTGAGATTATGTTCAGAGAGGAGCAATGAATTTACAGTACATTTCCACCGATGAGCAGGTTGCAGATATTCTGACGAAATCTTTGGGGAGGGGCAAGTTTGTCTTCTTCAGAGATAAGTTGGGAGTGGTGCAGAACACCTTCCTCCGTATGAAGGAGTGTTGATTTTTGTACCTAGGAAAGTGTTCTCCTAGGTGACTTTAGTCTTAGTCACTTAAAATGGGAAAATAATGTGACCCTTGCATTAAATGACTTAAGTTTATCATTTAATGTGACTTTAGAGATTAAAGTCAAAGTTTGATAAATTTAAGTGGGTGAGTGAAATTAATTTTTTATGAGAATTAAATGAGACCATTTATTCTCATCCCTAGATCTAATCTAGTCTCAGCCATTGGATTAGCAGGCTTCTCACCTACCTAGGGTTTAGTCAAAAAGAAACGAAAAGGCAAAAACTTGTATTCTTGTGATGAGATTGAAGAGAAGAGAGAGTAGAGAGAGAGGCACGAGTTTCGAGGCACCCTGTCTGAAGTGTTTTTCAATGGGCACGAAAACTGAGACAACATTTAATGCTTGGCACATATTTCAAGGAGAGTGTAGCCATCCATACAGTATGGATTATGGGCACGAGTTTCGAGGAAGAACATGCACATTTCTCGAGGCAACAGGAAAACATTTTTGGCACAAATTTCGAGGCCGCACGGTTGCATTTATTACAGACAATACAACATAGTTTTTGAGGCAGTTTTGGCACAAAAATCAAGAGTAATTTTTTTTTTCTAGCGCAGAAAACGAGGGCAGACTTTGCTGTTATTTTTAGGTACATTTTTCGAGAAGGAAATGCACGAAAATTGAGGTGGACTGCTGGGTTATTTTATTTGGTTGAGATAAGTTGTATTTTGACTGAAAATGATTGTCCTGAATTTTCCTAGAAGAAATAATAAAATCTCTCTCTCTACCTGGTTTTCCCCTTGTGTGGGTTTTTCCAGGGCTATTGGCCAAAAATTTCTGAGTATTGTGTGATTGTTGAAAGTGCATTTATTTATTTTCTACCATTAAAAATTTGAGTTACAGCAGTGTTTACTAAGTCTGGAAATTTATGTTATTTCCAGCCTTATAAATTTTCTGGGTTGGGCATTAAACTGAGTTATTTTTTACACTTAAACCGGAGGCTGAAACTAAGTAAAAATTTACAATAGGGAACATTGCGCCATACTCATTATCATGTATTATTGGATGAGAAGGAATTTGTGTGGATGACTTGTAGATTCGTGTACATGCTTTATATTATGTGTAAGAAACCATCCTTAATGTTTGCATTTTCTTTTATTTATGTGTATGAGAAACCATCCTTTTAATGTTTTCATTTTGACATTTGAACAAATTTATTGCATTGTGAATTAGCTGTAGGTTGTCAACTTTTTTATTTTGTGTAAGAAACTATTTTTAATGTTTTTTTAGAAGTTTGATTGCAATTCTGATGGTATTTATTTGTCTGCGGGTATCAAATAACTACAATAGTAACATATTGAGGTTAAAATGTTAATATTACCATGGAACATGATTGTTGTATTTACATTTGAATGAAAAGGGGAGACTGGAGATAGTGATATCAATGCCCCAAGTTGGTAACCAGGAATGCAAATTACTAAATTTGGTCTCATAACTTGCCTACTTTTGATAACCATTTCTTTTATATGCATGTATGCATGTTTTTTCAATCAAATATATGCTGAGGGTATCACTGTATTGTTTACAGTTGGAATCATTGGAGGGGTTATGCAATTATACTTAGGAGTATCTTTCCCATACCTTTGGAGCAAGTGCAACTTGGATCATGGAGTATCTCTTCGATTTTTTTCCAAGAAGCATCATGTTCATACCATATTTTAGTTAGTGTATAATCTTGTTTAAATGATTTACATCCATACCTGAAAGCGAATCCTGTGAATAATATACGAACTTATTCAAATTATTGAAGAATTCATTTTGTGAGAATGAAATACTCAACGTGAATGCATAGATTGTTTTGGTGATTCTAGTGAAGAGTGATCTTCTTGCAATCAGCCTATCATTGTACTATGTCATTTATCAATATAAAGAGATCTTCATATTTTGTCTGATATTCATATTGTTTCAATGGTATTGTGGATGGGATTTGAGTTTTGATGAAGTAACGTGGTGGCACACTGATGTCGAATTAATGTAGTCTATAAAATTGTTAAAGAGGCCAGCAACATTAGTTAATTTTCCTAATTCCTGGGACTTGAGAATTAATATGGAGAACTATTTTACAAATAGTTGACACTTATTGCTTGATATTCTGACTTGTTTGGACTAATTCAGAGTTCTAGGTAAATGTAAAGGACTCGAGATTTATTTATATTTCACAATTTTTTAAATTTGAGGTTAATGTTCTTATTTATAAAAAAAAATTACGAAGATGGATGTGTACATTCACGACTATCTCATAGAACAAAAGATCCATTCATCTTCCAAGACATTTATGAAAGAGGCAAAATTTTCTACATTTTAATGTTTTAATACTTGTGTAAAATTGTAGTTTTATTGATAAAATGGGTATCATCACAATAGTTGTGTACAATATCATATCTTCAGAGAATCTTATTCTATCGAGGTAAATTTGCACCTATTTGGGGAAATTGCTAGTTCTTAAGATTATGAGATGGACAGAATGTTGACATTTATGTTGGGGCAATTGCTAGTTCTTAGATTTGAATATTGCTATATTTGAAGGTTGTTGGACTTGAGAGCAAGAATGTTAAAGGCAATTTGAAATTGTTGGATCATTGACTCAGTGATACAAGTTGTTGGATTGTTGACTCGATGATACAAGTTGTTGGATCTACTTTATGGGTAATTGGAATTGATCAATATTCCATGTAATGTTCCTTTTTAGTTTTATAGTTCTCTTTAGGGTTTTTCATGGGCCCATAGTCACACGACTTGCATGGAGATGATTTTTGTTCATCTTCATTCATCATGGGAAAGCTCAGTGCAATCTCCTTGTGGGATCATTTCAATAGTAGACAGAGGGTGCTAACCCACATGGGAAATTGAAGATGAAGATTAAGTTTTCTTGAGGACTTGAACTCAATATCATTCTCCATTGAGATTTTTGCAATTGCATTACAAAGATCTGAACATACCTGGAGTAATGTGGTTCATTCTTTAAAGACAAATTTTGAGAGAGTTGTAGGTTTGGCACCCAAATCACGAGAAATGTGGCCTCCTTTAACCTTTGGTAATTTATTGGACTCCAAAGTTGAAAAGAAGGAATTGGTGGTTTGTTTTGGGGTGGATATAGAGACTCAGATGATTTCATTGCTAGTTATGCTGAAATTACAAAAGGATTTGTGCATTTTATGAAAAATGAAGTTCCATTCATATGGAATGGTTTTGCGCGATAGTAATTTGAAGTCATGAAAAAGGCCTTTGATTTCAACCCTAGTGTTGAGTCCTCTAGAATAGAATGAAGAATCCCTCTATCTTACATCATTTGAATTAACCATTGGCGTGGTTTTGGTTCAAGAATATGATTCAACCCAAGAGCATGTACTATACTATTTGAGCAAGGGCCTTGCTAGACTAGAATTGTGATACTCTCAAGTTGAAAAGTTGGCCTTGGTAGTAATTCATGCCATGTGGAGATTTCAGTAGTAAATACTCCTTCAACATATGATAGTGATATGAGATACTAATCTAATGCAACATATTTTGATCCGATGAATAGTTGAGGGGAAATATTCCAAATGGATTGCCATCCTCTAAGAATTTGAATTGGAATTTGCATCTTACAATTCATTTTCCAAGCTTATGTCAAGGTTACCTTGAGACAGTGAGAATCAATCGAAAATGAGTCATTACCCAATGAAAATAGGTTACTCATCAACTTGAGTGATCCTTGGCATGGGTACGTTCTCATATATCTCTAGATCCAAATTTTCCCTTCCTAATTCTCTCATCGTGAATGTCGATGTGTTTATCGTCACACTAAGGACTACGTCATTATCAGTGACATCCAATATAACCATGGGGTTGATGTTGTTATAGCTGATTTTATGACACTTGGTAGATCACATCCTTATGGCCTTCCATGTCCCTCTGCAGATTCCTTGGACCCCCTTTGCTCAAATTATACTTTGATGTCCCAAGAAAGTCCCCAAAAAACACTTGTTTGTGTGTATACGCAACTTTTAAAGCAATATCCACGTGTACACGCAGCTTTTGAGCTAGAACCCACGTACATTATGAAATGTGCATGAACACACAAAAAATTGGAATTTTCCTCATAGAGTCCTGAATAACTTGACTCTTGGCCTTCGATATGCCTTGAGAATGCTCAGACTCGACCCTCCATTACCCATTTTGAGGGCTATATATTGAGCCTCTTGGATGCATTGAAGGAGGAGAATTTGGAGAGAAAAGAAACTATAGTTCATTGTTGCCTCACTTGTTTATGCTTGAGTCTACATCCCTTTGTCCCTTTGGAGCACATAGTGTTGCTTTTCCCAAGCTTTCCTTTGCTTTGTAAGATTTCCATTGTGATGGAGGATTGAAGTGGTGGAGGACTTGGTTTCTCCAATTCGAAGAAGTGCCGACAGAGTTTGTCACGATTGTATCTCTATTTTATTAATAGAAATATCCATTTCCTGTCCAATACATGTGCATAACTATGAATATTGTATCCATGGATGTAGTTATTTTTCTTATACATGATGGTTTATATATGCTAGAGTAGGTCTAACACTTTTATATATAACATGCATGTGTTTTTTGTTGTTATTGAGAGCGAATCGTGAATACACGCGTGTTGGAAAAGCTCAACAGGGATCTACATCAACCGTCCGTAATAAGGTACGCTTCATATCCCTTAGTGTTAGATGCCTTTATTTCTCTTGCATATTGGAATGGATTGATTTCTGGTGTCATTTAGTCCGTTGTGGTATACCTCAAGCCATAGGAAGTTTCTATTCATAACAGAATTGGCGACTCCACCGGGGAGGTTGCTTGTTTTTTCTTTGGGGATTGGGGGCACAATGTGCTTGACTTGCTCTCTGTTTCTCTCTGTTTCTGTGTCGCATTTAGTAGTATTTTCATCCATTGACACTCCCCTAAAGTGGTTTGACCCTTGTCCTTCTTTTTACCACTTTCTTCTCTATATATGCAGGTTTTTGGCCAAAATTTGCGTACATACGCAGGTTTTTGGCCAAAATTCACGTATACACGTAGGTTTTTGGCCAAAAGTCATGTATACATGCAGGTTTTTTTCCAAAATTCACTTACATACGCTACTATTCTTTGAACAGTCGCGTACATCATCCCGTTTTTTGTCGAGTTTGATGTGGAAAGTTGTTGGGTGGGTTGTGAGTGTGGCTAAGTCTTCCTGGGTTCTGATGTTGTCTGTTGACTGCTTCTTTCATGACCAGGGATGGTTTTTTTATTTATTTTTCTTTGAAAATAGTTCTAGCAATTTATCTGCTTTTTTGTTTTTCCCTTAGTGCATTAGTATTTTTGTCTCGGTGTCTTGCTTGGCTTGTGTTTGATGCTTGCTGTAGAGACTGAGAATTTTAATGCCTTTTATTACATTTTCATTTTTTTATATTGAAAATACAAAATAATTATTGTATTCTTACTTGCATCTCACCTATGGATTTAAGGAGGTACTTGCGTTGGATTGATTAAATGAGAGTTGTGTTTAGGATTTCATATAGGAAGGATTGCATTGGCATTTGGAAATGAATGATTTTTTGTGCATCTCATGTAGTGGCATACCCCCTTTTCTCATTTAGACAAAATTGCACTTGGCATTGTTTGTTAGGTGTACACATTTACTTTCATTGTTGAGTCATAACATCATTGGCTGGAAGACCATTTTCTTTGAGTAATCACAGCCACTAAAATCAAATTTAAAATTAATTACGCATGTTTCTTTGATAGGGTACATCAACAAGATTAGGTTTTAGAGTCTTGGAATAGTTCATTGTGAGTAAATTCTCCAAGACTACTAAACGAAACAAGTAGGTGTTTTTTTAGGAGAGAGAGTGAAATACTTGGTATAATTAGTGTTCTTAGGAGGTTCCTCTTACATTATAGTTAAGCATGAGGCAGCATACACGATCGTGGTTGGGATAGCCCTTGGGCTGTGAGCGCTGGAGATATTTCCAAGATCTTATTCGTATCTTGGGGCTTTTGAGGTACCGGTCAGTTCTTTCGAGCTTCGGGATTTGTTACCCTACCCATATGGTAGATCCCTCCTGCGAATTTCCTCCTGAGTATTGGTTATATTGGGGTGAACTTAGTTTCTTACCTAGGTATTGCAGGGGGTACTTGCAGAGGTTATTCTATGAGTGTCTTGGCCAGGTAGGGGTCAGACAACACAATCCCTTTATGCGTTGAAGCTAAGGGCCACTATAATTGGTTGCATACCTCCACTTGTAGTGTATGGGAGTCTCGAGCCTCTCCTAGGTGAGACATACCTGCTACATTCAAGAGCTCATTTATCCTCCCCTTGGCTTACTTACATTCTAGCTATAGATTTTCTTAGGAGTATGCTCTTTGTGCACTAGTTGGATTTAGGGATCACGATTACTTGAGTATATTTATGTTCTCTTAAGTTCGGGTCCTTTTATGTTCGGCATACCTCATATCACTACTAGTATCCCGTCACCCGCTCTAGGTCCTAGTGAGGACCCTGGTGTTGGACTGGGGGGCACCACAACCCCTTACCTTGCTCATAGATTTGGAAGTGGTCATATTCCATCCTCTACTCCATTTACATAGGATTTTCACTCCCTTCGTTCGGTCTTAACACTAGTTTGCACCCTCACAGGGGTGGTAGTGGATACATGAACGTTGGGTCTACACCTTACATTGCTTCGTATGTCCCATCATCCACCGCACTATTTCCTTTGAATGCAGTTGTCATGATCAATCCTCCCTATACCCTATATTTTGGAATCTTTACTGATTGTTTCCAGTTGTTTTGGACTAATATTGTTGCCATGTAGGGTCCATTTTTTGTACACTCTCGATGAGGCTTTGACTCGTTCGTTCCCACTACAGGTATAATTTCAAACTGGCATATAGGTTAGGATTCCATATTCACTTGCATTATGCATTGCATTATGACCATTTCACGTGGACTCTAGGTACAAACCCACTTTGTAGTGTCGCGGAACCTTCATACTGCTATTAGAAGTGGCATTATGTAAGTGGTAGAGCTTTCCCATACATTTGTGCCCTAGTTAGATCCCATTTTTCAATTTGGTACCCATGCTGAGATTTCTCCTTTAGGTTTGGGAGTCCCTTATAGTCCCTCCATGTCCTTGAGCAAGAGCTTCATACTCCTCTTGAAATTTATGCTAGCAATCTCCCACAAGGACTCCCTTGTATATCAAGTTGTAATTGCATTTCATGCGTTTTGCTTTCCTTATTGAGCTTTCATTAGAGGAAATTTCAACCCAAAATGGGCCTTTTAACACTAATTCAAATTCCATGTAATCATGTGTTAGCCAATGAAATTGCTTTAAATTTCAAATACCGTATAGGTCTTAAACAATTTTTTAATATAAATTTGGGGATAGGTATCATACAAAAAACTATTTTTTTTGTTCGTGTTTTCGACATATCTCCCTGCGTTTTTACTCAAATTTTTATCGAGAGAGCTAATTGGATGCGAAATTAAATTCCTCATCCAACGAGTACCCACTCGGCATACTTTTAACGGACCTTGCTACCCCCTAAATAAGAAATACCTTAAAAAACGTGATGATGAATGTCATCATCACGTTTTTTTCAGGTATTTCTTGTTTTGGGGGTAGTGGGGTCCATCAAAAGTATGTTGAGTGGGTACTTGTTGGATTCATAATTTAATTTTGCATCCAACGAGCTCTCTCGATCAAAATTTGAGTAAAATCACAGAGAGATATGTCGAAAATACGAACAAAAAAAGTAGTTTTTTTATTTTCTTCCTCCAAAATTAATAAATATTATTTTATTATTTTTCTTAGGAGGCCCATTTTGAGTTGAAATTTTCTCTAATGATTTCTGCTCCCTGTTTTGGAGTTATAATCCATGTAGCCCGAGCTTGTCTCAATCCTATCCAAGCAGAGCCTTTTACATATCCTTTGCAGCTTGATCATCCCTTACCTAGAGGAGACTTTCCCCCAAGTGTCCTTATCCTGCACATGCTTCCTTGCATCGAGCATAGGTATGTTCCACTACTTGGAACTAGTTTTCTTTCCTGCGACACTCATCTCCTCCTAGTTGTATACTATAATCACTTTTATTCTTTTTCAAGCTTTTAAAATTTGAAAAAGTCCAAAAAAATAAAAAATAAACATAAAAATCCCGATGAGAAATGATATTATCTTTGGTATTTGTCAAGTCATTTTGCCTTCGAACATAGCACCGTATATCACATCCATTGGTTGGTTGTTTGTATGAATTTAGGAGATGTACTCATTACTCTGAGTTTTCTCCACCAACTGGTTATGCTTCCAGTCCCTATGGAGCCTCTGTTGATGCCTCCTGTGTCGGAAAGTTGGCCTAGTTTGCATGTTGAGTCTATGTTGCCTATCTTCAGTCACCATTTTCCTTATGCTCTTGTTCAAAGGAATTCTAGCCTAAGTTGGCCATTCTTCAATTATATTGACTTTGCATGTCATCCATTCCCGCTACTGTTACTGGTTCGTGCACATCTTGTTCGTTTGATCTCTTCCACATTATCCAGCGTTGATGAGTACCTCGTGTTGGTTGATGGGGGATGCCCTAACGCCCTCCTTCCAGTGGATTCCATTCCATTGACTTCAGATCATTTATTCTAGATAGGAGTCTAGAGTCTATTTGACTACCTTAAGACTTATAGTCATCAGTGGTAGGTTCTCTCGCCATCGAGATTTTTGGGAATACATCAATGTCCCCTGATTGATGGATTCTTTCAAGTGTTCAACCTCAACACATCTATTCACACTTGTTAGATTGCACTCTGTACCTTGATTCTCATTACCATTATTGGTGGGATATCTCGTGTCTGTTAACGGTATACATCAATGACTGGTAATCAGATGATGGACCATCATGTTCGACCTTGACACCTTCCTGTGATGGGACATGCACTCGTAGCGGTTTGCGTAGAAGACCTCTAAGATTGGTGGCATTTCACATATGCTACCTCCTTGATCGTGCCACTACTCATGAGATGTCAGCTCTCATGACCAGATTCCAGTGTATTACCAGATATCTTCATCCACTATGGAGATCTTGTTCATTGTATATTGTACGTGGCGATGACCACACATGAAATTTGTATATCATGTATGGCCATTGTACTCTTATGTATCTAGGACTGTTATATGTATATTCGCAGTCATATACTGATATTTATAATTTTGTTGTACTGATGAGTGGCTGGTTCTTCCACCTGGGTCTTCATTACTCCACTTCTGGGATGGATATAATGTATTTCAGCCATCATGTTACCCCTTTGACCTCACACATTAGGGGGCATATGTTATAGCTGATTTTACCACACTTGATAGATCACATCCTTATGGCCTTCCATGTGCAGACTCCTTGGACCCCCTTTGCTCAAATTATACTTTGATGTCCCAAGAAAGTCCCCAAAAAACACTTGTTTATGTGTATACGCGACTTTTAAAGCAATATTCGCGTGTACACATAGATTTTGAGACAAAACCCGCGTACATCAGGAAATGCACATGAAGACAAGAGTATTTGGAAATTTTCTCATAGAGTCTCGAATAACTTGACACTTGACCTTCCATATTCCTTGAGAACGCTCAGACTCAACCCTCCATTACCCATTTGGAGGGCTTTATATTGAGCCTCTTGGATGCATTGAATGAGGAGAATTTGGAGCGCAAGAAAACTATAGTTCATTATTGCCTCACTTGTTTACGCTTGAGTCTGCATCCCTTTGTCCCTTTGGAGCACATAGTGCTGCTCTTCCCAAGTTTTCCTTTGCTTTGTAAACTTTCCATTGTGATGGAGAATTGAAGTGGTGGAGGTCCAAGTGGAGGAATCGGTTTCTCCAATTCGAAGAAGTGTCGACAGAATTTGTCACTATTGTATCTATGTTTTATTAATAGAAATATCCATTTCATGTCCAATACATGTGCATAACTGTGAATATTGTATCCATGGATGTAGTTATTTTTCTTATACATGATGGTTTATATATGCTAGAATAGGTATAACACTTTGATATATACCATGCTTGTATTTTTTGTTGTTGTTGAGAGTGAATCGTGAATACAAGCGTGTTGAAAAAGCTAAATGGGGATCTACATCAACCGTCTGGAATAAGGTACGCTTCATATCCCTTAGTGTTGGATGTCGTTATTTCTCTTGCATATTGGAATGGATTGATTTATGGTTTCATTTAGTATGTTGTGGTATATTGTGAGAAATTCAAACCACAAGAGAATCTAGGAGCGTTAGTGAAGCTCACAAATCAAATTTGGTGCAAGAATTAGCAAAAACCATCAAAATGAGAAGTAAATTACACACACAATGTGAACAAAAACAAGATAATTTTAGACTGTCCAACCATAAAACTTGTTATTATCATGTATATAATACATCATAATATTTTTTGAGGCTTTGGAAGCCAATTGTGAGCATACAGCCCAAAATTGCCAAATTGGCATCAAACCCCCCTAGGTGGGCCAATCACGTCCCAACTCAACCCAAACAGCTACGAATTGATGAATGGACAAGGATGAAGTGATGTGTATCAATGATTACACCTTGGACAGTGTGGGTGTGGAAATATGGGTGGTTTAGAGTCTCAATGCAGCATTTAATGCACAAAATCAGGCCAAAATTGGGCAAAATCCCACTCTAGCACTCGAAGTCAACTTAGCTAACCACATCTAATGTATGGGAGCTCACTAGAAATTATGATGGCACACATGTGGCTTTTTTTCTGAGATGGAGTGCTCATGTGGGTGTGAAAGCGCCAATTTGGCATGGCATTAGTCCACCTAAGCACCCCTAGTCTATCTCATAGTGTATTAAAGATTAAAAAGGCAATAAAATTGACTAATTAGTGTAAATAAGGTGATAATGATGGATTACTATTCTAACACCCTCCCTTAATCCAAAAACTAAGTACAATTCACAAATGATAGAGGCTTTGGAAACAATGGCGCAAGTCACCTCAAATACATAATTCAGAAATTACAATTTTATTTGTCCATGTGAACCGAGGAAAAGAAGGAAAACTTCATGGGATAAAACATTCCCTCAAGAATGGACATGGGGATGGACCTGCAATAAATAACAACAAATTACCATCCTTCACTCACCCCAAGAAAATATCTCAGGTAGGTGAAGGTCTTCTCAGTGAAAGCCTTGGTAAAAATATCAGTAGTTTGCTCGGTGGATGGGCAATACTACAGTGAAATCACCCTATCATGCACTAAGCCCCGAATGTAATGCATGTGTATATCTATGTTATTTTTTCTCTGCCTCTGTACTGTATTAGTAGATATCTTGATGGCACTCTCATTTTCCACCCAGAAGTTGGTTGGAGAATAAATTGTGACACCAAATTCTCGAAGAATTCCCTGCAACCAAACACACTATGTAGCATCATTGACTGCTTCCCTGTACTCGGCCTCTGCTGATGAAAGTGAAATAGCGTGTTGTTTCTTACTTGACCAGCAAATGGGACTTTCATCAAACATGAATACAAAACCTAAAGTTGACTTCCTGTCAGTTGGATCACCGACCCAATTTGAATCGGAAAATCCAGCTAGTTGAAGTGAGGAACTAGCAGTGTAGTGCACCCCGAAATTCTTGGTACCCTGGACATACTGGAGAATTAATTTTGCTGCCCTCCAATGGAGCTCATGTGGCTGGTGCATATGTCTTGCTACAACACTTACAACATAAGAAAAAATAGGTATTTTGTGAGTGAGATATGTTGGAGACATTTACCTTCATACTCACTCCTTCGGTCAAATTGGCCTAGTTAAACCACTATCCTAAGTTTAATTGACATCAGTGGAGCATTAATTACCATCATCCCAGTCACTCCCATGCCTACCTACAGTCAAGGAGGCTAACTTAGCCTTCTCCTACAGTCAAGGAGGCTAACTAGAGCACTCCAGGGGTGATCTGTGTGACATTCATGCACCTAATTGCTAACTAGTGGTTACTTTCAATTAAACCAATCAGTTACAATCAGTTAAGGCGCCTCCATTCATTAAATATATTATTTAATGATTATTTTATTATTATTTAATGAACTGGAGTTAACAAGGCACCTTCACCAACTTCTGATGGTCAGTTCATCTTCAGTTAACCTCATCTGGGTTTATTGGAGTCATGCAGTACTAGCACTTGATGATTGGATTGCTATGACATGTGTTTGATCTCCTTCAGTTGAGATTCAGTCATTTATTGCACTCCAACTTTAGTTAGGGTTTGGTGAGTCAATTAGGGTTTTGGTCAAGTGGTTAACTGAATGATATTGCATGGCAAAGAGTCAGTTAAGCTAGACTCACTCACTGAATTCGAATTGTCCCTTAGGTATTCAAATTCTTCATGGAGTTAAGCTATTGCTATGCATGGAAATTGTAATCCTTAATTGTTTATATAATATACAGAGAGGAAACCTATTTGGCATTCCAGTTATTTCCAATTCATGAGTATTTGTTAATTATTCTTTGATGATTTTGATTCCTAGTTCCTAGATCATGTGCAAGAATTAATATGGTAGCTAGTTGAAGTGAGGAACTAGCAGTGTAGTGCACCCCGAAATTCTTGGTACCCTAGACATACTGGAGAATTCATTTTACTGCCCTCCAATGGAGCTCATGTGGCTGGTGCATATGTCTTGCTACAGCACTTACAACATAAGAAAAAATATGTATTGTGTGAGTGAGAGAGAGCAAGCTTCCCGCCAGTTTCCTGTATAGTGTAATATCCACCAATGGAGAATTTCCAAATTCATGCATTTTGATGCCAGAAAGAAAGGGTACTTGGATGCCTTACACTCAGCCATGTTAAAATTATTTAGCAGGTCTGAAGCATACTGTGGTTGACTCATCTTGATGCCCCTTTCATTTTTCTCAATTTCCAAGCCCAAAAATTGCCTTAGCAATCCTAGGTCTGTCATGGCAAATTCACTATGCAAAGATGACTTAATTTGGCCAATTAAATTGGTGCAGCCACCTATAATAATAAGATCATCAACATAAAGAACAATGACCTGAAAAATACCATCATGCTGCTGCAAATACACATTACAGTCTGATTTGCATCTAGTGAAGCCAATTGAAAGCCAGAAAGCATCCATTTTTGCATACCAAGCCCTGGGGGCTTGCTTGAGTCCATACAATGACTTCTTCAACCTACATACCAATGAAGGATCCTCTTGGAAACCTTCAGGCTGCTGCATATAGATTTCTTCCTGTAGCTCACCATGCAATAATGCACTCTTAACATCCATGTGGTGAACTTCCCAATTTTTACTAGTTGCCAGCACTAGAACTAGTCTAATTGAGTCCATCTTTGCAACCGGTGTAAAGGTCTCTGTGTAATCAACACCATGGACCTAAGAATAGCCTTTAGCAACTAATATTTCCTTATGTTTCATATCAGAACCATCAACAGCAATTTTGGTCCGGAAAACCCATTTGCATTGAACAAGATTCCTCTTGGGAGGAAGGGGAACCAATTCCCATGTATTGTTCTCTTGGAGGAACTGAAATTCATCTTCCATTGTTGTTTTCCATATAGGGTCATTAAAATCTTGCCGGTATGTCTAAGGATCAGACCCAACCAGCATATAACAGTGCACAGCAAAAGAACTATCACTTGCAAAGGAAGCTTTACTAGTTTGTGATCTAGTCTTCCTAGGCTCATGGGGATTGCCTGCCAATTCCCCAGCTGCTTGTACAATTTTTTCATCCCACTTAGGCCTAGATGGTGAGTCATCTACAGAAATATCATCTTCAGCAACATTTTTATCATAAATATCAGGAAAAACAGAGCATGTATCATCACTTACATCTTCAAATGGTTGAGGAGAGGAGCATTCCCCCGGTGCAAGCTCGAAGTCTGAAATTGGCTCTTCTTCAAATTTCACACTTATTTGAACAAATGTCTTGCAAGTAGAAGTGTCAAAGAGCTTGTAGCCTTTATTTTCCTCACCATATACAACCATGATGCACTCCTTTCTTTGTGGTTGCAAGGCTTTCCTCTTCTCAAAGGGAATTCTAGCCCATTCTCTAGTCCCGAATATCCTGAAATTTGAGACATTTGGCTTTTGACCAAACCATGCCTCATAAGGTGTCATTCCTTTTACTGATTTATGAAAAGATATGTTTTGTATGTGAGCAGCACAACTAATGGCTTCAGCCCATAGCTTAGGACTAAGATCCCTTTCTTCTATCATGCAAGTGGCCATCTCCTTGAGTGACCTATTCTTCCTCTCAGCCACACCATTTTGTTGTGGTGTGTAGGGAGTTGAGTGTTGCATTTCAATGCCACTCTCCTCACAAAGTTGTTGTAGGTTCTTATTCACGTGCTCCTTTCCATTATCAGTCCTAAGGACCTTCATCATTTTCCCACTCTGATTTTCTACAAGTGCTTTCCAAATCTTGAGTTGCTCAAATACCTCAGACTTCAATTTAGAAAATACACCCAACAAAATCGAGAGTAATCATCTATGACTGTAAGAACATACCTAGATCCACCATATGAAGGAGTGGGTAATGGACCAATCAAATCAGAATGCACCAACCCAAGTGGTTATCTTGCTCTCCTTTCCTTCCCCTTTTCATAGCTTTGCTTGACATGCTTCCCAATTACACATCCCATGCAAGCTCCAGTTGATGACTTGATTTGTGGAAGTCCTTCCACCATCTCATCTCTGTGAAGTGCCTGAAGGTACTTGTAATTCATGTGACCAAACCTCTCATGCCATAGTTAGAAAACTTTATTGGCATGTGAGTGAAGTGCTTGATCACTGGAAGTGGGGAGGAAGTTTGAAAACTTGTACATCCTCTCATGATGATCAGCATATCCAACTGCAATAACTTGGTATGTTGAGATTTCAGAAATATCTACCATGTCAGGATTGAAGATCACTCTCTTTGGATCTCTTGTATGGGTCATCTGATAGACTGACAACAAGTTTGATCCAATATCTGGAACATACAATACTTCACTGAAGAATCCATGCTCTAAATCAATCCTCCCAATCCCCTTGGTTTGGAGTTCTGAATCATCCCCCATTCGAACTGCTAGTCCAACATTCGAACTCATGGAGGAGAAATGATCTCTCTCTTGGCTACCATGTGCCAGGAAGCACCCTAATCAATGACAAAATATGAAGAGTTAGAAGTACCCGCCACCAAAGCATGACATTTCTCCTTGCTCTCATTTGAACTGGAGTTGCCATCCTTCTTCCTTGCGCTGTCAAGGACTAGAATGTTGTTCCTCTCCAGCAGCTACTCCATGGTGTCAATGGTATTTTTCATACATGAGCTCTTTAGATGCCATCCATTGTGGAAATAGGTGCATTTTTCCTTCTCTTTTCCCTTCTTGTCCTTCTCTTTGGGTGGATTCGAAGCTCCCTCATTGGATTTGGTTTTTTCTGGTTTCTTCTTGTCTGGCAACTTCGAATTCTAAGGCTTGGGCTTGCCCTTTGAAGAATTCGAAACTCCCACTGCTAGTGCTTGATCCTTGGTCTTGATGGAGCCCATTTGGACCAATTTTTCTTTGTCTTGAGTGAGTGACTCCATGAAGTTTTCCAGGCTTGGCATTTTCTAGTTTCGAAGGGTAAGCTTGTCGAAGTGGAATGTACTCACAAAAACTAAGAACTCTGGCCCCAACTTCAAAAGTATAGACAAGATCAATTGGTATTCTTTCTTTTCAATGCCACACCACTTCAACAACAACACAAGTGACTTAAACTTGGTGAAGAAGTTCTAGATTGTGTCATAGTGCAATGGGCTTAAGCTGATAAGCTCATTCTCAAGCTGGTGACCATGTAGCTCATCAGTTTTCCCAAATAGAGTCTCTAGTTTTACCCATACCTCATTGGTTGTTTTCAAACTTTCAATGTGGAACAATAGCTCTCTCAAGATTCTCAGACACAGCAATCCAAATTCCTCATCTAATCTGTTGAAGTACTTAGATTTCTCAACAACGAAATTTGGTTCCACCTCAGTTCCCATGGTAACTCTGTAAAACCCCTTGGCTCTCAGCTGAATCACCATCTCTGCCTTCCAATCAAATGAATTGAAGGGTGTTAGCATGATGTGGGTAGCCTCCATTTATGTCTACGCTGATGATGAAGAAATTTTCCAGATGTTCTGCAAAACACAATTCGATTTTATCTGGAACTCGACTAAAAATGCAGCTCAAATCACTCTGAATTGATCTGCAACTCAAAAATCTCCAACAAGCTCTGATACCATGTGAGAAATTCAAACCATAGGAGAATCTAGGAGCGTTACTGAAGCTCACAAATCAAATTTGGTGCAAGAATTAACAAAAACCATCAAAATGAGAAGTAAATTACACACACAATGTTAACGAAAACAAGATAATTTCAGACTTTCTAACCATAAAACTTGTTATTATTAGGTATATAATACATCATAAGAGTTTTGTGAGGCTTTGGAAGCCAATTGTGAGCATACAACCCAAAATTTCCAAATTGGCATCAAAACCCCCTTGGTGGGCCAATCACGTCCCAACTCAACCCAAACAGCTACGAATTGATGACTAGACAAGGTTGAGTGATGTGGATCAATGATTACACCTTGGACAACATGGGTGTGGAAATATGGGTGGTTGAGACTCGAGAGTCTCAATGCAGCATTTAATGCACAAAATCAAGCCAAAATTGGGCAAAATCCCACTCTAGCGGTCCAAGTCAATTTAGTTGACCACATCCAATGTATGGGAGCGCACCAACAATGATGAAGGCGCACATGTGGCTTGTTGACTAAGATGGAGTGCTCATGTGGGTGTGAAATCCCCAATTTGACATGGCATTAGTCCACCTAACACCCCTAGTCCACCTCATAGTGTATTAAAGCTTAAAAATGCAATAAAATTGACTAATTAGTGTAACTAAGGTACTAATGATGGATTACTATTCTAACATATACCCCAAGCCATAGGAATTTTATCTCCATAACATATGTCATTCTACGTCGATGCTTAACCTTAAACCCATGAGGAAGTAGAGAAGGTTATCATGATCGTCATGGTGAAGAATGTGGCCATCATATCTCCAGGTTGGTGATAAATCAAAATATATTGAGCACCGTGATATTTTCAAATATTGCATAGAAGCAATCAATAAATGCCATCCTTGTCAAATATTCACCAAAAAAATGCATGCACATTTTTCTCCATTATTTCATGTTGTTAGTGTTGACCCCTTTGCAAAATGGGAGGTTACAAAATGCTAGTTGATCACCGACATAGTTTCTTGTCTCTCCAATAAATCATATTAATAACATGATCAACTGCTTCTCAAACTCGACTCTTTGTCCCAATGATGAACCTTGATATAGGTTCGAAATGTAGACACTAAAAAATGACTACTGCAGTGAACATGGAATCCATTCCTGATGTCTCATTCAGTTTCAGCAAAAAATCATAAGTACATTATTGTGGTCGTAGACTAATTCACTAAGTGGATCGAAGCTATGGCGACCTTAGCTAACTAATGTGAAACAACAACCTTTTTTATATTTAGTCATGTCATTTTTAGGTTTAATGTGCCTAAGTAAATTTTTGAGGACCATGCCACTCATTTTCAAAATAAAATGATGTTGGAGTTTGCAACAAAATTATGGTTCAAACATAAGCATTCTTCCCTTTACTATCCTCAAGCGAATGGACATGTAGAGGCAATAAATAAATTCTGGAATACAATTTTCCAATGGACAATATATAAGAGTAAAATTAATTGGGACCTAATGATTTCCCCAACACTTTGGGCATATTGAACCTCATTCAATATGGCTACAGTATTTACTGCATTCTAGTTGTTCCATGGGGTAGAGGTTATCTAACTGATTGAATGTAAAATTACCTCGTTTAAACTAGTTGTTGATATATTTCTTAACACCTATGAAGAAGAATGCCTCATTCATTTATAATGGCATGATGTACATTGTAGAGATGTGGCTATTGCAAACAAGGAACATAAGAAACATGTTAAGGCTCAATATGATAAGCCTTTTCATCCTTGAGTCTTATTTGAAGGAAAATTATTGTTATTTTATGACCAAGATAGTTATTTCTTGGGGGTCAGGAAAATTTAGTCCCATGTAGCACAGATCGTACATCGAAAGTTTGGTGCTTGATAAAGAAAGTTAAGATCTTGAAGATTTCTAATGGAATATTTCAAATGAGCCTCATAATGGGTTCTATATAAAGAAGGATAATGAGTACATAGCAATGTCATTTGATACCCATTGTACATGTATATGAATTGTTTCCATACTTTGGTTTTTGTTTTATATTTATTTTGTTTTTTTGGTCTCCTCTTTTCATGATTTTTGCTTGATTGGAAGATGTCATCACACACATCAGTATATGTTGGGTTTAGTAGTGGTAGCAATCATCACACAAGGAACCGTGACTTGTACAACTTGGGTGGTTTATTCTCCCATAGGTCAACATGTGAGCTGACGAGGTGTTTATCTTGGTCCTACGATTGATGATGTTATTGAGTATAGTGTAGTTATTGAACTATTGTTGGAAGCTATTTCATTTAGAATCCGATGTATGGTAATTCATCTAGATTCACAATTGGTAGTCTTATAGCCTAACAACATTTATCATGTCTATGATCCTATGCTTCTTAGGAAGTATTTGTAAGTGAGACTTCTTGAGCAATGTTGAAAACATCATTTTGGGGAATATATCACTAGGGTTCTGCAAATAAATTTATCGGGGATATTGAGGAAAATATAAAAAATTATCAGAAAATATTGGCAATAAGAAAATTAGATCTGAATAAGTATGAAAATATCAAAAGAATTGGCAACTTGAAAAACTTGAGAGAAATAAGAGATATTTGCAACACTATTCTTGAGCATTACTTTGAATTTGTTAGATGCGTTCATGTTCCAAGAACGACATCAACATGTGGTTCACATGTGGGATTTTGTTGGACGACATCAACATGGTGGTTCACATTGGTCCATCAAACCCCGGTTCCTACTTTAGCATGCTAGTCAACATTTGTCCATGGGACCCTGGATTATGATTGTACATGCAACTTCACACAAAGCATCGAGGATGACGCTATACTAAGAGAGGTGGAGTGTTATGACCCTACATACGGGTAATGGGGAGCTCATAGGGTGCATTAGAAGAGAAGTGGAGGTCATTCAATGTAAAATGGGATAGGTCCACTATATTGTTATTATTAAATAAGCCCACTACGTTAGTAAATAAATGTAATGGGATCTCATTAAACAAGGTCCACTAGGTGGTTAGGAGGTTAGTATTGTATAGTCATTCTATAAGTGTGAAGAATAATTATTGTATGTTTAGCTTATCTCATTAGGAGGAATCCCCCTCGAAAGTGCAAGTGAATAGGGTTTGATTCATCCCATCAAAATAATTATCCATATTAATGAAAGAGTGGATTATTTATGTTATCTATTGTGTTGTGTGATTCTCTTGGATATATTATTTGTGCTAATATTTTTAGATTTGAGTTGCATAACATTGTAACACAATGCACCATTTCATTTTATGTCATAATGAGCATGGAGGCATTTATATGTTTTGTAAGCATTGTGTGGTATTTTTTTTAAATGCTTGTATTTTACAAAATTCAAGCATGGTTGGAAAACTTTAAATTCTCATTTCTGATGTGTTTAGATATATAAGCAAATTAATGCATGTGTTATCATAGCACATTGGTCCATAGATGATTTACTGTGCATTCATTTTTTGAACTTAATTAAAAAGGAAAAAAATTGTTTTCCCACCTCTCCTAAAAGCAAAATAAGGAGAAGTGCTCATGCTAAAACCTTGTGGGCTTGGATTTGGGCTTTCTTCCCAATGTTGAAAAAGAATATTATGCAAACATTGTACTCCTGTAAATTTGCAATAACATTGTGTAGTAAATATTCTCTTGGCCCATTCCTTAGCCATTCTTTACACCATAGTTCTCATGGAAATTCCAATTTGTAGTCCATTAAGGTGTAAAGTAAAGTTGCCTTTGATGGTAGCTAGAAAGACATTTAGCAAACGGAAGAATGGGTTCAATGTTAATTTATATGACGTGTATTTATCAAGAATGGATTCATTATAATTTATAACTATATTATGTGGGTTTATCAATTTATAACTATATTATGTGGGTTCATTATAATTATAACTATATTATGTGGGTTTGAATTGAAAAGTGGAACATGGATATTACTGCCTTCTTGTGGTATATTGGGATGAACAATAAGAAGTTTTAAACTGTTCATCATCATTCACAATATCCACAGTCTTTTTGCTTTATATTTTCTATACCAAAGTTGTTGGGCAACTACGCTAAGGGGAAAAAATGCATATACACTGTACTCCAAAAATATTGAAACTCCCATGGAGAGAACTTTATTTATTTTCTTCTGTTATATGTTTAAAGAGATGACAATTACCAAAATATTTGATAGATTGAGATCCCCAGCAGTTTTCATTGAATGGGCCCTTCAAACATTGTTTAGACGAATTACATTTTTTTTTTGACAAATTGCATTACGCTCGACGATCAATGCGTTTTGATCAACCAGTTTTGCCAAAAATTTGAAAACATGTTTCGATTGGAGAAAGTGTAATATTGAGAAGTCTCAGGAAATACATAAAGCCCATAAATTCACTAGAAACATCTGAAATTATATCATATAAATTCAGAAAACAGAATCATGAGCCAAATAAATATAGTATGATCCAGATGGTAAACACTTGACAAGTTGCAACTTACAGGTTCTCATTTTTATATTACAATATAGCAGCAAACAGGAGTTGCACCTTCATTCACAATATATCTTCCCAATTATCTTAGGTTGTCATGCATTTATTTTTATATTATTTTTACTGTCCACCTTCAAATAAGATTTGTTCTAATTGCAGATTTCAAAACCCCAATCACAACAGAATTTGAGACCAAGATCCGACGGCTTCCATGTCTGAAAATCGACAATTGCCTTTCGGTTACTCGACAACCTAAATTTTTTTTGTCGTCAATGGCAGACTATCGGATATTCGACGACATGCCAATACCCATTGATTTTTCAACGGACTAGGCCAAAAAATTTCACCACTAAGTCGTCGAGTGTCCGAATTTAGGTCATCGAAAATCCGACTTCTCCTCGCCGAAAATATGAATTCTTTTTGTCGAATATCCGACTTATGTCTGACGTCAGTTCGTCGAAAATCCGACTTATCGTCATTGAAAATCCAACTATTCCTTATCAAATGTCAAACAGTTCTTCAGTAAAAATTCAAGAACGTGTCGTTCCAATTATAGGAATGGGTTGTCCATTTTTTGACGTTGTCTCGTCGGTTGTCTGATGGGCTCTCTTGTCGGAGGTATGGCCACCTCATCGAACGAGGCCACTAGTCGTCGAAAAAATTGACGGGAAGTGGTCGAATTTGCGACAAGTACTCGTCAGTTGTCCAACGGTTTCTCTCATCATATCTTTGCAAACCTTGTCAAACGTGGCCACATGGATTCAGAAATCCGACGGGAAATTGTATAGTTTAAAAAAAAATTAGAGGTTGCGCCTCTATCAACAGATGTGGTTCATGGGAACAATCCTCCTTAACCAATTTTTCTAATTTGTTTTCATCATGTGTGTTGGCGTCATTATCCTCATAGAACAACTCTAATGGTGGATCAAAGGCTATAGTTTTGTCAAATTCATGGCACACATCCACAACATGAGTAGTTGAGTTGACAAAATTTTCAGTTAAAAAGTCACCGGCACCGCATTTATACCACCAACCACTTCAAACTAGAATCCCACTTCCTCCTTCCTAATTGATGCATGAGGTTCCAACAACTTTGGATTCTCTAACAGTGATGTTATATTATTTTGATATCCATGTAAGACTTGAAACATTGTTGCCATGAGCTCTTGATTAGACTTCATCTTTTTCAATGAACAACTCTTGAGACTTGAATTATTAAGTGTTGGTCTCTCAACAAGTAGTCTGAAAGTACTTATGTTGGTCACTCAACAAGTAGTATGAAAGTACTTATCACCAACAACCCATCGGGCTAGAAAAATGCAAGACTCTAATAGCACTGTAAGACCCCAAACAAAATCTGAGTGAACTCTTAGCCCACTATGGGTCTATATCTAAGTCAACCTTTCAGCCATTGCATATGCTTTAGCGTGGGATATTTTCTAAACACTTTGAGTGATTCTACATGAACACTTATTTCATGAGTTCCATAGCATTTCAAAATTTAGTTTACAAGTTGAATCTCAGGTTCATATGTGATTTACATGTGCCAGGTATATTGTAGACTCAAACTTACAACTTGTACTTATAAATCCAAACCACAAAATATAATATCTATATATATCATAATATCAATGAGTTCAGTTTACTAGCAACAAAAATAATATTTTAAAGATCTAATATACAACATTAAAGTCTAGCGTAAAGATGACCACAAATACAGAGTTAATGATGTTGTAGCTAAACTCCTTTTGAACACACAGGTAAATATTTTCAGAGGTTTCCTAATTTCTTCTCTCCTTCAACCGAACCATTATGCTTTTCATATCCAGGTTCATTAAAGTAAGGCTTAGCATTGAGTACTAGTCCTTGAATGGAAACAAGGATTTGTAGAACGTTTGATGATGTTGGGTTCCAGACTTCATTTCCTTTGCCTGTCCATGTGTTTAAAAGACTAAGGAAGACTTTCCCACTCTCATACAGATTTGGATTCAACCTTAGTCCACCAGAATGGTAGTATACCAAGTGCAAATTAATTAAAAACCAATATAAACCCATTAGATATTTCCATATTGAATATCAAAACAAAACTTACATTACAATTTCAGTTTCAAATCATACCGTTGTAATAATGTGCTTACAGGTGGTCCATCAGGATACTGGAATGGAAAATGAATATCAAAGAAGAAAATTCGATTCTGATATGGAGTCCTAGTTGTTCCGACAACCACGGCTCTCCGTAAAAGGGTTAAGAAAAGAATTCATTTCCATAAATGTACCTGGCATGTTTCATTATGATAGTAGTGATCAACTGCGTCCTTTACACTGTCAAAATGTTTGAACTGGCATGACACGTGACTACTAGAACTAGGTAAGTTATGCACCATATCTTCTTTTGTATGTTTTATGTTGATGTATTTGTAACTTTGGAATGTATTCATCTATGTATCTTATGTATTGTAACCCGATGTTTATTCCAGGATGTATCTATTATGTAATTGGGTCATGTTGTCATGCCCCGATGTTCCGACCGGGAGAATCAATAATGTAAACAAGTCATGTCAAGTCATAGTGGGTAATTCTCCTATTGTCTAAGTGTTAAAGTCCCCGCAATTCTGGGGCACTAGGGTTATTAGACTCTCCTAGTAGAGGTTGGCCCTAGTAGGGTTTTAGTCATGTCGGGATTAGTATAAATAGAGAGCTGGGGTCTCTATTTAGAACACATCACTCACACACTCAAGTGTAGCGCATAGTTGAGGAAGGAAAAGACATTGGGCCTAGACAAGAAGAAGATTACTGCTGTCGGGAGTGCATTTTACTATTTTAGGGTTTTACATCTTGTGTTGATTCTATCTCTGAGGAACTTACGGGGTTTTCTCCATTTATGGTTTCCCCGATGAAAAACATTGTGTTCATTGTCTCGTGTGTTTGATTGATGTACTTGTTGTTCTCTCAGTAAATATCCTAACATAATGCTAGCTTAATGTTGAAAAACTAACATGGTATCAGAGCTAACCTGAGAAGAAGACACTGTGCAGCTGCGGTAACTAGGGCTTCCTAGTTTGTGGATCTTCCTCCATAGATTTTCAGCAAAAGTAAGGTGGAATAACTTTCCTCCTTAGGGCGCATCTTTCTGTCGAAGCAGAATCCAATTCTGAGGTTTTTCAGTTTTGGACCTGTCACTACTGTTGGAAATTAGGGCTTTTCACAGAAGAGGAATTTTTTAGTGATCCCAAGCCTGGATTGATCTCCTCCCCAAAATCGAAGTTAGGGACAAATTTCAAGGCATTTGGGTGGACAGAACTCCAGAAAAGAAAAACCCTAATTTGCTCCTGAACCAGCTCTGCAGGATTTCAGCTCAAGTTTCAGATCCGACATCTTGAACCTGGTAAGATCTAAAATATTTTGTATTTACATTTGAGGTTCTTAGTTAAGATGTCTCATCATACCAAGCTTGATGAAAAGCTTGAGGGAGCTGATAACTTCCAAGCCTGGAAGTATAGGATCTCCCTGGTCTTGGAAGAAAATGAGTTAGACTCCTACTTCCATGAGGAGGTTCCAATTCCAGAGGGAGATGACGTAAAGGCCTTACATAAGAAGAAGATGGTTATGGAAAAGAGGATCATTGCTGATTCTATCAAGGATCACCTTATCCCACAGGTGTCTTATCTCAAGAAACCTAAAGCTATGTTTGATGCCCTAACCAAATTGTTTGAAGGGAAGAACATAAACCAGAAGATGACCCTGAGAAACCAACTGAAGAATGTGAAGATTCAAAATGAAGAAAAAATCCAGTCTTACTTCACAAGAGTTTCTCAGATCAAAGAGAAACTAGAAGCAGTTGATGAAGAAGTGGAAAATGCATAGATTGTAATGACTACCTTCAATGGCCTTCCTAGGTCATGGGATTCTTTCATCCAAGGAATCTGTGCTAGAAATAAGTTAGTCAAGTTCAACAGACTATGTGAAGAGTGCTCTCAAGAATAAGCTCGGATAGTAGCTCGAGAAGAGAAGATGGGAAGTGGAGACCAAGCTCTCACGGTACACTCCAAGTCAAACAAAAGAAGACCTCATAGCTCCAGAGGTAAGCACTCTCACAAAGATAACACTAGAAAATATGTATCTAGGATCATATGCTATACATGTGATGAAGTAGGACACTATGCAAGGAATTGTCATAACAAACAGAAGATAATGAAGAAGAGCAACAAAAGAAGACATCATGCTCATGCTGCAGAGGATGATGAACCATCCAGGAAGAGATCCATATATGAAAGTGAAGATTCTTCAAGCGAGGATGAATATGTTATGATATCCGCTCTCACAAGTAACATTACTCATGGAAGTGATGATTGGCTTATAGACAGTGGGGCTTCCAAACATATGACTGGATTCAAGGAATCCTTTGTGAGACTGTCAGAACATGAATCACCTCACAAGGTAAAGCTAGGAGATGACTACCAATATCCAATAAAATGTAGTGGGGAATCTTCCTATAAATTAGACTATGGAAAATATCTAACAATGAAAGAAGTATTGTTTGTGCCAGGACTCAAGAAGAACCTTCTCTCCATATCAGCATTAGATTCAAAAGGAATGCGGGTTGCATTCATAGATGGTCAAGTCATCATGTCGCCAAAAGGAAAGACTATCGATGATGCAGTAGTGATTGGAGAACAAGAAGGAGGATTGTACAAATTAAAGGGCCATCCAGAACAAGCCTTCGTCCATGACACAGTAGAGTCAAGTGAACTTTGGCATAGAATGCTTGCACATGTGCATTACAGAGCACTACCTATTGCAGGCAAAGTTGTCGAAGGTCTTCCAGAAATCCAAGCAAAACATGATGGGGTCTGCAAAGGATGTGCGAAAGGAAAGAATACAAAGAAGACATTTCCAAGCAGCGAAAGCAAAGCAAAAGGAATCTTGGAAATCATCCACTCCAATGTATGCGGTCCTATGTCATCAAACTCTCTAAGCGGGTATGCATATTATGTTTCTTTTATTGATTACTTTTCTAGGAAGACATGGGTTTACTTCATGAAGAACAAAGACGAAGTATTCAGTAATTTCAAGGAATTCAAAGCCTTGATCGAGAACCATACTAAAAATAAGATCAAGACCATTCGATCAGATAATGGTGGAGAATTCATTTCAAATGAATTCAAAGAGCTATGCAAAGAATCAGGGATTAAGAGGGAGTTGTCCACTCCTTATAATCCACAACATAATGGGATTGTGGAACGGAATAATAGAACTATCATGGAAGCTGCAAAGGCAATGCTTCATGATCAAGACCTTCCTATGCATCTTTGGGCGGAAGCTTCTAGAACAGCGGTGTATGTACAGAACCGTACTCCACATAGAGTACTCGAGAACAAGACTCCTGAAGAAGTCTTCTTCGGCAAGAAACCAGAAGTCAACCATCTCAGAATATTCGATTGTCCTGTGTACATCCACATTCCAAAAGAGAAGAGGGCTAAATTAGATCCTTCAGGAAAGAAGGGTATATTTGTGGGATACTCTGAAAGCTTGAAGTCTTACAGAATATATTTCCTAGGATACAAGAAGATTGACATCAGCAGGGATGTGACATTTGATGAAGACACAGCTTACAACAAATCCAGAAAGAGACCTACTCATGAAGAACCTGAAGAAGCAAAAGCACCCAGAATTCATGATACAACCATGAATGAAGAAACTCAAGAAGAAGATCAAGAATTTGAAGAAACACAAAGACTTGTAGATACACCTCTAGAGAAGAATCCTCATAAGAGGAAACCTGCTTAGGTATGAGAACTTATCCAAGGTGCGGAAAGATATGGGGCTCCAGAAGAGAATCACAGAGAAATAAAGAGGACCAGATCCTGTTCCAGGTATGTAGCTTTACTATGTGATTTCATTGATAAAGAACCTTCCAGTTATGAAGAAGCGGCAGAACGGAAAGAATGGAAGGATGTTATGATCGAAGAGTACCAATCGATCATGAAGAATGACGTTTGGGATGTTATCCCAAGACCAGACGGGAAGTTAGTTGTAACTTCCAAATGGATCTACAAGATCAAACATGCTGCAGACGGTAGAATTGAAAAATATAAGGCAATATTTGTAGCTCGGGGTTTCTCTCAGAAAGAGGGAATAGACTATGAAGAAACCTTTGCACCTGTAGCCAGATACACTTCCATCAGATCAGTACTTGCTCTGGCTACAGTGATGAAATGGAAGATACACCAGATGGATGTCAAAACTGCTTTCTTAAATGGTGTAGTGGAAGAGGAAGTATATGTAGAACAGCCACTCCGCTTTGAGACACATGACAGGGAGTCTCATGTATGCAAATTGAAGAAATCCCTGTACGGTTTGAAACAGGCACCCACGACATGGTACGGCAAAATTGATAGATTTCTATCTAGTTTGGGCTTTACCAAGAGTAAAGCAGATTCCAACCTTTACTACAAGGTTGAAGATGGAAACTCAGTGATGCTTCTACTATATGTAGATGATCTGTTTGTGACAGGTATGGATGGGTTGATTACTGATACGAAGAGAAATCTTGTTGTCGAGTTTGAGATGAAGGACTTAGGTATGATGCATTATTTTCTAGGTATGGAGGTGTGGTAGAGTGTAAATGGAATCTTCCTTGGACAAGGGAAGTATGCAGTAGATATCCTGAAGAGGTTTGGGATGATGGGCTACAAGACTATGACCACACCTATGGCATCGAACCTGAAGCTATTGAGTGATTCTTCATCAGAGTCGGTTGATGCTACGATGTATCGTCAAATGATTGGATCATTGATGTACCTGATGAACACGAGACCAGAAATTTGCTTTGATGTGAACACCTTGAGCCAGTTCTTGACAGATCCAATAAATGTTCACTTGATTGCTGCAAAGCATATTCTAATGTACTTGAGGGGTACAGTTGATTATGGGCTCAAGTACGATGCGAATCAGAAGATTAACCTGGAGGGTTATGTTGATTCAGAATGGGCAGACAGTTCCATCAATAGGAAGAGCACTTCAGGGTGTTGCTTTAGTATGGGAGCAGGTATGATCTCCTGGTTTAGAAGGAAGCAATCCTGTGTGGCACTAAGTACAGCTGAAGCAGAGTATGACACAACTTGTTCAGCTAGTTGTGAGGCAATATGGCTACGAAAGCTATTGTCTAATTTATTTGATCTCCAGATGGATGCTACTTGTATACATTGTGACAACCAGAGTTGCGTGAAGTTGTCAGAGAATCCAGTGTTCCATGACAAGTCGAAGCACATTGAGATCAAGTATCACTATATCAAGGATATGGTGCAGAGGGGAGTAGTGAAGCTCCAGTATGTTGCGACGGAGGAATAGATAGCTGATGTGTTGATGAAGCCATTGGCCAGAGTGAATTTTGAGTACTTCAGGGAGAAGCTTAGTGTTCTCCAGATCAAGGTTTCCTCCAAGGGAAAGTGATGAGTCCTAGAGCCATTCTGTCATGGTGAGAGGATTCAGTTCCTTCCATGTCAGATATGAGTGCCAAGATCCAAAGCCATTCTGACGAGCATGTCAGATGTAAGGGCTGATCCATTCTGTCATGGTGAGAGAACTCAGTTCCTTCCATGTTAGATATGAGTGTTGGCCATTCTATCGAGTAGGACAGATGTAATGGAAACTGCCACTTTACGGGAGAGTGGAGGCACCTGGTCCATTACCAGGCAGCTTAGTCTAGGATTGGGGGCCATTCTGTCATGGTGAGAGGATTTAGTTCCTTCCATGTCAAATGTGAGTGCAGGCCATTCTGGCAAGGGTGTAGGACTTGTTTCCTACCAGGTCAGATATAAGGGCAACTGCCATTCTCCGGGAGAATGGAGGCATTTGGTCCGTTACCAGGTAGCTCAGTCTAGGACTGGGGGCCATTCTATCATGGTGAGAGTATCTAGTTCCTTCCAGGTCGGATGTGAGTGCAAGCCTTTCTAGCAAGCGTGGAGGACTTGTTTCCTTCCAGGTCAGATATAAGTGCTGAAGCCTTTTCACAGATGTTAGTGATGTGATGTCCTATCATGCTGGTGAATGTGAGTGCTAGGCCTTTCTGATGTGATTGTAGGTTACTACATGATCAGATGTGAGTGTTGGGCGTGCCTTTCTGACGAGTAGGTCAATTGTAAGAGCTGTGCGAAGACCTACCTGATGGCTAGGCCTGCAACTAGCATGAAAGAAGTCTGGCTCTGTAGAACTTCCTATGACGAGATAGCACACATGATGATGACCAGATGAGATCCAGATCGAGCTATGATCCAGATCCAGTTATGATGACTCCGAGAGATCTAGATCGAGTGATGATCCAGATCCAGCAGTGATGATCCAGATCCAGTCCAGTGATGATGATCCAGATCAAGTGATGATCTAGATCCAGTGATGTTGATCCGGATCGAGAGATGATCCAGATCCAGTGATGATGTCCCATGATGATCCAGATCGAGATATGATCCAAATCCAGTGATGATGATCTAGATCGAGAGATGATCCAGATTTGAAGAATGAAGATGACTTGAAGACTCAAAAGACTCGATATGTAGATGACAAGATGATCCAATTGATACAGAGGAGAAGACCAGTGCTGAAAATTGTGTCAAAAGAATACCTTCCTAGTTAAGAGGGAGTGTTGATGTATTTGTAACTTCGAAATGTATTCATCTATGTATCTTATGTATTGTAACCCGATGTTTATTCCAGGATGTATCTATTATGTAATTGAGTCATGTTTCCATGCCCCGATGTTCCGATCGGGAGAATAAATAATGTAAACAAGTCATGTCAAGTCATAGTGGGTAACCCTCCGATTGTCTAAGGGTTAAAGTCCCGCAGTTCCGGGCACTAGGGTTATTAGACTCTCCTAGTAGAGTTCGGCCCTAGTAGGGTTTTAGTCATGTCGGGATTAGTATAAATAGAGAGCTAGGGTCTCTATTTAGAACACATCACTCACACACTCAAGTGTAGCGCATAGTTGAGGAAGGAGAAGACACTGGGGCTAGACAAGAAGAAGATTACTACTGTCGGGAGTGCATCTTACTGTTTTGGGGTTTTACATCTTGTGATAATTATATCTCTGAGGAAGTTGCGGGGTTTTCTCCATTTATGGTTTCCCCAATGAAAAACACTGTGTTCATTGTCTCTTGTGTTTGATTGATGTACTTGTTGTTCTCTCAGTAAAGATCCTAACATAATGCTAGCTTAATGTTGAAAAAATAACATTTTATATCAATTTTACTATCTATCAACTCAGCTAAATTAGAATCCACTGTTTCTGAGCTTGCTTCTTCAGCTAAATCAAAATCTACTGTTTCCCAGCTTGCTTCTTCAAGACTACTCTGGATGGATGGATCATCTTCATCTCCACCAACAACCAAGCTCTCTTGAGGTCCAACCTACGTAACAACAAATAAAAATGTAACATTTAGGTAATCATACTGCCAAAGAAAATTAATACTATTCATTCAAAGTTAGTAGACCAAGTAGGAAAAATATCCAAGTATGAAGCTTGCTTGGCCCAAGCAGTGGAGTCAAAAGAGTAACAAACACACAGATCTCCCCTTAATTTTGCTTTCTTCTCATATGTCATAGAAAATGTTTGTTCAGTCGTGAATTCTACACATTGCAGAAAGTGATTATCTTGGGTTCCATTGAGTGGATTTTCATTGTTTTGTAAGAGATTGTGTTCATATACTTGTTTAGCAGCACAAAGTGACTAGTTTCAAGAAAACTCCACATCATTGGAAGAGTGGGATGTTACTTGTCAGCCTTGATTCTAATGCATATCACCCAAGATGACAGATAAAGCATTGTGACAATCATTAAACTCAACCTTAACCCTCCCCTTGTCCGCTACCCTGGTGCATCACTCAAAGGAAATCCAAATTTAAGCATTTCAGTTGATAATATATATACAAGCATTCAATTCCAAAGATGAGTACTTATAATGACCTAAACATCATAATATAGTAGTTAAAACAACTTTGCTTTTAAACATGTGAGATTACAAAAGCAGCATTAGAATTGGCTTAAATACGTGATATTACAAAAGCAATCAATTTTCATGGGTGAAACTGCCCTCAAAGAATGAACCACTAATTAGAAAATTACAATTATTTTCTCTAGGCAAAGCTACCATGAAACCATGTTTTTTTAGAATCACCCAAGACTTGTACCAGGACAAAAGGGTTTCTTCATATTTAATAGAAAAATGAACATCGGCAGGAGTCGCCCAGCTTGCAACCATCTTCACCACTGAATAGTAATCCCATTGACAGTAAATTACTTTCTTTAGGCAAAGCTACCATGACATAGTGTATTTTTTGGTCTGAATCACCCGAGACTTGTACCAGGACAAAAGGGTTTCTTCTATTTAATAGAAAATGAGTATCAATAGAAAGACCATTGGTGAGTGTCCCAACATTCCACCATCTTCATCATTGAACAGTGGTCCCATTGGCAGTAAATTACTTTTTGTATGTATATGATTGTCAATTACTCAGCCCAGATTGGAAAAAAGTATCAAGTAAAAATAGGATGCAAATAAGAGAATCAAATCTGAATGCAGCTATAACATCAACACTGAACAGTGATCCCATTGGTAGTAAATTACTTTTTGTATGGATACGATTGTCAATTACTCGACCCAGATTGGCACAAAGTACTAAGATATGGAAAAAAGTATCAAGGAAAAATAGGATGCAAATAATAAAATCAAATGCCTTCTAAATGTAGCTATATGTTATAGTAAGTTTAGTCTAATTTAAGTGTCTCAGATACTGAAAGCTCTCTCGGCCTTCTACACTGTTGGATACTTGTGTGCTATTATAAATCTCCTAAGCTGAAAGTTGCCTATCTGTCTTAGATTATCCATAATTCCTATAGTTGGTGTTATTACTACAAGTTGATTTTTATGCTTCAGTCACCAGCTAATTTATGAAAGAGTTATATTTGAAGAAAATATTTTAAATTTGAGTATCATTTTGGGGAAGTATGAATCTCCTTAGGAAGTCAAAAGAACTCTCCGATAAGTTATATCAGATGTTGATTTGATTCCACTGATATATGCATTCTAGTAGCATGACAACCAAGTGATATAATTTAGACCCTATTATTGATTCCAATATGTCGTGAATGTAAAAAACCAAATATTAGTATTTTTTTTCTTGAAAGTGATGCTTTGACAAGCTAGAGGACACTCAAGCACATGCCTTCAGGGGGATTGGAACCCTAGTGAGAGACTTGAGAAGCCACTGCCCTCACGATTAAACCATAACCTTATTGGCAAATCCTGTAATTGAATACAAGTAGCAAATGAATCTTATATATGACCAAAATAAAGTCTGCATGCACTCTACATAGAAGGACAAATCAACTGGAAATGAGAATGTGGTGCTAAAAAATGCAGAATTACAAAGGAATGCCTAAAATCCATCAATTGGATGCATTCATGTTAGATTTTTATTTGTCAGTGTGATGCATGTTACCACAAATCTGACAAAGAGGTTCATTCTTCTTTCTATTTCAATTCCCAATCTTGTTTATGTTCCTGTCTTGACACTACATTAGTACATTACTAATTGATTTTATATGCATAACATATGGAGATGAGGGTTCATGTTCCTTATGTCCTGACACCCTCTAGCCTGGTTTCTCACTCTGTTCAGTTTCCATTTCTCATTTCTATATGGAGAAGTAGTTCAAGAGATCATTTTTTATTTATCCCAACTTGGAGTTTTAAGTGGTATAGCCTTCTTGACAATTAACAAGGTGGGCCTAAACTATTTCAGTGATTTTCCCATAATCAACAGTATGGATTTGTATGAAATCATAATCTACATTTATATTCAAATCCTTGAAGGACTTTAATGCATGGAAAACCTTTGATAATAGAAACTTTGGTAACTGAAAATTTCCAAAGAAAACAATGCTCAGTGATGTAAGATTTACTTCTCGAACAACACAAATATCCTTCAATTTGCTCTGCTATCTGAGGCATGGTAGTTTTCAACATGAATTCCAAAAAATATGTGCAAGAATAAATCACATCAACAATATCATCCAGACTGTATTTTCCAGTTGTCTCCATTTCTCATATATGTCACCAGTGCCCTTTTTTGAACTAGGATCTAATAGTTTGTCCCATTTTATTCTACGAAGTTGAACCTCCAACAATCTATGTTGCAGTTGTGTTACAATAATCTTTCAGTGCAAGTTAACATAAATCCATCTCTATGAAGACAAATAGTATCAAGCATTTCCATATCTAATAAGATATATGCATGTGCTGCAACAGGGTAAAACAAACCAATGAAGGAGAAATAATATCATTGTTGTGATTCAATTTCTATGGTAAAGATCATTACACTTTATTCTACCTTTCTTATTACTTTTGGATGAAATGATTTTAAATGAAAAATTAAAAACGATAGATTTTACAATCAACTAATAAAACTAAGATACCATAAACTAATAAAACTAAGATACCATACCACATGTTTTCGATACCAAAATGAAATAATTATTCCATAATCCAGTGATGGTAAGAAGAATTATGGGGATACCTTATACTACTCCCATGGATTTTATTAATAGATGCAACAATATTCTGTGACTCATAATACTAATGGCCCATCAAGTGCACTATAAGTGGCATAATGCCATGCTTCAAATACAAATAGTCTTATTCTTGTATGTGTGTTTTCTTAGCTTTCTGCAACTTTATTCTTGCATCTTACATGTTTTTTAGATCTCCATTAGCTTATATTTAGGATTTGTTTTTCACTCCTACATTTTATTTCATTATTGGTATTATTTAAGCCTCATTGGCCTACTTTTTTGGTCATTTTTTGGACATTAAAAAAACTATCTTATTTAATCTTATCTTCCTTATAGTCTAGTTGATGAAAAAAAAATATATACATTTTGATGCATACTATAACCAATTATTTTATTAGTTATAAAATTAGTGGATGAGGAATAACAGTTTAAACTAAAAGTGCTCCAAGTCCAGTGGGATAGCCAAAAATCCGGAAGAAAAAAGGAGGTATAGTTATAAAGCAAAAAACATTAAATTGTTGATGAGCAACCACAAATAAAATAATATTAGACAAATATTGTCTTAGTATGCTGCTACAGTAAAGGGGGAATACTAATCCAATTCATTTCATTTATGCACTAGGTTATATGGGATTATTCCTTATCATCATTTCACTTCAGATGGTTTGGGTTACAACAGATGCACAGAGGAATTTTCCATTCCACGCATTGTCTTCAAGGAAAATCCATTTTTACTATCACTTATAATACGTCATTTTTTATGACAAACATTAAAATACATATATCACTAGCAACATAGTTGCAATTGATAATAGTTGGCCACCTAGAGACATTCATGAAGACAAGGAAATCCTTCTTAGTGTGTCAACTGAAAATAATTGTCCATATAGGGTGTTACACATTCTTTCTCTAACAAACAGGTTATAGCAGAAACATTATCTTGAAATTTGGTAATCTATTAAGTGTTTTGACTAATGTTTTTGGAAACTCATCATAAAATTTTAATGGGAACGAAATGTTACATGCTAAAAAAAGCTATCGCTAATGTGTTCCTGGAAAATTTTAGAGGTCGACTTATACTAATTTTTTAAAGGAAGAAAAAGTGTATATTTAAATATTTATACACCTACATTTCATGTGATTTATTGTGATGTGTTGGTTGTACCTTGATCAACAAGACTATCCCAGTGAGTTTGATATCTTGTCATAGTATGTTTACAAGACTTGGGTGTAAGCTTGATAAATACACATATGCTATGGATGGTGGAATGGAGACATGTCTGGCCCATGTGCTGCACTACCTCTGGGAGATTTTTTCCTGGGTTTGAATGACTATCTATGTTACTTGGATAGGATAGTATCATGCTTGTACTTGGAATTTTCTAGTAGAGGTTCTACCATAAAAGTAAGATATTAGACTTGCTTAAATAGTTAAATGGTTGATGCAGTACAGGGACACACTCCTGGAAGGAATGGCATACATGTTACTTGATTTTTTGGTAAAAAACAATCCTATCCTTATATATCTTCTAGCATGTAGTAAAAAGGATTTAAGGACTGATATAGTTTGGGGGTTATTGCATGGCACGAGGTTAATCAACTCATTGTTTTATCAAATGTTGACTTGTCATGAGAGTTGGTTATGGATTTTTGTTATTATATTTCTTCTAAGGATGCCAATGCGTTCT
This sequence comes from Pseudotsuga menziesii, assembly GCA_001517045.1. NCBI lineage: Eukaryota > Viridiplantae > Streptophyta > Pinopsida > Pinales > Pinaceae > Pseudotsuga > Pseudotsuga menziesii. The sequence continues at coordinate 168,097 of LPNX010157915.1, forward strand.
CTCCTGTGATAGGTGGATATTCTACTTTATTGATGGTTGGTATGGATTTATTTTCAATAGTTAAGATTCATGTACCTATAGTAGGTGGTTGGTTTGTTCTACCGAATATCACCTATTGGAAGTTGGGATTATCCATCTTAGTAAGATCCCTTATACTACTCCCATGGTCTTATAGAGGAGTAAAGATTGATTTTTTCACCTATGTATCAATTAGATATCACTCAATTGAATAAATCTAAACATGTTAATGGCTCATTTAATATCCCCAATAAACTTCATGGAACAATGCCAAACATGTGGATGGAAACAAGCAAAGAATATGAGATCTAAACATAGCTAACAGTCTTATGGTAACATCCACAAAGAAAGCAATACAACATCATGTTTTGATAATCATCCATTCTTACCCACTAATAAATTAAATTTTTTAAGGTAGGTTTTTAGATTAGATAGAACAAAGTTCACCTGAATGTATGGTAATCACCATCATCAACTAAATGTGCGTGTGTGTACATGCATAAATACCCAATACACAGTTCAATCAAACAAAAGAAAACATAATTATACCTTGATTTGTGGAGCTTCGCACTGTCTTCTTATGCTTTACCTTTCAAAACATCATTCAACATACTTCAAATTTTGTCATGTTGCAATAGTTTCATATTAGGACCCATCAAATAATTTTATTTTTTTACAAAAATAACAAAACCAATTTAAATAAATACAATACTATTACAATGTAAATCACAATATTATTCAACTATTCAAGTAAATTAATCGTTAATAATAGATCACCTGATAAAAGATGGAGAACCAAAAACACTATGTATATAAGGCCATCGATCACATCAAAACGTCATTTGTTGCCTCTTAACTATGAAAATGTTTCTCAACAAAACACTAAAATTGTAGAAATAATTGTTTTTAATGTATTCTTCCTTACCATTCATTGAGCTCCTCTCTATTTTGAGAATATTTTAATATTCTCTACTAAACAGGACCAACCATATGAAGGTGGAAGCTCTTATGGCCCCTCACCCCCCTCGCATCACTCTCAATTCCCCAAACCCAATGCATCTACTTGCAAATAAAAATTTAATGCAAATTATTTCACTCAATAGCTGAAAGAAGCTTTCATTAAATCATTCATTAAACCATTCCATCATTCAACAACTGCAAAAAAACATTCATTAAACCATTCATTTAGTCAATAGTCGATTAAAAAAATCAGTAAACCATTCATTAAAGCATTCATGAAACGGAGAAAAAAACCCATGTAAATTTTTTTATTATAACTAAGAATTACTCAAAATTTGTTTAGTCACTTTCTTTTTACTTTTCTTCTCTTTAAATATTTAGTCAGAGTCACATCTTCTGGAATCTGATCCTCGGTCTCCCTACTAGACTGCTCGCACGGTTGAACTTCCGGCGAGGGGCGATGAATTTATGCAATAATATCAAAATCTTTCATTAATATAATTTTATTTTTATAAATACAAGTAATTCATTTAAAAAAACATTACGAAGGTGTTTTTTACCTGACATGGACACATCAACATGTTCATCATTATCCTGTAAAGGCTCAACCTGTTCAGTGTTATCTGCATCTACATGCTCTGCAGTTGAATTGTGTAGAATTAGAATTAATGTTCATCATCTGTAATTATCTATACAAAACAGTAACCTATTAATAAATTCATTACCAGGAATCGAAGCATGATCTTCATCTGGTTGGTGTACATGCTCGACATGAACGGGATCATTACTTTCCTGCTCAAAAAGGAATAAATAATTTATGTTAATTTTTTATAACGAATAAATTGCATAAGAATTAATAAATTATTATTAAACTATATAATTTTTACATGCCTGTGCACCAGATGGATCCGCAGAAGATCGTCCAATATGCCCAGACAAGCTTCTCTAGTGCTCAACAACGACGTCAAAGCTCTGTTCAAAGCCAAGCTTCATGTAATCCACAATGGGAAATTCTTTGAACCGGATGGCCTGCATGTTTGCATGATGAAATTAATTTTACATTTTTTGCCAGAATAAAATGAAAATAATTTTCTGTATGATATTTGGATGCGGTTTAGGGTTTTCGATACTTACATATCGGGCCGCAAAGTTTGAGTAACCACCAGGCCCAAGCTTGTGTTGACCAACTTTTTCCATTCTTGCATTGGTGGCCTTAGATGTGTCCGAGAGCCTAATGAAGTGTGGAAATACGTTAGTCAATGTTCCAAATTTGATATAAAAACTAATGATAATAAGGCTTATTATTACATTTTGAAATGTATTGCATACCTCCCTCTTCCTGGTGGTATCTTTCCTGCTTTTATCAGGCCCTTCTCTTTTCCATCTTCCACCAGGGCTTTCCACTCCATAAATGGAATCATTGGAGGGCGCTCATACCTAGGGATTTTTTGTAGGTGTACCCTTTACTGGTCTCGGACAATCTTCATATGTTTTTCAACCTTCTGTAGGACCTTCGATGTATCGAAGGTATCTTTTCCAAACAAACCAACCAAGCGGTTAGTCAACTCATCCTTTAAAGTTTTTGGCTGCTTGTCAAACCTTGTCCAAATGCTGGGCCCAAATATATTCAAGGACAAATCATTCATATGTTTATAAAATATATCATTTCCTGCAAAACATTAATGCCATCATTAGTCAACATTAAAAAAATATTATCGGTATATTGGACACAAATTATAGAAACTAAATTGAACAATCTATAATCACTTGGAATCTTCTCTATCTTTATTGGAACAAGTTCTTCGTTCACCAAAAAATTCTTCACTACTGAACTAGTGCTAGTGACACGAGAAGATCCAGGAAATGTATCCACGTCTCTATCTTACCCTACATCCACCCCTTATTTTGTAGCATCTGTTGTGGGTCGATCAGCATTGGCTGCACCCTCTGCTGGCCTCGGGGGTGTTGCAGAGCGTGTTGCCGACTGTTCAGTGGACAATAAGGGATCAGTATGTGGTGTACGTGGAGTGGTTTGGTCATTGGGACCAACAATGCCTTGACCACCACTACAAAGCTGCATAACTTGCTGTAAATTCAAACCATTGTATTATAAGTTCAGTAGCATAAAAAATTAAATATTATAAAGTTCTAAATGAATTTACATTATGATTCGGGAACTTACTTCCAATTGTTGGCGTCCTTGTAACAACAATTGAATCTTTGATTCAATCTCTTATGTTTTTGGAACTGTCAATGTCAGAAGAACCAGTTCCTCATTTTGTTTTTCCATGGTCTTCTGAAGCACCCTGAACGAGTTTGCAAACCCTCTAATTTCATTATCTTTCATCAACTTGGAGACCTCATTCTGTAGAGAGTGTTGAGATGGTGTTTCATAAACCGAATCCCCCGTCCGCAACAGAAATATATAAAACATTGCATAGTCTTTGAAGCAATAGTGTGCACAAAAAATTATATTAACAAAAATTGTCTATCATGATAGATTCATAGGATTACATCTAGCTTTACCTGATTCCTAGACGAGGGTGTGGTCTGATGAACAGCTGGGGACTTACCTTGATCAACCACTTGCAAAAAAAGTAGAGAACATTATCACAATGAACACAATATGTAAAAGCTAACAAATATAGAACAAAAATTAACATTATGTTACATGTTTTATATGTGTACAATTTTAAAGTATTTAGAATGTGGAATTACATTTAGGTTTACAGGTTGCCTTGAGGCTCCAGTCGTCTGATCAACAGTTGGGGACTTTCCTCAGTCATCAACCTGCAAAAAAGATAGACAACATTATCATCATGAACGCAAACATAAAAATGAAAAAATACATAACAAAATAAACATTATGCTACACGATATACATACGTACGATTTTAAAGTATTTGAAATGGAGAATTACATTCATGTTTACGTGTTGCCCCAATGCTACAGTCGGTTGATCAATAGCCGATTGGATTCCCTGATCAACACTCTGCATGGAAAATAGATAAGATTATATAAACGAACCAAATATACTAATGAAAATACATAACAACATATTTGTTTATCCATCATAAATTTATTACATTGACAATATCGATGTATACCTGCCGCCTTGATTCAGGTCTGCTAACATCTATGGAGAGGGAGGTGCCCCTGAGAGAACCATGCATCAAAAACATACTAAAAATTACCTAACAAAACCATAATATTCACTAAAACAATTTTAAAACATGACATTTTGATGTATACATGTTTACTCGTAGGTCGTGTACTCCTTTCACCTTCTGCTGAGGTGATGAGGCTCCCATCACCTCCCTATGAAGTCAATATAAAAAATTTAAAAGAAAATTATAATTATATGATAACAAAAAAATCCTATAGATGTTAAAATAATTAATAAAAGGTTGGGTAAATTATTGGATGTACCACAACCATACTAACCGTGTTTGTATCTACACTATTCAAATTGTAATTAATAAGCAGTTCTTCGCTAGCAACTATTTATTTAATGGCACTTACAAAGACATGGTTTCCTTCATGCAACTCGAATATGCAGTTGGGTTGCTTAAGTGTACACCCCGATGTTAGTTTTTCAACATTTAGCTAACATATCATTAGGATCTTTAACAGAGAGAATAACAAGCACAACAATTAAACACAAGAGACAATGAACACAGTGTTTTTCCTCGGAGAAACCATAAATGGAGAAAACCCCGCAACTTCCTCTGAGATAGAATCACCACCAAAGTGAAACCCAAAAACAATAAGACAATCTCCTGACAGCAGCAAGCCCTTTCCTCTAGCCCCAGTGTCTTTCTCTTCCTCAACTATGCACTACACTTGAGTGTGTATGAGTTGTGTGCTAAATAGAGAGTCCAGCTCTCTATTTATACTAATCTCGACATGACTAAAACCATACCAGGGCCGACCTCTACTAGGAGAGTCTAATAACCCTAGTGCATCGGAACTACGGGGACTTTAACCCTTAGACAATCGGAGGGTTACCCACTATGACTTGACATGACTTGTTTACATTATTGATTCTCTCGATCGGAACATCGAGGCATGACAACATGACTCAATTACATTATAGATACATCCTGGAATAAACATCGGGTTATAATACATAAGATACATAGATGAATACATTATGAAGTTACAAATACATCAACATTCCCTCTTAACTAGGAAGGTATTCTTTAGACACAATTTTCAGCACTGGTCTTCTTCTCTGGATCATCTGCATCTTCAAGTCTTCTTAGTCTTCAAGTCATCTTTGTCTTCAAGGAATCTTCATCTTCGGATCTGGATCATCACTCGATCTGGATCATCACTGGTCATCATCACTGGATATGGATCATCTCTGGAGCATCATCTCTGGATCTGGATCTTCCCTCGATCTGGATCATCTCTGCTGGATCATCAATACTGAATCTTCACAGGTGTTATCTCATGATTCTTCTCGTCATAGGAAGTTCTACAGATCCAGCCCTTTTTCATGTTGGATGTAGGCCTAGCCATCATGTAGGTCTTCACCTAGCACTTACATCTGATCATGTAGGAACTAACCTATAATCATATCAGAAAGGCGTGCCCAGCACTCACATCTGACCATGTGGGAACCAATCCCGCAACCCTATCATAAAGGCCCAGCACTCACATCTGGCACATACGAGGAACCAATCCAACATGTATGTCCAGAAAGGCTCTGCACTTACATCCAACACATACAAGGAACCAATCCAACATGTATGTCCAGAAAGGCTCTACACTTACATCTGGCACATGCGAGGAACCAATCCAACATGCACATCCAGAAGGGCCCTGCACTTATATCTGACACATGCGAGGAACCAATCCAACATGCATTTTCAGAAGGGCATGCACTCACATCTGACCTGGTAGGAACCAAATCCTACACCCTCACCAGAATGGCCCCCAGTCCCAGACTGAGCTACCTAGTAACTGACCAGGTGCCTCCATTCCCAGAATGTCAGTTGCCCTTACATCTGTCCTATTCGACAGAATAGCCAACACTCACATCTGACATGGGAGGAACCTAATCCTTTAGCCATGACAGAATGGTTCAGCCCTTACATCTGACCTACTCGTCAGAATGGCTCTCTTAGTGCCAGACTGAGTGTTCCTGGTAACTAACTAGGTGCCTCCATTCCCAGAATGGCAATCAACACTCATATCTGACATCGAAGGAACCAATCCTCTCACCATGATGGAATGGCTCAACCCTTATATCTAACCTACTCCTCAAAATGGCTATGGATCTCAGCACTCATATCTGACATGGAAGGAACCAATCCTCTCACCGTGATAGAATGGCTCCCTTATATCTGAGCATGGAAGGAACCAATCCTCTCACCATGTCAGAATGGCTATGGGACTCATCACTTTCCCTTGGAGGAAATCTCGATCTGGAGAACACCAAGCTTCTCTTTGAAGTACTCAAACTTCACCCTAGCCAATGGCTTCGTCAACACATTAGCTATATGTTCCTCCGTCGCAACATACTGGAGCTTCACTGCTCCCCTCTGCACCATATCCCTGATATAGTGATACTTGATCTCGATATGCTTCGACTTGTCATGGAACACTGGATTCTATGACAACTTCACGCAACTCTGGTTGTCACAATGTATACAAGTAGCATCCATTTGGAGATCAAATAAATCAGATAGTAGCTTCCATAGCCATACTGCCTCACAACTAGTTGAACAAGATGTGACATACTCTGCTTCAGCTGTACTTAGTGCCACATAGGATTGCTTCCTGCTAAACCAAGAGATCACTTCTGATCCCATACTGAAGCAACACCCTGAAGTGCTCTTCCTATCAATGGCACTACCTGCCCAATCTGAATCAACATAACCCTCTAGGTTAATATTATGATTCGCATCGTACTTGAGCCCATAATCAATTGTACCCCTTAGTTACCTCAGAATATGCTTTGCAGCAATCAAGTGAACATATCTCGGATCTGTCAAGAACTGGCTCAAGGTGTTCATAGCAAAGCAAATGTCTGGTCTCATGTTCGTCGGGTACATCAATGACCCAATCATCTGACAATACATCGTAGTATCAACCGACTCTGATGAAGCATCACTCAATAGCTTTAGGTTCGATGCCATAGGTGTGGCCATAGCCTTGCAGTCCATCATCCCAAACCTCTTCAGGATCTCTACTGCATACTTCCCTTGTTCAAGGAAGATTCCATCTGTACTCTGCCACCCCTCCATACCTAGAAAGTAATGCATCATACCCAAGTCCTTCATTTGGAACTCGGCAGCAAGCTTTCTCTTCGTATCAGCAATCAACCCATCCATACCTATTACAAACAGATCATCTACATACAATAGAAGCATCACTGGGTTGCCATCTTCAACCTTGTAGTAAAGGTTGGAATCTACTTTACTCTTGGTAAATCCCATACTAGATAGAAAGCTATCAATTCTGCTGTACCAGGTCCTGGGTTCCTGTTTCAAACCATACAGGGATTTCTTCAATCTACACACATGAGACTGTCTATCACATGTCTCAAAACCGAGTGGATGTTCGACATACACTTCTTCTTCTACTACACCATTCAAGAAAGCAGTCTTGACATCCATTTGGTGTATCTTCCATTTCATTACTACAGCTAAAGCAAGTACTGACCTGATGGAAGTGTATCTGGCTACAGGAGCAAAGGTTTCTTCATAATCTATTCCTTCCTTCTGTGAGAAGCCACGAGTCACAAGCCTTGCCTTATATTTCTCTATGCTACCGTCCGCAGCATGCTTGATCTTGTAGATCCATTTGGAAGTTACAACTGACTTCCCTTCTGGTCTTGGGACAACATCCCAAACATCATTCTTCATCATTGATTGATATTCTTCGATCATCGCATCCTTCCATTCTTTCCGCTCTGCCACCTCTTCATAACTGGAAGGTTCTTCTTTGATAAAGTCACATAGTAAAGCTACATATCCGAAGCAAGATCTGGTTCTCTTTCTTTCTCTGTGATTTTCTTCTGGAGCCCCATATCTTTCCGCACCTTGGATAATTTCTCGAACGCAAGCAGGTTTCCTCTTGTGAGGATTCTTCTCCTAAGGTGGATCTACAAGCCTTTGTGGTTCTTCAAAATCTTGATCTTCTTCTTGAATTTCTTCATTCATGGTTGTATCATGAATTCTGGGAGCTTCGGATTCTTCAGGTTCTGCAGTAGGTCTCTTTATGGATTTGTTGTAAGCTGTGTCTCCATCAAATGTTACATCCCTACTGATGTCGATCTTCTTGAATCTTGGGAATTATATTCTGTAAGCCTTCGAGCTTTCAGAGTATCCCACAAATATACCCTTCTTTCCTAAAGGATCTAGTTTTTTTCTCTTTTGTTTTGGTATGTGTATGTACACTGGACAGCCGAATATTCTGAGATGGCTGACTTCTGGTCTCTTGTCAAAGAAGACTTCTTTAGGAGTCTTATTTTCGAGTACTCTGTGTGGAGTACGGTTCTGTACATACACTGTTGTTCTGGCTGCTTCTTCCCATAGATGCATAGGAAGATCCTGATCGTGAAGCATTGCTCTTGCAGCTTCCATGATAGTTATATTCTTCCTTTCTGCAATCCCATTCTATTGTGGATTGTAACGATTGGAAAACTCCCTCTTAATCCCTGATTCTTTGCATAGCTCTTTGAATTCATTTGATGTGAATTCTCCGCCATTATCTACTTGAAAGGTCTTGATATTCTTTTTTGTGTGGTTCTCGATCAAGGCTTTGAATTCCTTGAACTTGCTGAACACTTCATCTTTATTCTTCATGAAGTAAATCCATGTCTTCCTAGAAAAATCATCAATAAAAGAAACATAGTATACATACCCGCTTAGTGAACTTGATGACATTGGACCACATACATCAGAGTGGATGATTTCCAAGATTCCTTTTGCTTTGCTCTCGCTACTTGGAAATGTCTTCTTTGTATTCTTTCCTTTCGCACATCCTTTGCAGACTCCTTCATGTTTTGCTTGGATTTCTGGAAGACCTTCAACAACTTTGCTTGCAAGTGGTAGTTCTCTGTAATGCACATGTGCAAGCTTTCTATGCCATAGCTCATTGGCTCTAATTTGTCATGTACCATAGCTTGTTCTGAATGGCCCTTTAGTTTGTATAAACCTCCTTCTTGTTCTACAATCACTATTGCATCGTCAATAGTCTTTCCTCTTGGCCACATAATGACTTGACCATCTATGAATGCAACACTCATGCCTTTTGCATCCAGTGTCGATGTGGATAGAAGATTCTTCTTTAATCCTGGTACAAATAGAACATCCTTCATTTTTATAGAATTTCCAAAGTCTAACTTGTAGGAGGATTCACCACTACCTTTTATTGGATATTGGTAGTCATCTCCTAGCTTCACCTTATGGGGTGAGTTATGTTCAGATAGATTCTCAAAGGATTCCTTGAAGCTTGTCATGTGCTTGGAGGCCCCACTGTCAATAAGCCAATCCTTGCTCCCATGTGTGACAGTTCCCGTGAGAGCAGAAATTAGAACATATTCATCTTCACTTGAAGAATCTTCACTTTCTTGCTTTGTTCTCTTCCTTGGAGGATCATCATCCTCAGTAATGTGAGCATGATGTTTTCTTTTGGATTTTTTCTTCTTCTTGGACCCATTCTTATTCATAGGATAGTGTCTAGCAAAGTGCCCTATTTCATCACATGTATAACATCTGAGTTTAGATGAACCTTTCTGGTGAGAATGCTTACCTTAGTGATGATGTTTTTCCCTTCTTCCTTTCTTTGAGTGTACTGTGAGAGGTTGATCTTCATTTCCCATATTTTCTTCTCGAGCTGCTATCCAAGATTCTTCTTGAGAACATTCTTCCCACAGTCTGTTGAACTTGACCAACTTCTTCCTAGCACAAATTCCTTGGATGAAAGAATCCCATGACCTAGGAAGGCCATTCAATGTTGTCATCACAATCTCTGCATTCTCCACTTCTTCATCTACAGCTTCTAGTTGTTCTTTGATCTAGGAGACCCTTGTAAAATATGACTAGATGGTCTCCTCATTCTGGATCTTGACATTCTTCAATTGGTTCCTTAGTCATCTTTCGATTGATGTTCTTTCCTTCAAACAGTTTGGTTAGGGCATCAAACATAGCTTTAGGTGTCTTGAGAGGACACCTGTGGGATAAGGTGATCCTTGATGGAATCAGCAATGATCCTCTTTTCCATAACCATTCTCTTCTTATGTAAGGCCTTTGTATCATCTCCCTCTGGAATTGGAACCTCCTCTTGGATATAGGAGTCCAACTCATTTTCTTCCAGGACCAGGGAGATCCTATACTTCCATGCTCGGAAGTTATCACCTGCCTCAAGCTTTTCATCAAGCTTGGTATGATGAGACATCTTAACAGAGAACCTCAAATGGAAATACAAAAGATTCTAGATCTTACCAGAGTCAAGATGTCGAATCTAAAACTTGAGCTGAAATCCTACAGAGCTGGTTCAGGAGAAAATTAGGGTTTTGCTTTTCCGTAGTTCTATCCACCCAAATGCCTTGAAATTTGTCCCTAAATTCGATTTTGGGGAGGAGATCAATCCAGGCCTGGGCTCACTGAAAAATTCCTCTTCTGTGAAAAGCCCTAATTTCAGGCAGTAGTGACAGGTCCAAAACTGAAAAACCTCAGAATTGGATTCTGCTTCGACAGAAAGATGCGCCCTAAGGAGGAGAGTTATTCCACCTTACTTTTGCTGAAAATCTATGGAGGAAGATCCACAAACTAGGAATCCCTAGTTCCCGCAGCTACACAGTGTCTTCTTCTCAAGTTAGCTCTGATACCATGTTAGTTTTTCAACATTTAGCTAGCATATCATTAAGATCTTTAACTGAGAGAATAACAAGCACAGCAATTAAACATAAGAGACAAAGAACACAGTGTTTTTTCTCGAGGAAACCATAAATGGAGAAAACCCCGCAACTTCCTCAGAGATAGAATCAGCACCAAAGTGAAACCCAAAAACAGTAAGACAATCTCCTGACAGCATCAAGCCCTTTCCTCTAGCCCCAGTGTCTTTCTCTTCCTCAACTATACGCTACACTTGAGTGTGTATGAGTTGTGTGCTAAATAGAGAGTCCAGCTCTCTATTTATACTAATCCCGACATGACTAAAACCCTACCAGGGCCGACCTCTACTAGGAGAGTCTAATAACCCTAGTGCCCCGAAAATGCGGGGACTTTAACCCTTGGACAATCGGAGGGTTACCCACTATGACTTGACATGACTTGTTTACATTATTGATTCTCCTTATCAGAACATCGGGGCATGACAACATGACTCAATTACATTATAGATACATCCTGGAATAAACATCGGGTTATAATACATAAGATACATAGATGAATACATTCTGAAGTTACAAATACATCAACACCCGGTTGTGTACTATTTATAAACCCCACAATATTACCAGTTGTTTTTTGCCTTTCATCTATGTACAACGTTGCTCCTTTATTTTGAGCTTTGTCTTTCAGTTGTATATAATTTGCTGATAACCCATATCTATGCATACTTCATGTATATTGGACCAGGCGCATCCAATCACTATAGTTGTAAGAGGGTCCAACATACTCCATCAATTATGTACATATGTCGTATCCAACCTTTAAGCCATCCATGCAAAACAAACCCAATCCATGCAATGACGATGGTGTGATTCTATATATCCTCTCATCCACAAAAAAAATCAGTGTTTACTTGAGGAAGATCCATAGGAACCCATTGTTTCACTAGGTGTTTGTACCTTAAGGGCACCTCGATGGCTCCCACTGTCTCATCATCATAGGAACATGACCCCCTTCCTTTGAGAAAAAATTGCATGTGTTTATTGAATTTACTTCTAATCTTATGACATCTAGTTGATCTAGCCTTTGTATACCTACTGGATGTCTCACTTTTCTCTAGCCTTCCCAAACTCCCCTCGCTGGAGGAAGACAGGTTTGACAAATGCCTATTTGGTTCTACCTGCACCATGGCCGAAATTTTTTTTGACAAAAACATAGCCAAATACCAACAAAAACTTGGAAAGACTTATAAGCATGAGATAATGTTGATATCATTATACTAAATAATATCAATAAATCCCTAATATAAAAATTCAACAGATATTCCTTTAAGACGATATAGATATCAAGTTGTTCCATATCAAATGCTTCAGCCAATTAATCTCAAAATACAAACTATGTTTTTTACAATATCAATTGGTGTACCTATTTTAATTTAGTTTGTTTCCTCACCCAAAAATATAAAAGAACCAGTTTACCGATCTCAATATATGTGATAAAAGCATTTGCAAATATTCTGTATCTTTTTTTCAGAAGAAAAAGAGGTGTTCCACCTTGATATTCAGTAGTGAATAAAATGTAATTTTTACATAGTCCATTAACAAGTGGAGATCATAAGTATAAAAAAAAACCTCGTCGGGCGGGACAGAACCCACAATCCAAAGATGATTGAAGTAGCAATACCACACAGAGAACATAAGGAGCCCAAACATCTTATCCAAGGAGGCATCGAGGGTGGATAAAACACACCCCCAAGGGGATGAAAACAAACTATATATCCCCATCTAAAACAATAAAAATGATGATGTATCCCATAGTAGAAAGAACCAAAAAAGAATATTCCGCACAAATCAAAAGGATATTAAATTAACTATATCATGCCTTCCTTAATGATTTCTCCTTCTAAAAGTTACGAGAATGAGAGGAGGCCAGCCTTCATATTCAATGTTTCGTTGGATAAACGGTCTGCACTCATATTGTGCTCCATGTAGATATGGCTAAATTCATATAAACGAATTTATGATGTCGGTGGTATAGCATATGTGTTGGATATCCGACGAAATTCATTACTTTCTCCAACCTCTTTAGATGAGTTCACATTCTGAGAGCTTCTAACACTACATCGACCTAATCACACAACTTCTAGGTCATTTCTCCAGTCTACATTGGTATGATTAATCATTTTCTTGGCCACTCCTCTCTCCTTAGTCTACACCCGTAGGCTTACATATAACTTAGAAAAACTTCCAACTCATCACAACAAACTCCCGTCTGAATCTTGTCTCGATAACCATTATGGTTTTGAGGTTGTATCAGTTGCATCTGAATCCATCGTTTATGGTTGAATTGAATGGAATTCTTCATGTTTAGGGTTCAATTGAATGGAATGGAAAACTTCCATCATTTAAGGTTACAACCAAACGTTGAGAGGTATATGAAAGATAACAATAGACAAACAATAGGGAAATTAAGGTTTGCAGGCTTTGGAAAAAATGAATAATGCAGTCCTAAGTTTGCAGATCTAAGGTGAAAGGATATGCCAGAAATGAGCAAACATAGAGGATAGACAAAAGAAACGTAGACCTCGAAAGGTCATGGAATATTTGTTTCGTTTATACTTTGAATGTCCATTCCACACCCTAGCTAGCCTATGGCACCACTAAGGTGAAAAATGATGTATATAATTATCAGGGCAATTTCTATAACTGAAAGGAAAGGGTAGGATTTTCAAAGTATACCACTATTGAAATTTTATGTTGGATCAATTGTTTGAATACCATAATACTTGCTTATGCAACACAAGGAGAAAACATTCCTTCTCTGGACATCAATCCCTCATAATTTCGTCCCTCCAATGCTATTCATCTTCCAAACTAGTTGTTCAAATCTAAAACATGCATAAGTGTGGCCTTGAATTAGAACACATTTTCAAAACTTCACTAGAAACCATTTGAATACAGAGTTTGCTGGTCAATTTCCCTTCATAGGCCACCAAGGTTTCCTCCATAATTCACTAAGAAAGATTATATAAGGTTTCAATACAATGCCCTTTAAAGTTGGTCAAAGATACCCAAGACTGTTGGTTTAGTGTCTCAAGAAATGCCCTTAAACTATTATGTTAATAATATTCATAGATAGTCTTAGTGTTTGTTAATAATATTATAGTAGAAGTATACAACCTTAAGCATACTTCATTAACCCTTGGCATGCATTTCCTAGAGTTTACTAAAAGTGATCCTATGACAAAGATTACTTTTTAGACAGGTCTATACCTTTTTTACAGCACTATAGGCAATTCTAGGTCTATTTGTGGCCTCAAGTAGCCCTAAAACAATATTCATTTCTAATTATGGACTGAATGTTGGCAAAGACAACATTCATACCTAATTCTGGGCTGAGTGAGATAGATAGAGTAGCACCGTGGGGGTGCACATTGGTAGCATATTGGTACTTTGTCCCTTGTATATTGTTTTGAACTGTATCTGTCACATTCCTTCGCATTGATGTAGTATTAAGTTTTTACAAAATACTACACTGTCCTCTTTTCGAAAATCATTTTTTCTTCAAGGTTGACTAGACTCTGTGATAACCTGAGTTTCGTGGAACATGATTAGTATCATGTTACAGTTAGCATGATTAGTATCATGTTAAAGTTAGCAAGTTATATCATTTTTTATTAGCAAATTATATCACTTTTTATTTCTATATTGTTGTTTCTTTTTCTGCCTATTTCTTATTCCTTGTGTATGTTATACATCAATACTGCCAACACCCAAAGTTCGATAGTCTTCACCATAGCATAAAATCTTATTCCTTGTTGGTAAGAACTGAGACACTCATGCACCCAACCTTTGGCCAATAGTCCATGCCCATTAAGCCTCAACGCAGAAACAAGGTAGTATCATGGAAGGTACATGAGCTAATTGACTATTGTATAGTAAAAAATCAGTGGTTCAAAGAGTAAGAAATGTTGTTTCTAAACTTGATGTTTGGTGCTTAGCAGAAGTTAAACTATCCCTTTAAGGAATATGGGTAGATTCTATTGTATTTTTCACAAACCATGATAAAGATAGAGCCGGAATTGCAATTTTATCTTGCCAAGGTTGGAAGATGCCATTATTGAACATGGGTTAAACTAGATTAACCATGTTATTTAGGTTGTGTTTAACTTAAAAGGCCATGCTCTAGGCATGGCCAATTTTTCAACACTAAACAATTAGTCAAAAGGGTGGCTTAATGGAATTAAGACCATTTAATATGTAATTTAAGATACCAAGAACAAAATTACAGAGTATATACATGTTGTGATAAGCATGTTTTGCTAGAAAGACAGGCATAGAAACGTGTTGATCAAAATATAAGTCTGAACATAGAGCAATAGATATTACATGCGAACACGTATTCTTTTTCTTTGAGCATAAAGGAAGAAGACTAATTTAGGTGTTGAGAGACTTCCCCTTATATCATCACCAACCAATTATAGATTCTCTTGTAGTTTTGAAATACCCAAGCTACATAGTACATGGTTCATGTTGAACACATCCTACTTGAATAATGATTCATGTATTCAAGCTATGAGAATAATTTGGAATTTGACTCCCTATCCTTGAGGGGTTAAAAGATATATTATATAGTGCGAGGGTTTCATAATAAGGTTTAGTATCATTTTAAGGTGTTAAGGCATATATTTGGTGACAATGAAAAGAAGAAAACATGAGGCAATCATGGAAATAATAGAATTTTGTTGAATACCTCACAGATATTTTGTTGAATACATCACTGAACTCGTAGATGTATTGACCTAGGATATGTTAAACATGGAATTTGCACAATCACACGTCGGAAAGAATTTTCTTTTACATATGGATCGAGTATGGATCGAAATACATTCACAGAGATCAGACTATCTATTTTTATCAGGATTCACGCACATAATTTGTTCACCACACAGATAACTAATACTCACCATTAAAGTAGAATACCTAAAGATGCATTACTTCACACATAGAAATGACGAATCTATCTTTTATTCATAAAATGAAACTGTACATGCAATAAAGATCCTGGTTTTGTCAATTAACTTCTGCAGGATTGGATTAATCAAACTTCTTGGGCGCTTCCACCATTTGCGGCTACTCTCTACAAATGGGGTTTTTTAATGCATATTTTGGAGGAGCATGCCCAAAACCCCTATCACAGCATGCCCAAAACCCCTATCACAGCATGCCCAAAAAATCACAACATGCCCAAAAACCCTTATCACAACATGCCCAAAAAAATGAGGTGATGCTTACCTGTTGAGCCATGAGCTCCAAATCGAAACCATGAGCTCCAAATGTGAACCTTGAGCTCCAAATGTGAACCGTGAGCTCGAAATGTCAACCTTTAGCTCCAAATTGAAACCGTGAGCTCCAATTCTGAACCGTGAGCTCCAAATGTGAACCTTGACCTCCAAATCGAAACCGGGAGCTAGTCCAAATTGCATAAAAGTGATACACCAGAGCCGCGAAATGATACACCGGAGCCGCAATAGTATTTTAACTTAGGTATATGTATAGTATTTTAACTTAGGTAAATAGTATTGCCATAATAGTATTGTTTATTAGGTATAGTATTTTTAACTTAGGTATATGTATTTTTTATTGTATGTATTTTTAACTTAGGTATAGTATTTTTTTATTATAATATGATGATGATGATGGCGATCTCACCTAGTCTCTACAATCTCACCTAATCCCTACAATGAAATGACGAAGATGATGATGATGACGGTGATGACGATGATACCAAATTGTTAACATAAATGATGATGTTAACGACGATGACGATGATGATGATGATGATGAAGATGGCGATGGCCATGTTGATATCATATGAAATGACGATGATGATGACAATGATGATGATGATGATGATGATGACGACGTTGATGATGCCAATGGTGATGACGATAGTGATGACGATGATGATGATGACGACGACGACGACGACGATGATGATGATGTTGATGATGTTGATGTTGATGATGACGATGACGATGATGATGACGAGGATGAGGATGATGACGATGGTGATGATGATGAGGATGATGAAGATGACGATGATGTTAACGATGATGTTGATGATGTTGATGTTGATGATGACGATGACGACGACAACAACGACAACGATGATGATGACAATGATGATGATGGCAATGACCATGTTGATATAATATAAAACGATGAAGCATAACAGGATTTGAACCCGAAATCCGATGACAGAATCTGAAGACATCCGACATAATGTACGGATGTGTCAGATAGCAATGATGAAAATTATTGTATCTTCATCATCATGATAATCATCATCATGTTGATCACCATCATCTTCATCATCATCATCATGTTGATCATCATCGTGCTCATCATCATCATCATCATCATAACCATCATCACCATCATCTTCACCATCATCATCTTCATCATGTTGAGCATCATCGTCTTCATCATCATCATCATCATCATTTCCATCATCATCATCTTTGTCATCATCATCATCATCGTCGTCATCTTCATCATCATCGTCTTCATCGTGTTGAGCATCATCATGATCCTCATCATCATCACCATCATCATTATCGTCGTCGTCGTCTTCATCATCATGACCCTCATCATCATCATCATCATCATAATCGTCATCGTCTTCATCATCATCGTTTTCATCATCATGACCCTCATTATCATCAATGCCACCTTCAACAGCATCATCGTCATCATCATTGCCATCACCATCATCATCATTCACATCATCATCATCATCATCATCTGCATCATCATAGTCATCATCATCATCTTCATCTTCATCATCGTCAACATCATTACAGTCATCATTGTCAACATCATTACAATTTGAAATCTATGTGTTTATCACATTGGAGCACCAATACAGTGTTGTTTTCAAAGTATCAATGTGCTCGTCACATTGGAGCACCATGACCCAATTTTCACAAAAAGTTTATCCATTTAATGTCCAATAAAACATATTTCCTAAGTTTATCCATTTAATAAGGTAAGATGGTTGTATATTTTAACATTCTTGATATTCATTTTTGAATAGTCTTATTGATGAAATCTCATGATTGGATTTTGTTCATGGCGAAGATCGATGCTACATCTAATTATCATGATGATGAAGACGATGGTGATCAACATGATGAAGCTGATGGTGATGATGGTGATGATGATGACGATCATCATCATCATCATCATCATGAACATGATGATGGTGATGATGGTGATGTTCATGATGATGAATACGATGACGATCAACATGATCATGATGATGATGATGAGGGTCATGGTGATGATGATGATGTTGAGGGTCATGGTCATGATGATGATGATGATGGTGATGGTGGTGATGTGGATGATGATGGTGGTCATGGTGATGATGGTGATGATGGTCATGGTGACCATGATGGTGATGATGGTGGTCACGGTGGTGATGATGGTTATGTGGATGGTGATGGTGAAGATGAACATAATGGTGATGAAGATGATGAGGCTAAACATCATGGTAATGACAATGATGATGAAGATGATGGTGATGGTGATGATCATGATGATGAATATGATGACGATCAACATGATGATAATGATGATAACAACGATGATCATGATGACAATTATGATGTGGATGGTGATGGTGATGATTATGATGGCAATGATGCCATCATCATCATCAACAACAACAACATCATCACCATCATCTTCATCATCATGACCCTCATCATCATCATCGTCGTCGTCATCATCGTGATGATGATGGTAATGGCGATGATGATGGTGATGATGATGGTGATGGCAATGGATCATCATCATCATCATCATCATCATAACCATCATCACCACCATCTTCATCATGTTGATCATCATCGTCTTCATCATCATGTTCCTCATCCTCATCATCATCATCATTTTCATCAGCATCATGATGAAGATCACCATCATCATCATCGTCATCATCGTCGTTGCCTTCATCGTCATTGTCTTAGGACTACGGATTGTCAGATAATGACAGTGATGATGATGATGATGATGGCAATGATGATGATCACCATCATCATGTTGATCATCATCGTGTTCATCATCATGATCATCATCGTGTTTATTTCCAATTTGTTTATGCAATTAAATTACTATAATCGCCGATTACCTTATTCTCAGTCTCATGTGTTTGTTGTAGTTCGTATAATTACCATTGCACTGTTAGTATCATTTATAGTTTTTAAATCAATTAACCTCCCATCTAGTATGTTCAACATCATCGTCTTCAAACACGTTTGGGAGGCTGCCAAGTAGATTTGGGTAATAGTCGCCCTCGTAAGTGACATAAAAAATTTCAGAATTTTTTTATGCATTCTCATTTTTATCTTTCAGTAATTGTTTATAGAATAGAGTAGTATAGATTGATACTGCTCTAGTCTAAGTGTTCCATTCTGGTTTGATTACCTTAATGGTTGAATTCTTAGGAGTTTGACCCAGTTTTTCATTTTGAAAGATCTTCTAATCTTTTCTTTGTTAAAATATTTCCATGACACCCTAGGAACCCCTCTACCTTCGTATATACTTTGTGTCAACTCTAAGTTTACCAACCTCGGTCGTTAATTAAATATTAGGTGGATTAATTAAGACGTTATAATACCCAACAATATTTCATCATCATCGTCTTCATCATCATGACCCTCATCATCATCACCATCATCATCGTCTTCATCATGTTGATCATCATCGTCATCATCATCATCATCATCATCACCATCACCATCATCATCATCATCGTCTTCATCATCATCATCATCATCACCATCACCATCATCATCATCATCGTCTTCATCATCATCATCACCATCATCATAGTCTTCATTTTCAAATTTAACGTTTAATTACAACTAAAAATTCAATTTAAAAGTTCAATTTCAATTACATTACATTGGAGCACCATGACCTAATTTTCACTAATACCTCCCATCTAGTATGTTCAGCATCATCGTCTTTAAACATGTTTGGGAGGCTGCCAAGTGGATTTGGGTAATAGTCACCCCCGTAAGTGACATAAAATCTTGTAACATAAAATGTTATGTGTGATTCTAGATTATGAGTAATGTAATATATTATTTTATTTAAACCAAGATCTTCACTATTTTTATTTTAACATTTTATATTTTTTATGTATTTTCATTTTTTTTTAAATAAATAAAATAAATCTTCAAAATGAAAAATATAATGTTAAGTCTTATTTAATGTAATTTATTTTTATTTTTTTATAAAAAACTTGGAATTTAATTTTTAATGGAATTTAATTTTGTTTTTTATTTGATTTTTTAGTTTAGTGCCTCGATCATCCTGACCGCATCCTGACCGCAGCCACCCAACATTATCGCTGCCAGCTGGAAGGGCCACTACAGCCATGGATAACAGGGAGGTAGACCAGGAAAACAACCCGCTAACCGCTATCTTTTCGCTACCCTCATCAACAGGCACTACCGCAAAACCTTTAGTTGGAAACCCTACATTTTTTCGTCACCGCATTCTATTGAGGGTTTCTTCAACTCAGGCTCAGTTTTCTCACGTCGGGAGCGACACACAATGATTTTCTCCTCCATTTGGACCCGAATGTCTCAATACTTGAACAAAAAATTCCAGAATTGGGGGATTTTTTGAATGTTGGCTGGTCGGAACCACCTCCTCCACTAACAAATATCGCAGCCAGAGAAGTCAATGCGGAGGGTTTTGTCAACTTGGTACTAGCAGCAGCTGGCACTGAAGAAAATCTACCAGGCTCAGGCTCGGACACCATGCAGGAACCACGCCAAAGGAGGAAGAAGAAAACAAAATCCATAAGCAAAAGAGTCAGAACAAGTGCATGGCGCCAAACGATAGAAACCTAAATATGGTTTGCGGTGTCAATGTGGCCATAGAAGAAGTGGAAGATATGGCTGACCGGGTAATTATCAGGAAAATTAGTGGTCGACACCCTAACCTTGAAGAGATGAAGGGATGAGTTCACACAAATTGGGCGATTTATCATGGTATGCCGATTTATCAAAGGGTTGGTATAGTTTTACCCTCAGCAGCAAGCATGATGCTTGACGCTGAGAAAATATTGAACCGAAACTGGTTCTATGGGATGATACCCATTCTTTTCAAGAGATGGACGCCCGTGTTTCATGTTGGATGCCGACAGTGAATGAATGGATAGAAGGGATGTATGAGTACGATTACCAGGCCTATCGCTGAAATTCTGGAAGTCAGGCTCGCTGAAAGACCTCAGTAATGCCATAGAGACATACTTGGAAGCAGATTTCTCATACCTACAAACCCAGAGGAGGGCGGTGGCGTGAATTTTGGTTTCTCTGAACATCAGAACGGAGCTCAGGGAGTACCTTTACACCTTGATCCATCTCACATTCCTACAACCATATCTAACACTCCGTGTTGAGAGAATCATAACTAATTTCAACCTGCTGAAAGTGTTGAATATTGAGGCCTGTTAGCTTGTTAGCATATATTTTGATGATTAGGCCATTCACAAATGTGTGAGGATATTGTTGGTGTGATCCCTCCATCTTTCCATGGACTCGAAGGGATTGAGCCTGCATTCGACTTTCGTCGATCCAAAGAAGATCAGAGGGCTTGCCGAGAAATAGGCGTGATCATTCAAACACGGATGTGACTGAACACATTTTCTAATTTGGACATAAGAGGTTTCGGTGGGTCCTCTATCTGGTTCCAGAAAAAAGCTCTGAACCAATTTGAATGAACGAAAGAATGGAAGAGGGGCTGTGGAGATCCCTGGCTGAAGTATCCCTGATATCTCATAGGAGCGGCGCATGGCTCAACACGCCACTTCCATGAGGAAGACTGGGAGGAAGGAAATGTATAAATAAAAGTGGACGATGGATAGAAATAAATAAATTTATGATGGCTAGTAGCATGTTGATTGAGATAAAGAGTAGGTTCCTTGAAAGTTCATGATGACTGCCAAGAAATAAAGAAATTTATGATGGTTAGTAGCATGTAGATTGAGATAAAGTGCAGGTTCCTTTTTTCAGAAAGAAAAAAGCCTGTCCTTGTTATTCTCAAAAAGAATCAAAGGTCATCATTACATTCTCCCCTTAAGCGGGTTGCACACCAGAAAACTGCCCGAGAGTACTGCCGGGGGGAAAGGCTTAACAACAAAAGAAGTGGTCCCATCAGAAAACTGTCTCATCATAAATAAGAGGACTGTCCACACATCCACATCTACCGAGCACCAAAAAGAGTTGAAACAACAATCCAAAAGAGGATACTCTAACAATCAAATCAAATATAAGGGAGTAGAAACCTCCCTTTACCTAGCTCAGAAGAACTGAAAAGAGTCCTGAGAAACCAAATGGTTCTCGAAATATTCCTGAAAACTGCCTTTACCTTGAGGATAAGAGAGTGCAGTTTTGGAGAGGCGGTTAGCTATCCGATTGTGCTCTCGGTAGATGTGGGAGAAGGACAAGTCCTTAAAGATGACAATGATATTTTTAGTCTCCCTGCACCAATGAAAGAGGTCAGGTGGGGAGAGTGCAGTCGATCCCATTGCCCAATTGATGATTACTTGAGAATCACCGTATACATGAGTGAGGGGGATCCGCATCATTTGGGAGGAGGAAAGAAGTGCCCATAAACTGAGCAATTCTGCTACAGTGCAGGTTCCTTGAAAGTTCATGATGACTGCCAGGCGCCCTCCAAATTCCAATATATTTTGTTTGTCAAAGCATCTGGAAACGGGCAGCCTTGTGGGTCGGGAAAGTAGCGTCCATCACCATCCATCACTGCAAGCTGTCTCCATTTTTGACTTGCTCTCTCCAAAAGCAGATTCTCTTCGCATACCTTTCTAATTTTTTTAGTGAATAAAGAAAAGATGTTGTCTAAAGATGTAACATTTTTTTATGGAACTTTGTTTGGTTTTTTCTGCATTTTGGTTGGTTTAAAATGTGTCAAAACCTAGAGCAAAGTTTTATCATACCTTGAAACTTCGTCTCCAGAATTTTCTCCTAAGATTCTTAACTCTACCAAAAAAAATACACAGAAAAATGTGCAAAGTATTGAGGTTTTAGACAATTTCTGAAGAAAATGCCATGACTACTCACCTGTAACAACTTGCATTTTATATCTTCATGAAAAAGAAACTTACATTTTATATTTGCATCCAATTATAAATAGTAATATATATATATATATAGATATATATATA
>LPNX010157915.1:192164-367233 GCA_001517045.1 Pseudotsuga menziesii
AAACATCACACATACGACTTTTGTGGAATGTATGGTGATTTACAAAGATGAATGAAATGCTACATAAATGATGAACAAAACATCACACATACGACTTTTGTGGAATGTATGGTGATTTACAAAGATGAATGAAATGCTACATAAATGATGATATATAAAATATGTTGACGATGGTTATCCATACTTTTAATTGGTTGACAACATAAATGTAACATGTTTTCAAGAAGTTAAGATTCTTAATGGTTTTTTCATGAGAACATCTTAATACTTTAAGTGAAACTAATACCTTTTCATATGGTATTGTGAAAAAAGGATGCATTTTTGCAGGATAATATCTTAATACTTTAATTGACCTTGTTTAAATTAATATTATTTTCACGTAGTGTTGAAAAAACGAGATACAATTTTGTTTCTCTCTTGTCATTTTGGTTTGGTAGGGTTATAAATCATTTACTAAATCTAATTATTTAGTTATCTTTTACTTCATTGGTTATGCATCTAAGAAAAATAAGTATGGTATAACTTCATTCAAGTTTAGGGTTATATGACTTGATTGTTAGGAAATAGAAGTATGGTAGGTCTTATATTCAAGTTTAGGGTTATGTGTTTTGAATATTTATTGGAAAAATGATTTTTCCAAATTGTAATGTTTGTAAGATAATTTTATAAAAAGAAATGAAAGTGTCTGGAAGCATTTTTTTTTTTGACAAAAACGGTTAGAATTATATTAAAAGATAAGAGGAGCCTCTGAAAGGAATACAACGATCTGATTAAAGAGATCAGATCCTCTAGTGCCTGCAGATTCCTGTACAAACTAGTTCACTAATCCATCACACATATAGTCAATCGGAATCTAAAGACTTGCTTCTTAAGGAGGAATATATGAAAATAAATGAAGGTTTACCGAAATCTCATTATTGCCTAAAACCATTGACTTGTTAGCAGCATGATCCGCCAATTCATTTAGCTCATAAAGAATATGAAAAAATTCTAATCTAGGAAAGGTCTTGGAAATAGACTTGATTCATTGATCAACCTAGCCAATCTTAAGTTTCGGCTCTGACTTGCTCCATTCATCGCCTGGATTATTAAACAGGAATCTCCAAAGTTAATGGCTTCCTCGACTCCCTTTTCTTTTAGCTGCTTGATTCCTTGCCACGTCCCATAGGCTTCAGCCATGTTGTTAAAGTTCGTTCCTATATTCCAGAAATATTCAACTTCAATTTCCCCCTCGGGGCAAATAATAACCCCTCCTCCTCCCACCATACATGGATTCCCCTTTGAGGCACCGTCGAAGAATAGTTTGAATATCTTCCTCTCTTTCAGCCAGTTTCCAAATTGAGATTTATCTAATCTAATTTCCCAAAGTTCCAACTTTTTCACAGGCAGGTCTGTCTCTCTAGCAGAGAAGTTAAAAGAACTCATCCAATTAATTTCATTTGTTGTAGGGTTGGCTCTATTTTTGGAGATCATCGTGACCTTCATAACTTCTCCCATAAGAGCCTGCGTCTTGGTGACAATTTTTCCTGGGTTGTGAGCTTTATTCTAAAAAATTCTATTATTGTGTTCTATCCAAATATGCCAGTAGGTAATATTTGGCAACTTCATCCAGCACTCCTTAACGCCTTTTTTATTTACCAGATCTCCTTTATAAATCTTTTCCCAGTTAATAAAACACTCTTGAGCATTGTTAGGCAGCTCAATCATGCCGAACCATGGAGTTATGAGTTGATCCTATGCTTCTCTGGCGAATGGATAGTCAAATAGCAGATGCGATGAAGTTTCAGTGCTTTCACATCACATTGGGCATCTAAAGGGACCCACGATCCCTCGCTTTTCTAAGTTCTCACCTGTAAGGATTTTCCCATGTGACAGCGTCCAATAGAAGACATCAATTTTTGGAAGCGTAATAGCTTCCCACATGTTCTTCCAGATTGCTAGATTATTGGCTACATTCGTGATTGTTGAATACACTTTGTAACCGTGAGAAAAAGTATATCAGTCACGACTGCCTCCCCATCCATGCCTATCCTTCATTCTTTTTGCCACAGGAGCTAAGCCTGTTAGATAGTCCATAAAATGTTTTTTCTCTCTAATGAGCTCATCTGGGCATTCTGGCATAATCCACCCTTTCCAACGGTATGGAGGATCATCGTCCCAATGAGATATGTCCCATATCGTGCTTATCCCTTGCCTATCAATCCACCTTCTGAATCCTGGAAGGGATGGAGGAAGAGGATTCCCCAATATTGAGTCCTACAAGAGCTTTATCTGTTTACCATTGCCAGGAATCCAATGGAGGTCTTCTTTGAACCTCGGTAGTGCCTTCTTGCAAAGGGAGAAAATGGATGAGCCATGCTTGTTCTTTGGGTTAGCATCTAGATATCTGAACCTCGGTCCTGTAAAATATTTGTTCCAGATCACCTGACTGCTCCAGGAGGGGTTTTTATCTATCATATTCCAAAGCAGCTTTGCTCCCAATGCCAAGTTTCAAAACTTCAAATCTCTAATCTGAAGACCTCCTTCCATCCGAGACATTTTGATTTTCTTCCAGCTGATGAGAGCGAATTTCTTTTCTCCACCATTTTTCCCTCCTTGCCAAAGGAAGGATCTCAACATACTCTCAATTTTTTCAAGAATTTTGGAAGGAGCCAACAAAATAGAGCATTGGTAAGGAGGGTAGATGTTAAGAACAACTTTAATCATTACCAACTTCCCTTCTAGATTTAACCAAACAGCTCCCCAAGCGATAATTCTTTTTTTGAATTTTTCAATCATTGGATTCTAATCCAAGCTTTTCGGCTTGTTTCTGAATATTGGCACCCCTAGGTACTTAAAAGAGTCCCAGTTGGTAACTCCTTCAATTTTGAGTATACAAGAGATTCCAGACATCTCCCTCTGGTTAATATTTCAACTGAAGATCGACCTCTTTCTTAGGTTCAATTTGCTCCCAGACGCATGGCAGTAGTGATCCATTTCTATTTTGAATCTTTTGACTATGAGCTAACTTGCCCCTCTGAGCAGAATTGTGTCATCTACAAATTGTGCATGGTTGATGTCTTTTATTCCCCGAGCCATACTAATGCTTATTAAGTCTTGATCACTCCTTTCTTTCTCAAGTTGAAGGCTAAGAACAGAGGCTTGGATTGCATAGAGCAGAGGAGAGAGCGGGTAGCCTTGCCTCAGTCCTCTTGAAGCTTGGAAAAATCCTGTTTCCCTACCATTGATGAGGGGGGCAATCCAGGGCTTACTAATGCAGTATTTGACCCAACTGATAAAACCCGGATCAAACCCATATCTTGACATTACCTAGAAGAGAAATTGATGAGAGACTCCGTCAAACAAATTGGCTAAGTCTATGTTCACCACCATTCCTTTTTCACCATTCTTCAGGCTGGAATGAATTGCCTCTTGGACCAGGATTATATTATCCCAGATTTTTTTGCCTTTAATGAAACCTCCTTGGTTCTCTCGGATGATAATAGGCATGATGTTTTTAACCTTATCACCATGATTTTGGTTATTATCTTATATCGAATGTTACACAGGGAGATTGGGCGAAACCTGTCGAAGGTGTTAGCGTCTTTCTCTTTGAGAATCATAGCTAAAAAGGTAGAGTTTGTGCTCCCACCAATTTTTTCACACCTCTGAGATTTGGTCACCATATTATATAAATATTTCTTTAAAATTTCCCAGCATGCCTTGATAAAGTTTGTATTGAACCCATCCGGGCCAGGCGCCTTATCGTCCTTCATGTCATCTACAACAGCTTTCAATTCATCCAACGTAATCCTTTCAATCAGCCTGCCGTTTTCCTTTTTCTTAACAATCTTTGGCACTAAGTCCAATATCCCATTCTCTGCATTGATGCTAGTCTCTGCTGTGTAGATAGTGTTGAAGTGGTGAGAGGCTCCAATTTTGATTTCTTCAAAGTCGCTGATAACTTGGTCCTGGGTGTGAATCTCATGCACAGTTTTGAAGTTTTTCCTCAACTCTGTCTGCTTATGAAAGTAGTTGGTGTTTTGATCCCCCGCTTGGAGCTAGAGACATCTGGCCTTCTGTCTCCATAGTTCAGCCTCCTGTATGTAGGCATCGTGTAACTTTTGATGCAGTCTAACTTCCTTTTTAAGATCCTCATCTGAAATTTGTTTTGTTTCCATTGCGATCTGGTGTGCCTTAAGCAAACTCCCAGCTTTTTCTTTTTTTTGGGTTGGAGTTTCAATAAATTTTTCCTAGTTCTTGAGTGCCTTCTTAACTCTATGGATTTTTTCTTCCCATAGATAAAACGGGGAACCCATGACAGGGACAGATCACGCTTCACCAACTATCTCCATGAAATCTTTGTGTGAGACCCACATTGGGCTGAATCTGAAAGGGATAGGGCCAATATTCAGGTCCTTCCTCATCTCGAGCATGGCAGGTTTATGATCACATCCCCAAAACGCTAGGATTTTGGAAGAAGGGTTCATTCCCAAAAGAAGAAAGGAGTCTTGGACCAAAAATCAATCCAACCTAGAAGCTATGTGCCCCAGCCCCAATCTCTTGTTATTCCATGTATATTTCCCTTTAGATGGGATGACATCTGACAGTCCCCACTCCAGGATAATATCATCAACTTGCTCCCTTATGGGGTCTCTGACCACCGATCCTCCTCTTTTTTCAGCTTGATTAAGGATGACATTTAGGTCTCCTGCTAGAATGACATTGCCCAACAAGTTGCTCCTTTCCTCTCGAAGTAGATTCCAACAATTTTTTTTCCAGCATATGCGTTAGGTACATAGATGTTGAAGAGTCTTACCTGGATATTGGAATCTTTTTGCAACAATGTAGTTAGAATCCAATGGGGGTTGTTCTTGGCTTCGACTGACTCATATTTCTGATAATCCCATAGCATTCCTATTCCTCCGGAGGCTCCCCTGGAACTGACTGTTGTTCTTCCCCCTTTCTTCCAAAAATTAGCACTCACTTGGAGAAATGTATCCTTCTCCATCTTGGTCTCCTAGATCATTAAGATGTTTGGTTGGGCTAATCTAATCATATCTTTCATAGCCTCCTCCTTAACTTTGTTGCCCAAACCTCTATGATTCCAGGAGATGGCCGTTGTTACTTACTTTTAGTAGGCGAGGGAATCCGTTTTTGGGATTTCCCTTGTTGTCGAGTATTTCTCGTGTTCCGAAGAAGTTTTTCCAAGGTTAACTGTGAGCCTTGCAATTTATCCTTGTATGTGGCTTTCTCCCGCACTTGCTTGGTTGATTTCCTTCCTCTTTCCTTCTTCCTCCTTGGCGTAGCCATCTCGATTTCCCCTTCCTCTTCTTCCTCTTCCTGGGTATCGTATTCCTCCTCATATTTTTCTTGGTTTTACCCTTCTTTCACCCCCTCTACTCCTGAATCTGATTGGATCTAGGGGGCATTGTCTTTCTTAAACATATATGATAATACAACTTCTTTTTCTGGCTCTTTATTCTCTCCATCAATGGATTCCTCTCCTATAGCAGTAGGCCCACTCCTAGCCTCGTTGGTCTTATCTTCCGGGGGGGTTCCTTTGATTGTTTCCTCCCCCTTCTTTCCTATGCCCATCTCTACTTTTTGCCTTTGACTTACTTTTCTTTATTGTTTTCCAGCCTTCCTCTTTTTCATGTTGGTCCTCTTGCTTTTGCGGGAAGTTACGGTAGAAATGCTTGTATTCATGACACTCTCTACAATTGAATGGAAGTTGTTCATAGTCTAGCTTTTAGTAGTGATACCAGTTCCCTACCGTGAGCTTGATTGCCTCTGGCAGCCCAGCTTCTAGATCCACCTCCACACAGATGCGGGTGCAGGCATATTGATCTTTTGGACTTGCCATATTGATATACCTTCCTAGGACATTTCCAATTGCATTGAGAGATTTAGGGTTCCAACAATGCATTGGTAGATTTGGGAGCCTTACCCAAACTGGGATAGCCTTGGGTATATCTGCCTCGGGATCGAAGTCTGGCGTCCAATCGTTCAACTTAGAGTCCTTGTGGTCCCATGAAGTAGGGTCCACTTCGGAATATTAACTCCTTATCCTCCTTAGATTCGAAATCAAATAAGAAGAATCCTCGACCTATTGAGTAAGAGGCCACATTCTTTGAGATCAAAGGTCTCCAGTTCCTTTGGACCCAGCTCTCAGTGGTTTTAGGTGATGGCTAGAGTCTAGTAAACTTCCCAATCAATGCTTGATCCGCCAGCGAGATTGCCACACGGATAGTGTCCTCTGGAGGTAGGGCAACAACCGAAACGTCCTCAATCTGTTTGACGAATTTCAGTGGGGTTCCCTTAGATATCTTCTTTCTTTACTCGGCTACTAGCTTCTCGAACACATCTAAAAATGGGATAGAGGATGTCCCAAGATTGCCCCCCTCAGTCCCCATTGGTCATGTGCTCAATCTACCCCAGACCTTGTCCCCAAGGTAACAACCAATCCCTCTTCAGCAACGCATGCCAGATCCGAACACACTAGCCTCAGATCTAAACACCACAGAACGAGGTTTGCATCTAGAGCGTTGCATGCGACCACCAACCAACTGCAAACAAAATCACTGCACTCCTGCCTTAATTTTCACGTGCACAACGTGCATGCAGCCTCACAAGACTTCACACCAACCTGATCTTGGAGGTTTAGCACCAACAGCTAGATCGGCACTGATTCGGGTTGACAAGGTTCAGATCGCTCACATGCAAAGCATGCATGCAGCCACCAACCACGAAGATCACCAACCTAATGCAAGAAACGCTTGGCAGGGTTCCGAACGCCGACAGCTAGCTAGATCGAGAAGGGTTCTGTTTGGCAAGGAACAACACGATCACAGGTTCCAACAATCGCTTGGAAGCATATTAACAAATTTATAAGAATTTTTTTGATATAGAGTGGTAAGACTTAAGGTTTGTGTAAGAAGTGATAGAATCCACTTTGTCATATCATAAATCACTTATGTGGTTGGTGTATTTTGTATGTTATTTAATTTGATGCTTAGATGAATTGCCTATGTATATAAGTGCATCTTTTATATAAAAAATTCCACTTGTTTATGTGAATGCATTGTTTATATGTCAACGGAGTATGATGTATATGTGTTAATAATGATAGGTTTGTCAATTATGTGTATATGAATGTGTTATTAATAATAAATTTGCCAATTCTATGTTGTTATATATGAATTGTGTGTTATGTTATATATATATGAATGTATTATTAATATTAAATTTGATAATCATGTATTATGTTATGTTATTAATCTATGTAAGTGTGTCACTTATGTGACACACTAGGTCCTTTGTGTTATATGCCTGAGTACATTTTCCCTATGCACATCCTTATCCATGGGCAAGATGGTGCCCAATAGCTCACTGGACTTTTGACTTCAATTGTTAAAAAAATACAATATCTAAGACAACCGAATGGGCTCAAACTCAAAGAGTGAACTTATGGCGTTATGAATGCTCAAACTCAAAGAGTGAACTTATGGCGTTATGAATGCTTCTTTTATTCACCAATCACTTTCAATTAGATGGCATACTGATTTTTGGAGATGCCAAAGTGATAATAAGTTGGGCTTTAAATGCATGCAACAACATTCTTCACCTATCAGCATTTTGAGTGAAAAGTGGGTGGATCTTTCTCTAGAGAATAGAATCCAGTTTTTTTACTCTTAGTTTTTCATGTGGTTCATGGTTGTTTCTTCTCTTGTTATTTAGTCTTTGTGGTCTATTTTGGACCTCTGGGCATATTAGCTTTGCTGAAAACTTTGTTTTTGTCTATTTATGTTTTTTTTGGCTTTTTTTGTTGCTGTCAATTATGAAAACTTTGTTGTTCTTCTCCAATCTACTATGTGTAATTTCTTATAATATTTTCATATATTATTAGTATATTGTATAACTTTTTTCTTTTTTTGGTATCTCAAGACTTTGTTGTTCATCTCCTATCTATTTCTTATCCTATTTTCCTATATTATTAATATATTGTATAGCTTAAGACTTTGTTGTTCCTCTCCTATCTACAAGGTGTAATTTCTTATCATATTTCCATATACTATTAATAATACATGGTATACCTTTTTTTTAACATATTTTCCTATATTATTAATATATTGTATCATTTTTTTTTTCTTTTTGGGTTGCTGTCTAACGACTTTGTTGTTTCTCTCCTATCTACAAGGTGTAATTTCTTAACATATTTCCATATACGATTATAATATATGGTTAGCTTTTTCCAAATTAAAAAAAAGACGAACATAAATTTACAATCTATACGAAAGGCAGCTGGCAGTGTCCTCGAACCTTGAAGGAATTTCCTTTCTCAATGCAAAGGGGACCAAATTTCCTTTCCCTTCTGGTAACAGAACTGACAGAATTATATCACATATAATAAATATAAATGGAAACCCCCTGGAAGTCATCACGAACATTCAAGGAACCTGCTCTTTTACAAGTCTACAGACCTACTGGCCTTCATAAATTTATTTATTTATATTCGATATCGCACCTGCTAGCTACATCTTCATCCACTGCTTTCATCCACTGCTTATCCCATATTTCCTGCTTTCTTCTCCTCCCACTCTTCCTCCAAGGGATCGAAGATTCATAAATCATCGCCATTAATCTCAGCGCTCTTTCTTTCTCTCTTTCGAATGGATTTCGAGTGTTTTCTGGACGAGGATGAAACAGACGAAGAAGGCGCTATAGAAACTGCCTTCGTTCAGATCCTTATTCTTTCTTCCATAAAGTATGTGCAGCCACACTGGTTGTTGAATGATCAACTCCATGTGTTTGCAGGCCTTTTGATCTTCGTTGGATCCACAAAAATCGGATGTATGCTGAATACCTTCGGATGCGTGGAGAAAAAGAGGGTTCTCACCAACAATCGCTTCCAAATTCGAGTATAGTCGTCTTTGTAGGTGGCTAAATATCCCACTGGTTTAGATGACAAAGGAGAAGATTTTCAAAAGAAAAAGGTAAAAATGTTCATTGAGGTTTGTAAGTCTGCAATTAGAAGATGTGTTTTGTGAAGGTCGATAGTGAAAATAAAATAAAAGTGAATGCACGATCACCTTAGATATTTGAAAATAGATATGGTGGATCATGCTTCACAATCACCTTAGAGACATGGGAAGAAAGATTGCAGAGTTAAAACATCATTGACGTATATGCATGATCTCCTTAAAGATATGGGAAGAGGTATTCTGAATCCCAGGTCAGATCTGGGAAGAGATGTTGCCTTGGATATTTAGGAAGAAATATTGTGGTCGAGTATGCCCTAGCACTTTAGAGATTTGGGAAGAAATATTGGAAATAAGAAAAGTGTTAAGAATTGAGGAATGTGCGCCCAGGAAGGGTATTCTTGGTTGGTTTGTGATGACATTCTTGGTTTGTAACGGTTATCAATTCATTAAATAATTTTGTAATTTGATCTCCATGAAATATCTTGCTCAAACATGAAATCGCTACTGGAGCTTTGTGGGGAACTTAAAAAAACCTCCAATCATATGGCTTCCTTTGAAATTTAGGGAGCCTGCAATATTTACATGGATTTGTTGGTCTCCCACTGTTTGCATTTGTTGGACTCCTCCAATTTGCATATGTGTCTATATGAATCATGCCGTTGAGGACTGGAAGGGTTGAATATGTGAAAAGTAGTCAATCTCATAACAATTTCCATGTTTTTCCTGGTCAATTCTATGGAATTTGATAAAAAAAACTCTTAAACCTTTTTTGATGATTTTTTTTTGACAATTCGATGGAATATGGTATTGAAAACTCTTAACTAATAGGATTGTTCTGGACCTTGTACGATGATGCCAAACAACCTAACACGATCTGTGTTATGGTTCCGCGTGAAGTAATGTCTTAAAAGAAGCTGGAAGGCAATTTAAAGGAGTCTATTGAATGAATATTATCACTGCACCCCATAAAGGAACTACTCCTGTTCTCAATCTATTATCTGTTATCACAAGCAATACAATATAGCAAAATAACGTTCAAAGTTGCTATCGATTTTACTTACTCCTGGTATTATTGGATTAACATAGAGTCAACAGAGATTTCTTGCATAGGGGATTCAATCATTTTGCACTACATCATATGCAAGGCTTCCAAGTGGAATACCCCACCCTATCTATCCCTTTCAGCCCAACAAAACCCTTAGGTTACTAGCAACACCACTAGATAAATCAGAGGATGTGTTCTTCATTTTCCAGTACAAAGCCTGGGAAGGTTGGGAATAATAATGCAGAGACCCGCATCCAGAACATCTTTTTAAATTCATGTTTCGTGGTCTCAAGCCTCCACATTTTGGATGATAAGTCTTAGCCTTGGTGTCTGGGGATTCATTGCAAACCATTATGCCAAAATTGTGTTTATTACATGAAAATTTGCAAGAATTTGTGTGTTTGTATTAGGTTTCATTGTTTTGTGAGAGTTTCTGCTGTTTTTTTTTTTAACAGTAACTGGTAGAATTTGTATCATAAAAGAGCTGTGAAAAACCCAAACAGCTTGAAATTAGAAAAAAGACTCAAAATTTGTCCAAAAATTGCTCTTCCTAGATGAAGTAGCATACACAATACAGCATGTAAGGAAACATAATACTATAGCCTTTGGCCTTCCTAGCATATCTGAAACTATAGTGCCTAATAAACTGACCAAGCAAGCATAAACAAACAAGTATATATATATAAGCCAAATTTATGCCTTAATGGGCCTCGTCCATAAACACATCTTCATAGGGCCTAATAAACTTAATAAACTGACCAAGCAAGCATATATATATATCCCTCTTGGAAATTTGGCTGATCTGCTAAATCTACTGCTGTTTGCTGCACTGTTTTTTCTTCCCCGGCATTTTATTTCTCGACTCGTTTACGTCCTGTTTTATTTCTCGACTGGTTTACGTCCTGATGAACCTGACTGAAGATTCGAAACTTCGACCTCATAACACCCTTTATGGATTTCAATAACTTTATCTTTCTTGCTTCTCCATATGAATACTTAGGTATTTGATTGTTTTGTCTCATCCCCTCCATTTCAGTGTTCATTCTTCTCACCATTTCACTGTTCATTCTTCTCAGAATTTTCATTATACTTAGGTATTTGATTGTTTTGTCTCATTCCCTCCATTTCACTGTTCATTCTTTTCAGAATTTTCACTACCCCAGAGCAGGAATTGAATGGTTGTGCCATAATACCAAGCAGAGCAGGAATCATCTCTCTTTTCCACATTCTTAAACCAGAGAATGCTCCAGAGAAAAATCAAACCCCATTAACCATATCCCCAACAAATGCAGTCTCAGGTCTCTAAGACAGCCTACAGAACTGTGGGTTCAAAGTCAAACTGCAAGCTAAACACCAGACCGAAAGAAATGTCATCTCAAAGGAGATTCTGCCTGGTTTGGAAGATGGTTTCTGCACAGTTTGTACAAAAGGGTTTCTGCTGAGCCTGGATGGTGATTTCTGCTTGGTTTGGACGAGGGTTTCTAGAAATATAAGTTCAAGTAGTGCAATTTTACAAAGACATGTAGAACTGTAAACTCTGGATAACATCTTATGAAGTGACTGAAACTGTTCACTGTGATTTGAAAAAAAATACACTATGATTTGTTTACATGAGTCTTTTTTTGTTCTATGATTTGTTTACATTTGTCCTGGTTTGTTTTAGTTTATTAGATATCTGCAAAAAAGTTTACTTAGTGAAAATGAACATTTCCATTTGATATTTCCTTGTAAAATACTTTTTACACGCCTATGGCAAACTAGGGCATCAGTCACCTCTATTGAATATTTTGTCATAGTGGCATATCCCTGTTGAGAAGGTGGAATGGATGTCGCTCTGGGATGGACCAGATCTTTCGACTAATCTTTGGCATTGGCGTACAGAGGACTGTGGGTTTTATTATCTGCCTGTCTTCTTCTGTTGGTCACTATGGAAGATGAGAAACAGAGTGATCTTGATGATATTAAACTTCAATCCACTCAGGTTTGTATCTCCGTCATCACTCTGTTGAAAGAATTTTGGACTCCCGAGTTACATCTCAAACAGAGAATGGAGGTTTGTATCTCCATCATCACTCTGTTGAAAGAATTTTGGACTCCCGAGTTACATCTCAAACAGAGAATGATTGATGACCTGCCTGTTATAAATTATCCAATGTGCGTTGGAGTTTCTCATTTTTTTTTACTTTAAATGGAATGTGGGAAAGGTACCAATACACTTGCTTAACTGTTCTGTTGGCATTATGGGCACTCACTTTTATTGCTCACGGGATGGGCCTCCTATTATTAACATCTTTGGACTATAAACAAAGTCTTTAACTTCGTCTAATTCTCCAGTTTTGTATAATAACACTGAGTTTAGATCATGTTGAATAAGGAGCCATCGGTTCAATCAACTGGATTTTCTGATATAAGAATGCCTTCCCCACCCCCGGAAAGACGGCTGTTCGAGCTGGATTCAGAAACCACTCTTGGCTCTGAAGGGCGGTACATTGGGTGGGCTCCATTCCCCGGAAGTAAAATGCTGTGTTACATACTCTAGCCAATATGGTATAACTCGGTTAATCGTATAGTTTTCATCTAGGCTATATATTACAATCGTTGAAGTACTAGAGTATATTTAAGCTACTGAACTGGGCTATTCAAAAATCAGCACTTCATGTATTAGCACTTGATCAGTGGAACAGCCGGATCAGATCCCTGTTGGGAACATTTCACTCTTACAATATTCGGCACATTGCTGATCGTCTATATAAGGAAGCTCTTAAATTTTTAGGAGGGTTTTATCTTTTGTGAAACATGAGAACAGTTTGAAGATCAGCGAAGGGTCTCTGAATGTTTTCCACTGCTGATGATGGGATGATCCTTGCGGTTTGTTTTTTATGATTGTTGTATGGCAGACTATTAGCGGTAGTAGTTGTATTCCATGGATGAGATGTTATGTTTGGATGACTGTATGGACTTTTTTTGGTTTTTGTTTATGTTTAAATCAGCTCATATGTCATATTTTAGATTTGCCAACTTGGAAGAATTACTATGATGATTCTGGGCAATGTACTTCGTTCCCCTTTGATTCCTTGTAAATAACAAGAAATTGATTCTTTGTGGTTTTTTCTACTTTAAAAAAGTGGAATGGATGTAGTGGTTTCAAAAATAACACATGATTTGGAAAGTTGTCATTTTTTTCAGAGGAAAAAATACCATCTTTTGATATTCAACTGAATCAAAAAGATAAGATATACATAGATCATCAGCATGCCTGATTGGAAGTCCTCAGCCATAGTATCCTTCCTAGATACATCATCAAAGAGAAAGAGAAGAATATAAAGTCTGCCAATACATGATAGATAGACCAAGTCTGATCTATGCAGACTTGTATCATCATCCCTGAGTGTTCAGGTCAGCAAGTGTCGAAACAAATGACCATATAAACATACAAACAGTGCACACCAGCAAGCTGATAATCTTCCAAAACAGTCAATGAAAAAGAGAAAAACCAGCAACTGAAAGAAAGTATATAGCTCTCAAAAAGTACAGTCCAATAATAATCCAGCTGCTGAAATAAAGTATGAATCCATCAAAAAAGAAGAAAATGGCCCTCTTTTATGACCAAAGCATCCATAGTTTCCGAGAAGTGCCCAGTACCAGTCTCCAGTTTCAGAGCGCTTTTTGATAGATTATCAGCGAGTGAATTATGCTCTCGATAAGTATGATTAATGGTCATGTGTGGGGCAATATGCAGCATGTGGATAATATCGTCACACCAGTGTTTCAATGCGGGTATATCAAGGGCAGACAGTTTATTTGCCCATGATATAGTCACCATTGAATCACCAAAATTCTGTAATAAAGGCACACCTATCAAAATGCTTACTTTTAAAACAGACCAAAGAGCTAATAGTTCAGCTCTAGTATTAGTACTCGGACCGCAGCCCACCGAAAATGAGAGATAATGGGTTTCACTTATGTAGATCACAAACCCAGCTCCCCCCAAACCCAATTGAGCAGCACCATCAAAATATCCAACTGGGTAATGATGCCTAGGAGCAGAGCCAATCATCCTAGTTTTTTTAGCATGTACAGGCACAGGGTGAAGAGTGAGAAGTAGCTCAATATGGGTGATGAGTTGTGGAACAGATGGAGTACCAGAATCAAAAAGACATTTGTTTCGTAAAAGCCACACGAGCCAAAAGATGAAGAAGGGGATGAATCTGTGAGGTGCAGAAAGAGAAGTGTATTCAAACCAGTGGGCAAGGAAAGAGAGTACAGAACCGTGCATGGTCAAAGGGAAACCCATATGGTGAGAAAAATGAGTGAAGATGGAGGAGGTAAAGGGACATGAAAGGAACAGATGATGGTAGTTTTCAGTGGCAAAATTACACAAAATACATCTGCTGGGTCCAAAATGACCACGGGATTGTAGATTATCCCATGTAAGGAT
Organism: Pseudotsuga menziesii; assembly: GCA_001517045.1. Lineage (NCBI taxonomy): Eukaryota > Viridiplantae > Streptophyta > Pinopsida > Pinales > Pinaceae > Pseudotsuga > Pseudotsuga menziesii. The sequence goes on from LPNX010157915.1 coordinate 206,611, forward strand.
TTTATCCACCGCCACCAACCAACTAAAACAATTCATCTTTAGCAGGATCTTTAAAGTCCACAGGAAGGATAGAACCTGGTAATTTTCCATAAAAGTAGCGCTGTGAGAGAGACAGTCGTATCCTGTGGCCGCGGTGATGGATCCCACATATTTGCAATGGGTCCATAGAAGAGAGTCTTTTGTATCAGTAAAACCAATTCTATTAAAAGACAATCCTTTGATATATGATGTCCATTGTAGACTCCACACCTCACAGAGATCAAGTTCATCCGCGGTGAACCAGAGACCCGTAGCGTGGTTAAAAGCCTGATTAAGATAGACAATTCCATAGTCTTCCAGGTACAGGCGAAGATCAGCTGATAATATATAAGAGCCATCCATACCCACAATGGGATCCGCACCAACCCGTATATCAGCACCGTTCCCAACATGCCAGAGGAGACCTCTCCCAATCCATGGCAATGTTTCCAAGAATCCTTTCCAAATAATAGATGCATTCCATATATTGAAATTTTTATTTCTAAGCCAAGAATGAACCGCTGAGTTTTTCATGTATTTAACTTTCATAAGGTGATGCCAGATACCAGTATGATTCAGTGCAAACCAAAAAGTCTTCATCCTCAACGAAAGGCTGAAATGTGGAAGATGTTTTATCCCCCACCCCCCCTGTGAAATGGGCCGAGCCAGTTTGTTCCAATCAACCAAATGGTATCTCTTATGAGAGGCAGAGGACCCCCAGAGGAAAGAGAAGATGAGTAAACGCAGCTTATCCAAAATGAAGGCGGGAACCGGGAAAAGAGACATCCAATAGACAGGCAGGCTAGTGAGGACAGAACGGACAAGGACCAGGCGACCCCCCAGAGATAAAAGACGATGAGTCCAATGGTTTATTTGTTTCTCAAACCGACTCAAGAGCCAGTACCAGTCTTTGATATAATACCCCGAAGGCTTCAGCCGAAAACCAAGATAGGTGAAACCTTGCTCTAAGTGGGCAAATCTGTAAGGAAAGATATCCTTGATCAATACAAAAATAGCAGGGTCAATATCAGAATGAAGGAAGCTAGATTTATCCATGTTGATCTGCATGCCCGATGCCTCACAGAAAGTGTCCAAAATGACTTTAAAAGCTATCCAATCTTCAAAGGTGCCCATCCCAAATAAAATGACATCATCCACAAAAAGTAAGTGAGTGATGGAAAGATTAGCAGAGATCTTAATGCCCTTTATAACCCCATTCCTTCTGGCATCCTGAATAAGAAGGCTTAGACCCTCAATAACCAAAATAAAGAGTAGCGGGGAAAGGGGGCACCCCTGACGAATGCCCCGGGATGCAGGGAAGAAAGAGGAGGGAGAGCCATTGACAAGGAAAGTTGTCATTTACCTTTTATAGGTGCCCATATGGTTTAGAGTTCTTTGCATTCTTACTTTTTATTAAGGTTCAAATCCTCAAAATCTCAAATATTAACTATTTAGAAAGTTGTTGTTATGTTGTTGAAATGTTACTTAAAATAAGTAAAAGTAAAAGATGAGGTAGAGTTTTAAATTAAATTCATAAATGTGGATAATTATTTAGATTTTGCTTTTATTATTTGTTCAACTTCTTATTATAATAATTTGACTTATTGCACCAACACGGAGGCAATGTAGCATAACAACCAGGTTAAACTTAAGATGAGAGATGTTTATTCGGGATACAAGGTACTATATTAAAAATTTAATGACAATGTCAATGATGATGAAACTGACGGGAGGGGACGAGAGCTCTGTGAGGATGACGATTTGAAAGGGAGGAGGAATTGACGAGGATTTCATTTGCAAGGTCCGGTAAGTGGGGACAGGGGCTTTGGTCTGTTCCGCAGATTAGTTGATCTGATTTGGGGATGAGCAAGCCCTTGGACGGTGGGGCACCGCCCCTTGTTCAGAGCTCAGCCATGGAAATTGAGTTAGATAAGGGGAAAATGCCAATCTTTGACTCCCAATTGGGGAAGGTAGGGGAAGGCATTAGTGGAACTGCTAAAGAAAACACGGTAAAGGAAGTGAACAGGAGAATGGGACATTGTTTACCCAAATTGAAGACGATTCCAAAGCTACAGATCAAATCGACCTGAATCAGGGAAGATATCAGCTACATGAAGGAGCGTGCTTTCATAGGGAAGTTGGTAGGGATTTGGCCTTCGGAGAAAACCCTAATGGGGTGGATAAACACCGCCTGGAAACCTCAAGGCCATTATGACTTGCAACTAGGAGCAAAAGGATTCTTCACGGTTATCTTTTTTAATGAAGAGGACAGAACTAGAATCTTTGAAAGCGGGTCGTATTTCTTTAACTCTGCGGGTTTGTTCTTGAGACCGTGGAAAGAAAGATTCAACCCAGACAAGGAGAATCTCACAATTGCCCCGATATGGATTAGAATGTATTTCCTACCGACAGAATACTCCGAGCAAACTCGACAGAGAAGGTATACCTCTTATGCTAGGATATGCATATATCTTGATATATCAAAAGATCTCCCGGATGGAATAGATCTAAAATGGGAGGATGAAGATTGGTTTGAAGCAATAGATTATGAACAAATACTGTTTAGATGCATGAGATGTCACGAACATGGGCACCTGTTCAGAGACTACCCACAAAACAAAAAACCAGGAGGAACGAGAGAACAAGAAAATCAAGACGCTGGGAGGTTTATTCGTGTCCAAAATAAGAAGAGATCAGCCAAGAAGTCCACCGGCCTTGAAATCTTCAAAGAAGTTCAAACACAAAACATGTTTGAAGTCCTCCAAGAGCCTCAAGGACCTAACATTTGAGAAATGGATACAAGCATAAAGACCCAACACCAGCAGCCCATCAATGCGTCTATAACCAAGGAAAGTGCAGCACAGGACCCACCCCAACAATCCCAGGAAAAGGATCCAAGCTCAAAGACCCAGATCCATGAAGAACATCAGGAAATAAAGGAAGACACCAACAAGACTCGGGAGGTGGAAGAGGAAGAAATGGAGATAAGAGAATTGGACTTGGTTGGGCTGGAAACAACTTGCTCAGCGCTGGTCCCCGAGAAGATTATCCCACAACAAGTTACCATGCTGGAAAAGATGATAATCAAAGCCAAAGCAATGAAGTTTCTAGGGGTCTCGGCGGAATCCCTCAAAGATCTGGATTGAAAAAAGAAAGCTAAGAAAGAAACTAAAGGCAGACATAGTAATGTGCAAAGAATCCAAATGGTTGGAGTTCAACTGGTGGCTTCAGGGCAGTATCCTACCATAGATGCGACCCTCTCTCCCACAAATAAATAAGTTTCTAATGCGGATCACATCCTGGAATATAAGAGGCTATAGTAGCACCTTGAAGATTCGTCTTCCAAGGAGAAAGATTGAATTGGAAAAGACAAGAGTGATCTTTCTGCAAGAAACTAAATGTTCAGAGACAGATCTGAAAAGTATAGGAGGAAAAGTTAGGAAAGGATGTCAGACTGTAGCAGTGGATGCTAAAATGACGGTTGGAGGCATTGGAATTCTTTGGAATCCAAAATAGGTTTTCCTTTATAACTTCTCTGCAACTCGGTATTCTCTTTCTATTGCATTTCACATCTTAGGTACTGGCATACGAGGATTCATGACCAATGTGTACGGTTCTCCAAGGGCAGAGCAGAAATTGCAATTTCTGGACTCCCTCAAGATGATTAACGGTATGATGGAAGGAAAATATTGGATCATTGGAGGGGAATTCAACCTGATAAGGAATCTAGAGGAAAAGAAAGGTGGGATAAGACAACTAAATTCCATAAATGATTCCTTTAATGAAGTTATCGATAACCTCGAATTGATAGATGTAAGAACAAATAATGACACTTTCACTTGGAACAACAAAAGGACAGGAGACAGAGGCATAGCCTGTCGTCTAGACCGCTTTTTGGTGTCGGAGTCCATCATGATGAACGAGGGAGAGTTGAAGGCGTTGGTCCTTCCATCAGCCGGATCTGACCACTTTCCTATCAAGCTTGAATGGGATAATGTGGGTACTAACCTATGCAGACCTTTCCGCTTTGAAATATTTTGGCTACTTCAGCCCGACTTCCAAGAAAAATTAAAAGAATGGTGGGAGGAAATCCCAACCATTAAGGGAACATGGATGTACCTGTTCCAACAAAAGGTCAAAATCCTCAAATCAAACATTAAGAAATGGAACACAGAATCTTTTGGTAACATATTCCAAGCAAAATTGGAGTTGGACAATAAAATAAAAGAAGTACAAACCAAAGGCATGCTGTTAGGTTTCGCAACGGATATCAGGGAGTAGGAAAGCTTTTTGCTTCAGGAATTCAGTCAAAGAGAACACCAGGAGGAAATATAATAGAACCAAAAAGCTAGAGTGAAATGGCTCGAGGAAGGAGAACAAAATACTAGCTTCTTTCACAAAGCGACCATCCACCAACGTCAAAGCAATCATCTGACCAGACTGAGAATGGAAGAAGGTCTTATTGTTGAATCCTAGGAAGATCTGGAACTCACTCTTAACTCCTTTTTTGCTAACCTTCTAGAGGAACCAGATGGGGACAAAGAGGCCTCTCAGAGGAAGGTCCTGAGACACATCTCTCAGGTCATAATTGAAGAACATAACCTTTTATTGTTGAAACCTATAGAGATGGACGAAGTCGAAGAGGTGGTCAAGCAGATGGCCAAGGATAAAGCCCCGGGACCTGATGGATTCACCACCAACTTCTTCCATGCATGCTGGGATTGGCGGAAAGAGGAAGTATGGGATCTAGTGGAGGGTTCCAAGAAGTCGGGTAATATTCTGAAAGCTCTAAATGCAACTTTCCTGACACTTGTCCCTAAAGAGTCAGGAACTGAAGACCCTAGTAAGCTCAGACCAATACCCCTGTGCAATGTCATTTACAAGATTATCTCCAAAACTATTGCTAATAGACTATGTCCTCTGCTCCCCCTAATCATCTCTCTTGAGCAAGTGAGGTTTGTTGAAGGCAGACAAATTTTAGACGGCATCATCTTAATCCATGAAACCATCCACTCAGTCAAAATTGGGAAAATTCCAGGTATGCTCCGGAAGGTGCTTGCGCAAGGCTTTGGTGGCCCACTCTTCATAATGATGTGGCAGGTTATGCGAGGAGCTGTGATGTTTGTCAACGCACTGGAAAACCATCACGGCGGGATGAGATACTGCTTGTACCCCAGGTAAATTTGCAACCTTTTGATAAATGGGTAGTAGACTTTGTGGGTTCGATCAAGCTACCTGGGAAAAGAACTGGTGCGCGCTACATAATCACTGCGATGGACTATCTGACAAGATTTGCAGAGGCTGCACCCGTCATGGACTGTATTGCTATGAAGACAACTAGGTTTCTATTTGAGAATATTGTGACGCGGTTTGGATGCCTGAGAATATTGATGAGTTACCAGGGTGATCATTTTATCAACCACATAGTAAGAGTTCTGACAAAAGACTTGCAGATTCAGCACAAGAAAAGCACACCATACCATCCATAGGCGAATGGAACAGTGGAGGCATTCAACAAAATATTGGAGCACGCACTCACCAAGGCATGTAACACTAACTGATATGACCAGGATCTGAATATTCCTGCAGTACTATGGGCCTATCGCACCACCTTTAAGAGATTGACGAGGCAAACACGCTTCAAACTGGTCTATAGGAAAGAGGCAGTGATGCCTATGGAATACATCGTTCCTAGTCTGCGCATTGCCTTTGCGACCGGAATGGATGATGATGCCACACTAGAGGAGCGCATGGTGCAACTGATACAGCTAGATGAAGACTAGTTCATTGTAGGTTTCCACCAGTGCGTTGAGAAATATCGGTAGAAGGCGTGGCATGATTGCCACATAAAGAACACACAATTTGAGCAAGGAGATTTGGTGTTGTTATATGGCAACAAATTCTTGAAGCATCCAGGTAAGCTACAAATGCATTGGCTTGGACCATATTTTGTCAATTCTATTACCTCTACAGGTGCAGTTCAACTACAATAGTTAGATGGTGTGATACTTCCAAAGCTTGTGAGTGGTAGCCACTTGAAGCCCTATTGGATGGGGGACGGACTGCACAATGCCTGAAGCACTGCGCACTTAAAAAAAAGAAGGAGAGAGAGATGGGATAGATAGCAAACGAAGGGGTGCGCCTGAAAGCAGAGGCCATGCAAGATTAGGGGGTAGTTGACTCAACAATAGGTAGTGAATTGTCCAGGAAAAAGGTTGTGCACTAGGATGGGGCTGCGCTAAGGGGATAGGGTCGCGCAAAGAAAGAGGGGTTGTGCCTGAGAACGACAAAGGTTGCGCGATAGGAGGTTGCCATGCAAGAGTAAGTGGCTTGCATTGTATGAAAGAAACTATGATGGTGATCGGACATCACATCAATAAGCAATAACGGTTGTGAAAGAGGTAAACGATGTCACAGTTGACGTCTTGTCTAATAATAACAGATCTGAGAGGCGAGGTGTCAGAATCGGTGGCATATTTTGCACATAAAGGAATGATTTAGTCATAATGATGCACTCGAGTGATTCATGATGCAATCTAAGGTGAAGATGGTGTTATAAGCTGAGGGATGCCACACGAGTGGACACCATTAGGCAGTCCTGCATTGAGCAACGTTGTAGGAAGGTTGGGCTGGGTAATTGAAGGGAGCTCCGCTGCATAAGGTAGCGGCCATCTAAGGGGAAATGCAGGCTACTCTGGATACAGGGTAGACTATGAGTGAGAATTTTGTATTAGCAGAAATTGATGAAGAAGTTGCAAGTATGCGGGTTAGGTTGCCCAAGATAGAAGTATTTGGAAAAGTCATCCTGGGCTATATTTCTCCGAGTCGGGTTGAGCTACAGGCTAAGCTATCCACGAGGAATCTGGATGGGGTCAGAGTTCTTACCCCACTTGACTAAGTCTGTAGGAATAGGGAACCGGTCCGACCTCAGGTAGTCCGGGTTGAGCATGAATGCAAGGAAGGACAAGGGTGCGGAAGCAAGGCTGGCTCCGAAATTTGCAGCTGTAGACAATTGTCGGCTAGCAGGATGCCTCTTGGCGAGCGACGACAAATGGAGAATGATGCAGTATTCATAGATGCCAGAGCACGATGGAATTGGAGAACACAGAGGTATGCCAAGGACTACCTTTGAGGATACAATTGCAGCCACCTGCACAAATCAACAAGTTCAAAAAAGTTGCCCACTGTTGCCTGTGAGAAGTTTTCTGACCTTCATGGTACTGAGTACACCATGTCCATATGACGTGGCTCGAGGATGAGCCACAAGACTGTGTTGGGGGCCTGTTGGCAAGGGGATTGGAGGTAAGTGAGTTGCACGTCATCTAAGATGCTGCGCATACTCACGAGGCACCATTCAAGGCAAAGATAGTGCGATAGGCAGAAAATGGTCCACTTTTTTATATTTTCATGTCACTTTCTGTACTCATTGACCATTTCTTCAGAATATTGGTCCTCAGTGGTTAAGTTAGTTATAATTATGTTAGGAGTTAGTTAGAAGTAGACCTTGAATGTAAAGGCACAAGCCTATAAATAGAAGAATTATGCATGTAAGGATAGGTAGATAGATATACATGGATATAGATAGAGAGAAAGAGCGAGTACTGAATGTAATGCTAGACACAGTGATACTGGATCAATGTTTGTTTTAATCTGCAATTTGTTCTATGGGATTAATACAATGTGATGTGGATTGATTTGAGCTTTCGTTGCCTCTTTCCTTTTTCTGTTTTACACTGCTGTTATTATGATGTTTAATGATGAATAGATCTGCAAATGAATGAATAATGCGATGCTTTTTGCTTATGAATACTACCATCTTTTAGATCTGTTTTCCGCACTGGTAGATATGCTAAAATGGTGAATGAATAACTTGACATGATGAACGGTTTTATTTTGAGCAAGCAAGTAGATTAGATATGGAGATTATGCTGATGAATGTTTGATGCCCCAACCCTTCTCTATACTGTGGAAACTTGGTTTCGACAGCTCTCCCTTGAACATCTCGAGTGAGACCTCATCCACTCTGTGGGTGTTGCTGGACGGGGTAAAATCTATCTGGGCCGATGCTCCAAGAGATCGTGGTGTGCTGAGCGTTGACAAAGTGGAACCCCTGTTGACTGGGATTTTTTGGTCGAGATTGCGCCAAAAATAACCCCAGGGATATCAAACCTTTTCCTCAAGTACCAAAGTGTACTTGTTCTCTTTGGATCAACCCACTGATCACCCTTGCTCAATGTTATTCATTCCAAGTATTATTTATCACACTTCGGTCCTTCTAGACTTCTTAGCCCTGCAACCTCACACCCAAGACACTCTCAAGATTCAAATTCAAGAACAAGGACACTTCAAAATGAACATTTATGTCTCTTATTTATATTCCTTCTTATTCAATTAGGGCCGAGCTAACTGTCTTTTGCTGACAATTATTTATTAGGTCTGTTTTAGGATCACCCTAATATAATATTTCCATTCTTTGGAATAGATACCTTTTCATGGTTACAAGAGGTATTTATTTTGTTCCATTTAGTTCAAGACAATGGCTACTTCATTATACATTTGATCCCCTTCAATATGCCTCATAAGGCCAATTGTTCATCCTTAGAATGTTGAATGCACAAGTGCTCTATTTCTTCATTGCCTTCACAAGAATGCACTCCCAATGAAAATTGAGCCATGCCAATGGTTTCAACAAGATTAATAGATATTATTTCATTATTTTTCAACATTTCCTTATCTCAAAATGCACGTCATTTGCATAAAAATGGGATCCAAAGTCATACAATGATCTAATTATGTGTTTAAAGGGCTAGTAGCAACATGTCTCACAAATATGCCCTCCAAGAGCTTAAGAATGCAATCCAAGAGCTCTAATGAATCTCATTAGACTTTTTTTTACTCAAGTAATGTTATTCGAATTCCAAATTATCGTTGTGGTAAAAAAAATGCACGTCGATCCTCAAATGGTGAAATTATGCCTTTAGATGGTGACCTACAGGAAATGCATGCCTAGTTCACCAAAATGCATGCTAAATGCACAAATATGATTGTATTGGGAAATCAATTGAAATATGTACTCCTTAGAATATAACACACACCCTTGTACTCAATTTTTCCTCAACTGAAGATCCCTTAGGTAGCCTTAAGCCTACCAAATTGATCTTTTTATAGTTCCAGTGTTGTGAACCCAACATCATAAATTTCATGTGCAGTCAATGTGCCCCTACCATTAATGTCATAACTATATTCTTGATCTTGTATTCTTGGTACACAAACTTTTATTTCCCAAGCTATTGACAATCTTGTCTTAATGCCAACGACTTCCAACAAACTTGTACAACCTTGTCCAATGTCTTCATGTTAACATCAATCACTGTCTTCAATGTCTTCATGTTGACATCAATGGCACTGATATCTTCAACATGGAAAACTGTATCAACAAAATTTTTCACACCTTCAACTGGAGTCTATTCAGGTCCTTCCTCAATGGTTTTCTTTTTCGATATCCCAATGTAAGTTTGAAGAGACCTTGTTTGAACACTGGGTTGATACAAATCAATAAATTTCTGCAATGTTCCTTGGAAACTGAACTTAACCTTATTAATTTTACTTTCTCGTAGGGATTAATGTAAATTTTTAGCCAATAAATGAGGGAAATCTATGGACTTGTCTTCAACCCAATGAACAATTAACCTCGTGTAGCCACTGAAAATAGCATGCTTTTGATGATTCATAATTGTCTTAAAGAAAAGTTGAATCAAGGATTTGTTTAGTCCTTCAGGAACATCTTGCATTCTTAATCCATTCCTCTGAACAAATACTATTTTCCCACATATTTTATTGGCCATTTCAATCTTTTCTAGCTTAGGGGTTTCAATGGAGTTAAATGTCACCCACCCTCTATGTGTATTTTTCGTTGCTCTTGCAACCAGATCATGCTCCAGGTAAATCCTCTACCCAAAATATTTTTAATTCCATGGCTATATGATCATAATTTTCTTTGGCCTCATCTATTTCATCATTTTGGAAATCAAACTGTCCAAATATAAATTCAAAAACATCTGCTCTTTTCAGGATATCTAGCATACCTGTTGGACAATTGTTTATATCTCTCCATGTATCGACACACTCTTTGAAATTTTTGATTGTGAACTTATCCTTCTGGGAACCCCATGTGTCAACTGTTTCCATGGAAGAGGACACCCTTGTTTGAATTGATGCCATGGTTTTCTGGGTTCAATGCATGTTGAATGCAAGAGAAATACACAATCAATGTACAGTGAATGCACGTGTAATAAACCATGAGAAATTCTTATTGAATAAACACTAAGGAATGCATGCCAAATAAACCATCAAGAATGCATGCTGAAAAAAACACCACGAATGCACGATGAGGAATCCGCTTGTAAATTAGTTTTTTTTTATTGATATATTCTGCTATAAATCACTTTTACAACACTTGGTGTGCATTTTTATATGCACACTCACTTAGTTTTGCACCCTTTTTTAGCAATGGACTTGGAAATTTTGAGAATTAATGAAAACTTTGCATCCGTGGTAAAATTTTTGCAAACGCTTGGAATATCAAGGGTTGTAATTTGAAATTGAAAAATAGTAAAAACAATGATTGTGTGAATGTTTTAGAGGGCAGTTTTGGAAGTAAAATAATAAAATTCATTGACTCTAATAAATACACACACCCACACACACACTAATAATAAAAGTTGGGGACCTAGTGTGTTGAGGGTAGAGGTGCCACTGCACAAAGAAGAGGAGAATCCCTTTTTTCGTTTTTGGAGATTCTTTTCATAGTTTTTTGGTTAAATTGTAATTGGATAAAATAGGAGATCTGATTTTGATTTGTGCTTTTGAATATTTCAAACTTGAGATTTAACCGCACATTGTTAAAAGTGAAACATAGTACCTTAACCACACCAGTTTACCTCACATCATTTCAGGTGCAGTAAAAAATATTTATGATCAAATTAGGAATTTGACAAGTCAAGTGATTAATAACACGAATTACGTTTTAATTAAGTTTTAATACATTCCTTATTTAGGATACATTTTGGGGCTGGTAATTTCTTATGATGCATATTAGAGGAAGGTCATTAAACATCTACACTATCTCTATTTCCATGAGTACCTTAGGTCACATTATCACTTTTATGAAGTTGTTTTTAGGGTCTTTATGAGCATAGTCACCCTTTCCAAAATTTGACCTAGTAAAATTTTGACTCCCCCCTAATTATGAATTGTTTTCCTATAGTATCCTAATATATTGTCCTCTCGACCTTGCACAAAGTGACTTGTAAATCGGGCCAATGTTGAATTTTTTTCCAGTTTGTGCTTGTATGCACTAAAATTTGGCATGGTTAGAGTAGATCCACGTTCTAATGGTATGGGAGGGTTTCAAGCCTCAAATAATATTCACACAAATAATTTACAATCAAATGACAAAATTATAACATAAATCTAAAGTAGATCAAATAATCATTTGCTATGTCAAACACAAATTCCTATAGTCATAGTTTTTAGCTTGACAATACATTACTTGAATGTGCAACCGCAAATTTGATCACACCTTGTATAACCTAATTTCCAATAGGGAAAACAAATCTTTCTATAAACTCCAACAAATAATTAATCTATATATATTTCATACATCCAATATAATCTTCATTTTCTTATAGAAAATTTGAAGTATTTTTTTAAATTTCAAATGATAAATTCCAGGTGTGAGTTAGTTATCTCGTCATGAAGGATCATATGGTTACTTCATAGATTATGGTTAGAAATCCCTTCTAAACATATAATTCCTTCTACAAAATGTAAGAAGAATAATAATACTTTTTAGTGTTGTACTAAGACTACAATATGTTATAATTGAATAGTCTATGATGGTTTTAGTTGCATACAGTAATTCAAGAAAGCTAATATTCCAGAGACTCATTTCAAAGCTTGTGTGTTGGTTTGATTCCTAGTTTCTACAATAAGGATCGTAGATGCGAAATAGTTGTCTTCATATGGGGTGGACACATTACAAGTGGGAAATCAACAATAAGTTCCTTCATTTCATTGTCAATGTAAATGGTATTAATTTGTTACAGTGGTCTAGGAACTGAAAACACAGTCTCTTAAAGAATATAGAAAAATATGCATAAAAATGGAAAAATGGTGCTGCAATGGAAGTAGCAGCTCTGTATAATCAAATGAACAAATTATGATACAATACAATGATCATGCCAGATGCATGAATGCCAAGACAATTCGAATTCCCAAGGAGGTCATTTGAATTGAATGAGTGAGTCTAGCTTAACTTAATGTAAGCCACAGTGAACACACCAGTTAACCATTGATCAAAACCCTAATTGACTCAACTGAGTCCTATCTGAAGTTGGAGTGCAATAAATGACTGAGTCTAGCTGAAATTAGATCAGACACATGTCACTGCAAGCCAACCAACAAGTGGTAGCAAATCAATAACTCTAATGAACCCTGATAAGGTTAACTGAAGTCTAACTGACCATCAGAGGTGGTTGGAGGCGCCCTTGTTGACCTCAGTTCATTAAATATTAATTAAATAATCAATTTAATGAAAAGAGGCGCCTTCACTGCTCTATTTAACTGATTGCAACCATCAGTTATCAATTAAGTGCATTTATGACACTCAGATCACCCCTAGAGTGCTCCAGTTAGCCTCCCCGAATGAAGGAGAAGGATAAGTTGTCCTCTTTGACTGAAGGTAGGCATGGGTGTGCTCATGCTGATGTCAATTAAGTCAATAAAACTTAGGATAGTGGTTTAACTAGGACAAATTGACCAAAATGAGTGTGTATGGTGGTAAATGTCTCCAACAGCCCCCCTTAAGCTATACTTAGGAGAAGTAGAAAACATAAAGTGCATAAGAATTCTAGGGCCCCAACAACAAAGGCCATAGGTCACCCTGTACAATACTGAAAATCAAACAATGCTCAAAACAAACTAAGTGAGGAAAAGAGAGAAAACCCAGTGGGAAAACCCCCCCCTCAAGCTGGACACTGAAAGTAGTTGGATCACCTTCATGAACTCACCCCCAGTAGTGAACGGAGGTAAGTGAACTTATTTTCTGAAAATATCTTGGTGAAGATGTCTGCAATCTGCTCATCAGTCAGGCCGTATTGCAGAATGATGGTCCTGTCATGCACTAGCTCCCTGATATAGTGCATGTGTATCTCTACATGCTTGGTCCTCTTCCTGGTAACTGGATCTATGGATATCTTAATAGCACTTTGATTGTCACAAAAGAGGATAGTGGATAAAGTACTACCAAGATCAAACTCTGAAAGAATGCCTTGCAACCAAACATCTTGGATGCAAGCATTCACCGCTCCTCGGTACTCGGCCTCTACTGAAGACAATGCTATGGTGGCCAGCTTTTTGCTAGACCAGAAAATGGGGCCACCACCAAAAATGAAGACATATCCGAAAGTAGAATTCCGATCAATAGAATCACCCGCCCAATCGAAATCTGTGTATCCAACCAGCTCTAGCTCGGAGTCTGCAGCATAGTGAATGCCGTAGGTCCTGGTTCCCTGAACATACCGGAGGATCCTCTTGGATGCCTTCCAATGAATATAATGGGGCTGCTGCATGTATCTTGATACAGTATTCATGACATAATATATATCAGGCCGAGAATGAGTCAAGTACAACAAGCTACCAATCAGCTGTCGATAAATAGTGCAGTCCATGGGCGGTGTTCTTTTTCCTTCTTCAAGGATGATCCCTGAAAGGAAAGGGAAAGGAGAAGCTCTAAATTCAGCCATGTTAAACTTGAATAACATGTCTGATAAGTATTTGGACCGAGTGACCACTATCACATCAACATTTTGCTCAATTTCAAGCCCCAAAAATTGTTTTAAGAGCCCCAAATCACTTATTTCAAATACATTATGGAGAGCAGTTTTGATGACCGAAATAGAAGCAACTGTGCTACCTGTGATCAGTAAGTCATCAACATATAAAACAATAATAATCAAATGACCATCAGACTTCTGTATATACACATTTGGATCTGATCTACACCTTTGGATGTTTTGCGAGAGAAGGAAGGCTTCCATCTTGGAATACCAGTCTCTTGGGGCCTGTTTTAACCCGTATAGTGACTTCTATAGCTTGCAGAACAAAGATGGATCAGAAATGTATCCCTCAAGCTGCTTCATGTATATCTCCTCATGAATATCTCCATGCAAAAAGGCTGACTTAACATCCATATGATGCCCTTCCCAGTGCTTAGATGCTGAAATTGCCAAAACTAGGCGGATGGAGTCCATTTTTGCAACCAGTGCAAAAGTCTCATGGTAGTCCACACCTTGGACCTGGGAGAAAATTTTTGCCACAAGCCTTGCCTTATATTTGTAGGTGTTTCCATCTGCAGCAACCTTAGTCCGAAACACCCACTTGCATTGAACCAATTTCCTTCCCGTAGGAAGAGAAACTAGCTCCCAAGTAGTGCTTTTCTGAAGAGAATTCATCTCTTCATCCATGGCAACGTGCCATCTCAGATCCTTCCAAGCATGGTAGTAAGACTTAGGGTCTAAAATTATCATCAAATAATAAGAATTAGATAGCAAATAATCAGGACAAGAGAGTGCAATACCTGCTCTTTGTAAATCAGATTGGGTTCTCCTTGGATCATCCAGATTTCCAATGTTATATCCCGCGGAGGAGAGTGTTTGTTGGACCCAAGTTGGAAGATTATTTTGTACTTCAGGTTCTGATTCAACATCTGATGTTTTCTGTACACTGATATCAGAAATCAGAGGATCCAAATCAGGGTCATCACCCCCAATTTCATCATCCAAATATTCAGTAGAATAGGAAGGAAATTCAGTAGTTTTCTCCTTCACTAGTTCCACCTCCTGAAGAGGCTCATCGAACTAGACACTCCTTTCGATGATGATATATTTTGTTTTGATGTCCAGCAGCTTGAAACCTTTTTATTCATTAGGATACCCAATAAACAAACATTCTATGCTTTGCGGTTGCAAATCCCTCATTTTATCAAGTGGAATTCGGGCCCATGTAGTGGACCTAAACACCCGCAGATTCGACACATCCAGCTTGTGTCTGAAGTATGCTTTGAAAGGGGCCTTCCATTTCACAGATGAGTGTGGCACTCTATTCTGAATACATGTTGCAGCAGTCATGGCTTCAGCCCACAAATTTGCAGCTAACTTCTTTGATTCCAACATACAGGTGGTCGTCTCCTTGAGACACCGATTCTTCCTCTCTACTACACCGTTCTGCTGGGGGGTGTTGGGAACTGAATGCTGGACATGAATACCACTTTGAGAACATATATACAGTAACTCATTACTAACATGCTCCCTGCCATTATCAGATCTAAAGTTCTTGATCTTTTGGCCATATGCATTCTCAATCAAGGCCTTCAATTCAGTGAATTTTTCACAGACTTCAGACTTCTTTTTGATAAAGAAGACCCATGTGTATCTGGAAAAGTCATCAATGAAAGTTAGAACATACCTTGATCCATTCATGGATGTGATAGGCATGGGACCACTGATATTAGAATGTATCAGTCCCAAGATGCATGATGCTCGGCTTGCCTTCCACCGATCGAACTTATGCTCAAGGTGCTTTCCAACAACACAACCCTTGCAAATTCTAGTGGTAGCTTTGATGACCAGGAGGACTTCAAACATAGAATTATTTTGTAATTGTTGCAAGTATTTGAAGTTCAGATGGCCAAAACTCTCATGCCACAATCTACTAACTTCATTTCCATGAGTCAGCAATGTGATGGGCTTTGCATCCGCCACAAAATGGGAGAACTCGTATGCTTTTGCATGATGGTTTACAAGGCCTTTTGCTACAAGTTTTTCGGATGCAAGTTCTATGATCTCTACATCATCTGGGTTGAAGGAGACTCTCTTGGGCACTCTTGTATGTGTCATTTGATAAACACTTAGGAGGTTTGATGCAAGAGATGGTACATACAGAACATTTGAAAAATAACCATGCTCAAGATCTACAATACCTTGTCATTTAGATATGATGGTGGAGTCATCTCCCATGTGGATGGGAATGGATTTTCCGGTATCCAAAGATGAGAAGGAGTCTCTTTCAACCATCATGTGGTTCGAAGCTCCAGAATCTATCAAGAGTTCTTTGGACTTCGAAGTGCTTTCCATGAGGGCATGGCCTCTTTCATGTTGTGGTTCCCGATCTTGCTGATCTCTCCTCTGAAAGCTTTCTGGACGATTGGTGTGATTTCTCTCAAGGAGAGAGGTAGCTTCATCAAGTTTCTTTTTCATGCAGGCATGTTCAAGGTGGAATCCCTTCCCTCAATATGAACACTTGTCTTTTTCCTTTCCATGACGCCCTTTTCCTTTGTTCTTCTTTGAGCCGGAAGACTCTTCATGCTGTTGGTTTTCAACTTTAGGCTTAGGAGCTTCAAATTTGGTTTTTGGGTTCTTCTTCTGCTTTCCTTTACCCTTCAGATAGTTGGGCCCCAAGACATGGAGGGCTTGATCATGAGAGGATTTGATGATCCCCATCTGGACAAGCTTATCATGTTCACTTTTTAGGGACTCAATGAAGGCATTGAGTGAAGGCATCTTCCATCCAGGGGTTGTGAGCTTCCCCACACGGAATGTAGAGACAAACACCAAATAATCAGCTCCAAGTTTGGAGAGTATGGTGAGGATGAGCTTATCATCCTCCTTCTCCACCTTACATTGCTTCAATAGTAAGACAATGTGCTTGAACTTTGTGAACAAATCATTTAAGGTCTCAAAATTGGAAGGTTGGAGAGACATCAACTCGTTTTCAAGCTGGTACACTCTCAAATCATCCTGCTTTCCATACAGGGTTTCCAATTTGTCCCAAATTTCCTTTGGAGTCTTCAATCCCGAGAAATAGAAAATAAGATATGGGGAAACATAGAGGCACAAGAATCCGAATGCTTCATCTTTCTTGTTCAAGAATCTAGCTTTGTCTGTCACATAGGCAGGATCTTCTTCAATTTCCATAGTGACCCTATAGAGTCCTCTGGCATGTAGCTGTATCTCCATGTCTCCTTTCCATGGGTGGAAATTGAACGGAGTCAAGAGTTTTACGGAAGAAGCCATCTGAAACTGCTAGAGCGAATGCTTTCACCTGATAAAAACCTACAAATCACAACAAAAGGGGCACCGTAAGGTCGGACAACTTGCACATTTTAGGCTTTCATCAGACCCAGCATAGTTGATCAAGAAAGCTTCATCAACAATTTCCTTACTTGGGGTATTAAGTGGTAAGCCTTGGCTTCTGGTGCAGTGCTGGAATTTTGAGCTTTTGTTGAATTTTTCATCCAAGATCTATCAAAAGCCTTGTTTTTGAGAGATATGAGCTTCGTCCCGTCGTGAACTCTGATACCATATGAATTTGTCACAGTGGTCTAGGAATTGAAAACACAGTCTCACAAAGAATACAGACAAATATGCATAAAAATGGCAAAATGGTGCTGCAATAGAAGTAGCAGCTCTGTATAATCAAATGAAGGAATGATGATGCAATACTATGATCATGCCAAATGCATGAATTCCAAGACAATTCGAATTCCCAAGGAGGTCATTCGAATTGAATGAGTGAGTCTAGCTTAACTTAATGTAAGCCACAATGAACACACCAGTTAACCACTGATCAAAACCCTAATTGACTCAACTGAGTCCTAACCGAAGTCAGAGTGTAATAAATGACTGAGTCTAACTGAAAATAGCTCAAACACATGTCACTGCAAGCAAACCAACAAGTGGTAGTGCATCAATAACTCCAATGAACCCCGATGAGGTTAACCGAAGTCTAACCGACCAGCAGAGGTGGTTGGAGGTGCCCCTATTGACTCCAGTTCATTAAATATTAATTAAATAATCAATTTAATGAAAGAAGGCACCTTCACTGCTCTTTTTAACTGATTGTAACCATCAATTATCAATTAAGTACATTTATGACACTCAGATCACCCCTAGAGTGCTCCAGTTAGCCTCCCCGAATGAAAGAGAAGGCTTAGTTGGCCTCCTTAACTGAAGGTAGGCGTGGGTGTGCTCACGCTGATGTCATACAGTGCTCCTCTAATGTCAATTAAGTCAATAAAAATTAGGATAGTGGTTTAACTAGGCCAAATTGACCAAAATGAGTGTGTATGGTGGTAAATGTCTCCAACAAATGGCATTTTACCTAACCCCATCAAAAGTGGTTATTGTTTTATCTTTCAACACATGCTTTACATTATGGTTTATTGCATTTGTGTAGTAAAGAAAAAATTTGTTGTCATATGGTTTTTGCGTTTTGTGTAATTCTATCCAAGGTGGTGGTAAGTAGTTGGTTGAAATTTCATATTGGCTCACCATGTCATGACTTAATATGGTGGTAAAGTCCCTTAGTAGAGAAGACACATTGTTTACTCCTTGGGAACATTTCTTCAAATTTTCTACTGTTGTATTCAAATCCAAAACACTATTATGAGGTCATAGTTCATCTAACTATGTTGTTGCCTCCCTTCAAAAGTTCTCATAAATAGTTTGTAATTTCCATGAATGCATCATATAATTCTTGTATATGTTCCTTAGTGACCACTTCCACTAGTTTGGTGGCCCCATTGGAAACCTATCTAGGAAACATTTGGTGATATAATTCTACCACTAACAAGGTTCAAGTAGTTTTCCATATAAAATCATTTTCTACCGAGCCACTTATGCAAGGTGAATCAGAAAATATACTCAAGTCCCTTGTTTTCATGACATGAAAGTTTTGGTAGTCCCATTATTATAATGCATGTGAATCAACTTCATATTTAGCTAAAAGTGAAAGAGTTAACTTTAGAGTCATCAACTATGCCAAATTGTTGGAGCTAGGGCCTATACTTGCTTCAAACGTACAAGAATGAGTATCAGATATGCATAAAATACCTCTTGATCCTCTTAAAGTTAACTCACCTTCTGAGGCACCTACTTTTTGAGGCACCATAAAAATAGCCCCAAGGCTTCGTCTTATCAACCATTTCTTCTCATATCTAGCATTGAATATTTTGTTATTTTGTTTGTTTGTAACATAATAAGACACTTATGCACCATAAAACACACTAAAATCATCCTCATCCTCATCCTCATCCTCATACTCATCCTCATCCTTATCCTCCTCCTCATCAATGTCATGATCATCGTCGTCATCAATGTCGTCATCGTTGTCATCATCATCATCATCATCAACAACATTGTCATCGTCATCGCGGTCTATTCTCAATGTTGCTAACTCCTTTGATTGAGGAAAGTTTTCTTCAAGATTAATTATATATTAATATTAAATATTAAAGATACATATATTATAAATTCTATATTACAAAATATAATATAAAAATTAAAAGAAACAAAATAAAAAACAAACAGAAAATTAAAATTACATTTTCTTTAAAAATTAAAACAAAAATGAAACCAATATATATATATGTATATATATATATATATATATATATAGAGAGAGAGAGAGAGAGAGAGATACATACATACATACATACATGATAGAACATCACTTGAGAAATCCTTAGGTACTTCCCCAATTTTTTATGATGGTACCCAATATAAACCAACGGCCTTGATTACGAGGCCTAACCCAGTGGGAACATCGAACGAGGCCCCGACATATCCACTCGGGGATTTGACCCCGAGACCTTCTACTAGCATAAACAACTCTCAACCACTTGAGCTAACCCACCGAGCTTACATACACACATAAACACACACACACACATATATAGATAGATACAATATACATTTACACACACACACACACACACACACACACACACACACATATTGAACCCTGTTCTAACTACATGAGAGCGAGTTCCATTGGATAGCTCATTGAAGGTCATTCTCAACTACAATCAAATTCGGTGACCCCATGACCCCCCATGGCAATTGTAGTGATCGATGCACAATGATTCTCAGTGGAAGAAAGACGTGAGATAGAATGACCGCACAAATATGGTAAATATTCTTGGAATTTTCATTGGTTTTGTTTTGCTTTCCCTTAAGAAATGATCCTGCACTTTGTTTTTTTTTCTTGCCCTGACCATAAGAGGAACAACCATCATTTTTTTCCTGTTACTATTCAACCCATTCCTAATTCCCACCATTTTCACTTTCTTTGCATTCAAAACTTTAATAATAAGGAGTTCTTACATCCCAAAATACTCCTAACCATCCCAAAAATAAGGTAACCCTTTCTTAATGAGCTTGGAAAATATGTCTTTGAAACAAACTACCTCTTTTATCATTGCATCACCTTTATCTTGGACATTTTTTACTATATAATGTTTCCCTATAACATGTCTTGCAACCATTGTAATGGTAGACTTGTATGATACTCCTAATGCTTGTAGATTAGACTTTGAGGCCATATTCAAATTATTGTTAATAGCATGTACAATCTCTATAGGCCTATGAATGAGATCTTGGTTTATATTATAGCAGATGTGATTTGTAGAAGATTCCAATGTATGCTCATCTTCAACTAAACTCAAATAATCCCAATATACCAATTTCAAAATATAATTGGTCCCTGCAATGTTTGATGAGTATATGAACTTCCTCTTATGGTAATTTTCCTAGATGCAGGGGTGGATTAGCCAAAGTAACCTTTTCAATTTTTCTTTAGAATTGAAAAATGGATTTTCCAATTTAGAGGGGGCTCCCTCAATGACTTTATATCTTAGTGGCCAGATTTATTAGTAAGAGCATGGTTTCATGATTTGGTTGGTAATATTAAGAGAAAGAAACCATAGGGCACTGAGTCACAGTTTGATTTCAATAAAAGATATCAAGTGACTAGTTGTAGAGTGATCTGGGAAGCAGAGGCAAGGTGGATAATGTCTTTTCAATTAATATGATTGTTGTAATATGGTGAAATAATGAGAACTAAAAATCCATTACATTTATATAATTTATATATGGATGAATTCCAAATGAAACTTTAGAAGAAACCAATGGAGTATTCAACTATATGATTTTAGAGCATCAATCTCGAGAGGAAATCTAAACCATTTACTTTCAATTAAATAATAGAAGATGAAACATTCAATGGAATATTGAGATAGGAGAAACATACACAAGAGAAAGACACAAACTTCAAAACATCATCACACGAATATATGGTAGGAATAACTCTGTAGTTTTGCACTTATATTTTATTAATTCTAAAAAAAAATATTTATAAGCACAATGAGTCTTTCTCTCAAACTTTTTGAACCCCTCCATTATTTACATATTAAAAATATATACAAAAGTGCCCTGAGAGCCTGTTTCCAAAGTTAATAATGATGCATTAGGAACCACATTCATGTTAAGTTTTCTATGCTCCCATAGATTAAGTCCTAACTTGATAATAATTTAATACATTTTCACAATAACAACATAAATATGATCACTAAAAGAAACACAATCACAAGGTACAAAGCAATTCACCTTGGGAAACCCTAAAGTGAAAAACCCAGCAAAAAATTCCTCAATATAGATTACCAGAATGCAATGACCAAAGAACAAGGTCTCAAAGAGAGAGAGAGAGAGAGAGAGAGAGAGACCAACCCCCAAGTGTAAGATCCAAAACATCAAAGACACTAGTCCTCTTTCATCTCCATCTTTCCTCCTTTCTCTCTCTTGTGCAATACAAGTGTGAGTGAGTGTGTATAAATGAGGGATGACACCTCCCTATTTATACTAGTTTCCCAACTGAATTTTTCCCTAACTGGGCCAACCTACCTAGGAGAACTCACAATAACAATTATATTATTCTTTTATGCGTGCTATTTACCCGACTTACAACGAATATTTTACCTCATGACTTTTACATGACCATTTACATGAGAAAGATATTCTGAAGGAGGAATAATAATAACAATGCAAAGTACAAGTATTCATTCTTCGAAGTTATATTATTTCAACACCCCCCCTTAGCAAGAAGGTTATTCTACTGACATAGAAAACAACTAGCGTGGCTCTACACAACATCATCAGAAGGAGAAAGGAGGCATCATCAACATAATATTTTGGAACATTTTTTGGTACATCTATAGATCATCAAAACTTTTGAACAACGTCATCATCTACAACACAGGGTTGGAGTATCATCATCTGCAGCATGAAACTGGGGAATCATCATCTGCAACATGGAAGTAGAACATCATCAACAACATGGACATGGAGCATCATTGTATGAAGCATAGAACTGGGGCACCACCTACATCATGGAGCTGGAGCATCATCATCATCTGCTAGAAAATCATCATATGAAACATGGAGTTGGAGCATCATCATCTGCAACATGGAACTGGATCATCCCCTGCAACATGGGTTTGGAGCATCGTCATCATCTACATCAACACAGAACTGTTGGAACATCATCATCATCTTTAGTACATAGCTGAAGTATCAACATCTTCAGTATAAAAACTGATACATCACTAACAACGACATCACGAGGCTCTCTCATTAGCATAAGGATGGAATAACAACAACAACGACAGCATGATGCTGGCTCATCAGCATAAAGTTGGAATAATAACAATAACATGTGACATGCATAACAACATCAACAACTCAAGGCTAGAGTAACATCATCTATGGCAGGTGTAACAACAACCAATATGATCCTTCCTTTTGTAATTATGGGATCATGGACAAAACATATGTGGTACTCAGATGATCTTTCCTTTCGAAATTATGAAATAAATGATTTTTGGAGCTATCAATATTGGTCATAGCTAACACATACATACACATGATGATCCTTCCTTTCAAAATTTTGAGATCAAGTCCACCACTAACATATTGGACGATCCTTCCTTTTGGAATTATGGGATCAAATCCACTACTAACATCCTGGACGATCCTTCCATTTCATAATTACAGGATCAGGTCCACTACTAACATCCTAGATGATCATTCCTTTCAGAATTATGGGTCAAGTCCACTACTAACATCCTTGATGAGCCTTCCTTTTGAAATTACGGGATCAATTCCACTACTAACATCCTGGACGATCCTTCCTTTCAGAATTACAGGATCGAGTCCACTATTAACATCCTGGATGATCCTTCCTTTTAGAATTACGGGATCAAGTCCACTACTAACATCATGGACGATCCTTCCTTTTGGAATTATGAGATCAAGTCCTCTCATATCAACATTTAAGATGATCCTTCCTATCGGAATTATTGGATCAAATCTAATGATGATTAGTCCCAACATGTTGGACAATCCTTCCTTTTGAAATTATGGGATCAAGTCCATCAACATCTTGGAAAATACTTCCTTTTGAAATTATGGGATCAAGTACATCAAGATCAACATTTAAGACGATACTTCCTTTTGAATTTATAGGATCAAGTCTAAGGATGATCAATCCCAACATCTTGGATGATCCTTCCTTTCGGGATTACGGGATCAAGTCCATTAACATCTTGGATGATCCTTCCTTTCATAATTATGGATAAATTCCATCAAGATCAACATTTAAGATGGTCCTTCCTTTTGAATTTATGGGATCAATTCTAAGGATGATCAATCCCAACATCTTAGACAATCCTTCCTTTCAGAATTACGGGATCAAGTCCATCAACATCTTGGATGATCCTTCCTTTCAGAATTATGGGACCAAGTCCATCAATATAAACATTTAAGACGATCCTTCTTTTCAGAATTACAGGATCAAGTCTAGGGATGATCAATCCCAACATCTTGGATGATCCATCCTTTCAGAATTAGGGGATCAAGTCCATCAAAATCTTAGACGATCCTTCCTTTTGGAATTATGAGATCACGTCCATCAAGATCAACATTTAAGATGATCCTTCATTTCGGAATTATGGGATCAAGTCTAAGGATGATCAATCCCAACTGAGCTACCTGTTGTGATTAGGATACCATAATATCATCAATACTATTCCCCCTTTTGAGGGAATCCCTAAGGACAACTCCAAGCTTGTCTCAGAAGTGTTCAAACTTCACACGAGACATACTCTTAGTTAACACATCTGCAACATGTTCATCTGTGCTCGCATATTGGATATTTATAACTCCCTTCTGCACCATGTCATGAATGTATGAGTACCAAATTTCTATGTGCTTCGTCTTATAATGGAACATAGCATTCTCTTTCATCTTCATGCAGCTTTGATTATCACATAGAATCATAGTAGAATCCATCTCTATATCGAATAGCTATGACAAAAATTTGCAAATCCATATGGATTCACAACTAGCAGAACAAGCTGCAATACATTCCGCTTCTGTAGTGCTGAGAGAAAAACTAGAATGCTTCCTTCTTAGTCATGAGATCGTGGCTGACCCTAGACTGAAACATCCTCTTGAAGTTCTCTTTCTATTTGAGACACTTCCTTGCCAATCTGAATCTGTATAACCATATAGTTTGAAGTCAAGATCTCTAGTATAATTGAGACCATTGTCTATCATACCTTTCAGGTACCTAATCACATGATTTGCAGCTACCGGGTCAACATGTCTAGGCTCAACCAGATATTGACTCAAAGTGTTCACAACAAAGCATATATATAGCATGGTATTCATTAGATACATCAATGAACCAATGATATGTCTGTGTAGTGGCACATTCACTAATTTTGACGAAGCATCTGTTAACACCCATAACGTATCCAGGTTGTGAAAGGTAAATCCTGAGGTAACATCAAAACCACTTTAGCTTGTATTTTTGACCTAATACAGTCAGATATGGATATCTTGCTATTAACAAGGTTTTCATACTCAAAATATTCAATCAAAGACAGTCAGAAGGTCATATTTCTGAATAGAACAAGTTTGTTTTTATAAAGTTTGGTGGGACAATCAAGGAGGAGACCATTGGGAAATGGAGTCGACAATCAAGGATGAAGTAGGTTGCAAGAGGTAGGAAGTCTAAAGGTTTGTGGATAGAGGCAAGACATACACCGTTTCTTCAATGTGGAGGTTTTAGCAGGTTGATTAGTGGACAAAAGGAGACAACCCATCCAACGGAGCACATAACTGGGGCTAATTCTGCAAGACTTTAGAAGAAAATGTTTTAAATGCTTGAACAATGGACCTAGAGAATGTGATATGAATTTTGGCCCATATAATCTAATGCTCAAACATGAAAGAAAATACAAAATGGAGTGAAAACAGGATAAACAGTCATGTAAAGAAATCACTTATTGAAGAAAAAGATGGCACATGAATCTCTGCTATGAGAGGTTTAACGTTCCTCCTCTGCAATTTTATTCATCTCTGAAATAACTAAAACCCATTACAATGCAGAGCCTCTCCACTCTTGAAAACCCAACCCTTCTCCCCTATGTGGGGAGACTATTTATAATGTCTCAGACCCTCGAGGCTAATCCTCGAAATAGGATCTGAAACAGTTTATAGTGATAATAAAAACTAACAACTAGAGCGTGGTACTTACGCCATGATTTACATATATTTAAACAGACATCATGGAGTTTATGTGCATACTCGGTTGGAATGGTAGCACGTTGTTTCTGGTTCTGAGCTTGCGGGCCATGAAAATGATGTCTCAGGATGCTTTTGGTGGCTCAATGCTGACTGGGCTTGATCACCTATCTGTCTATCGAGTCAGGAGCATGTCCTTCCCTTTATGTTTGTCTCATGCTCAAAGGTACCTTTCTGCATGGTTTCAGAGCTGGAAAAGAAGTTATATCCTTCCCATGCTTAGCCTTCTTCACAGCTCCCTCCTCTCCAGGTAACATTGTTATATAAGGGGACTTGAAGAAGGTACACATTTCTCTTGGTAGATACAAGCCTTTGTAGTGGATTGTCATTCTTGTACTCCTCACCTCCTCCGAGGTGGGATCTCCTATAGGAAATACAATGGTGTGTGCCTTTGACCTCCTCACCACCTCAGATAAAGTTGGCAAGTGGAATTCACAAAGGCGGTGATGGAAAATTTGGACACCCACCCCCCTAGTATGAGGATTCTCTCCTATTGGTCGTTGCTAAACATGGTCACCACGTGCTGGGGATTTGGAGGAAGTGATTGCATCCAGGGGTTCTGGAGGGACCCCCACAGGACATGAAAACCTAGGCACTGCGCAATAGGAGGTATGGCTATCTGAAAATAGGCATATCTCTTAAAGTGCTTCACATATGTCCCCAAATGGCTGTTGTTTTCCTAGTGTAAACACTCAGGATGATACATGAACATAAAGGCATGTTCACCAACCATAAACACTCGCCGATAGATGGTCTTCTCAAACCAAACAACCATTGCAATTTTCCAGAAAAATCAAGACCTTATGCAAATTAATGCTTTAAATTTTCTCCTCAGTGTTCACTCATCTCCTTCTCTTTAGCGGCTCTAGAGGGTGGCATTTATATAGGGTGATGAAGATGGAAACGGATATGACTGGTCGGTATTATCGCACACTCCTTAGTTGGTCATCACAATGGCATACGAGTGGACACGTGGGTGGGGATTTCCATTTCTTTCTAAAAATCTAGCCATGCCACCTCCTATGATGTTGCATCATCGTCTAGGTTTCATGTTACCTTGCTGCTTCTTACATAAGCCTCATGACGGATCTCTAGTTTCAGGAGAGTTGGTGATGCTGTGGACATCATTTCACCTAAGTCATGTCACAAATGCCGTTGATGGATATGATTATGGTCAGATCGAACGTGAGGATATATTTTATGTGCCAAACCTGACCAGGATACGACCTTTATCTAGTTGAAAAGATTCTAGACCATTGATCTGAACCAACCCTTTATCCATTGTACACGTGTACCTAGATTTCCTTCGTTGCCATTTTTAGAAATGCTCAGGGGTTCATGAATTCCTACCTTATCCATTTGCACAGTATTTGATCTTGTCCATGCTAGCGCTTCATACATTCAGTCAAGTTATCGTCAGCTCCGTAGTCCAGAAGGAACAAACCTTTTCAACTCTATGTGGATCCTTTCCTTTGCAATTTGAGCATTTGGTACGCATCATCTTCACCCCAGAATCCAACACTAACCATTTGCACAACTTGATTTGGGAGAATCAGTATCGACTATTGGTCAGTAAACGACCTTCATCGGGACCATTCAACTAGGGAGACCTTATCAATTCATCAATTTTCCCTTATTCAATCGATTGGGAACCTTCAGATCACGTATTTACCACGTCGATCGATCATCCTCGACCTCGTGTCACGACCGTTGATCTTTGTATACCCTACCATTTTTCATGATTCAAAATCGCAATTTTACCCATGCTAGTTCAGATCATGGAATTGACTACGACCGCAGATCTATCTCCACCTTTATCTCAGCCGTCCAATCATTTCTCCCTTTAACAAATTCCATGATTTGGAAAAGTTTCTTCCTCCACGTATGTTTAACGAGCGGAATTATTTAGGACCATCGATCTGGCTTTGCATCGATCTCGACCCTCCAACATTTCTCCCCTTTAACTGACTCCACAATTCTAAAAACCAAATATTACCTCGCATCTCCGATCCACGTAATTTCTTTCTGCCGTTGATCTTCATCACCTTACATTTGGACCTTCGATCTTATAGTTGTTTACCTCCTCTCCGCCCCTGCATGCTCCAAAGACAAAGTGATCTACTGTCGTAGATCGAAAATGTTTTCATCATCCAATGACCTGCGATGAAAATCATTCTAACATGTTACTTTCAAGGGTGCTTTCATGAAATCTTCAAAGATAACCTTTTCCAAACCTTACAAACCCATAATTCAAAATTTTCAAATATAGTGCTAATAGTTGGCTCCATTAGGGATGCTATCCTCCCAACGAGGTAGCAAAGAATCCCATAGACCAGGTGCTAGGTCCATTGGGATGCTCTCGGTATTTATCTCAATCTGATCTGAGCCGAACCATAAACTGAACCACTCTACAAGCAAATTCCTATCACTTTGTAAACTGTCACCTGACCACACTCTGAAAACTGATAATGACTGTAACTGCAAACTTTAACCTGTGCTGGACTGCTTTTTAAAACTGAAATTAAACCAAAAAATGCTAAAATAAAATGCTCGACAAGTCAATCTTATTAATTCCTCCCTATCCTACTTAACTGAGCACAAATACCCAATCAAGTAAACTCTGACTTCCAATGAAGCTAGTCAAGCAATCGATCTCGTAAACTAACTCTCTCTTCATGTTTGATCAAAAACAGAAATGACAAACTTAATGGAAGAAGTTTATAATAGATAAATTGATCTTTACAATAGAGATATAACCAATCATTACCATTACCCAGCATATCCATGTATTCTTCCACCGGATCATAGAAAACATGACAGCCCTCAACATACTCTGTCCTTTGCTTACCATAGGAAAGCTGCCCAAAATGTAACTCCTCTAGCATAGTGTCAAATTGATCTTCAAAGGAGCTTTGAAAGGAATTCTCATGACTATTTTCAAATAATATATCAGCAACTTTATTTAATATTTCTGAATTTACAACTTCACCTTTTTTATATGCTTCAGCAAAAGTATCATTCTTTTCTCCAACAGAATCAAGCAAACACCATCCTTCTTTATAGGATAAAATTTCTGAATGTGAAAGATTAAAAGAAGCATTTATTTGGGAACCTTTGCCTCTTTCTTTGTGATCCAATTCCTCATTGCAAACCACTGATTTATCCATTAGCTGAGATGGACTGCATGATTTTTCATCCTCATCATCATCTATTTCAAACAAGTTCATGAAATGTACCATATCCTCCAATTTTTGTTTCTGTTTAGAGGTTTTTAGTCTCTATCTTATCAGTTCAAATGAAGAATAACACAAAGGTAAACTGTCACCTCTAGCACACTCATTGTCCTCTATTTTTTCAAACTTCTGACTTTGGATTACAGTCATATTTTCTTCACCAACATGCCTTGATTTTATAGCTGGTTTTTTAGGTATATAATCCAGGCATTTATCCTCATATTCATCATATATGGGCATGCCATAATCCTTTTTAAAATCACCACTACCAGAATTTGTAACAGGATGATTGCAATATTAAAAAAAACATATTATTAAAGTCATATTCTTTTACATCATTGGGTTGATCATTTCCTTGTTTACTAAGAGAGGGTTTGAGATGCACAGGGAATGTCTCCTTTTGTTTATGTTTCTCAACCAAGTTTTATTTCTTTTCTATTTTATCACCACTGTCTTGGTCTGAAATGTTTTTAGACATCCTAAGGTTATCTTCAACCTCCAAACAATCCATAAACATGTGTTGCAATGTGATTGACTCTCCAAAATAAGCAATGACATTTCAGGATGAAAGGCACTTGCATAATGAAGTTTAGCAGCATTTTCAAGAGGCTGGATTCCTTTTGGCATGTTATAGTAAAAGATTGCGAACCTCCTGTTAAAATTAGACATGGTTTCACCGTCTTGTTTCTTCAGGGAATAGAAATCCGAAAGTATCTGGTCTAATGGCCTTCTCTTACCCAAAAATTTCAAAAAGATGTCAGAAAGCTCTTCCTGTGTACTAATGGATTTAGGCTACAAGTGCTTAAGCCATTCCTTAGCATTTCCTTGCAAAGACTGAGAAAAAACCCTCATGCAGACATCAACATGTTCTACTTCAAAGAGGTCAAGGAAGTGCTCAAAGGCTTGTAAATGTTTTTCAGTTGTAAGGTTCTTGGATTCTCCATCAAACTTAGGAAGGTACTTGTAGTGTTTTGTAGGAAAGTCATGAATAATAAGAGGCAAGTGAAGTGGTATGTACAGGTTAGGGATATTGGAAGAAACATAGATATGTGGAATGGGTGTATTATCAACTGTGATGTCATGAGGCTCCCAAGGGTGATTTTTAATGTCAAGTGTTTCGAATGAAGGATCTTGATCAAAATCAGATGTACAAGAAGATGAAGTACTTTCAGTTTGTAATGAAGGATATACATGAGTAAATTCATGGTTTTGTTTTGAGTGCGAGGCATAATGAAAAATTGTTTTGATAAGCTTAGGAAAAGATAGTAAAATATTTACAAAAAAGGATAAGACATCTTCAAGATAACTGAAACTTGAGTACCTTATCCTTTGATCATGCATTTCTATATTTTTATAATGAGCTCATTTTGTTGGAATATATTAAACCCACTCATAACTTAGGATAAAATAATTAATCATTATTTGATTAATTATTCACCCACTAGCTTAATTAGTTGGCATCCACTTGCACCTTAAAGTCAATACATGCCATCTATATCCTAGGAATGATTTATTTCTAATTTTGGGTTGAACTTGACCACCTTTTGACCATCCAGAATTAGTATACAACACTTTACAGCAGAGTCTGCTTTATTCTACTTTTTCTGCTTTTCCTGCTTTTCTATGGATAAGATAAAAGCTAGTCAACTAGGAAACTGGCAGCTTTTGTTTCCAACCCATCCTCCATTAGTTTTTCTCCATTTTCTAGGATTAGAATGTTTTTTCCATCTCCTTGACAACTCAATCATGATTTTTCCAACTCTTGAGGTGCTTGATATATTTGGGAAGTGCTTTAGCCACCTATGGGGGTTTGCTATATTTTGGTAAGTCAGCCTTTTTGAGCTTTATGAGTTGTTTCCATACAATTCGATTTTCCTATCAGGGATGTAATATTTATGTACACTATTATTCATCATTATTCAATGGAAGGATACACACCAATATTCATCTCTTCATTCATGTGATTTAGTCTCTTTTCTTCTCTCTATTTTTCCTGTGTATGCTTGTGAGAATTCTTAGTAGCACGATCTATTTCCTGTGATTCTTCTTAGCATCATTACTCATAGCATTGATCTATTATTTCTACATGATATCAGAGCTACAAGGAGCACAAACTTTCCATCTTCCACATGCAATCAGAGCAACAAGGTTGATTAAGTTTTACAGAGTTGAGGAGCGCTTCCGGTCTCCTATCCCTCTTTGAAGAAGAGCTTGTCTAGATTATTCTCCTAGTTTGTTTTGTAGGTTGCAGAGAGCATCTCCTAGAGAATATCAACAACTTCAATATGGATTGAAAATTTCCTCTACTATCTCCTTTAAACTATGCTGATTGGAAGCCAAAGATGAGTGCATACTTGAAGAGGCAATGTCTCTTTTATGTCCCCATTGATGCATTGAGCGAACCTCAGTCTTATGAAGAGAAGATTGATTGGCCAAATAATTATGATAGAGCTTATGGAATTATGTTTTTGGGAATGTCTCCAAATATATATCATCTCATAGATTTTGCTGAGTATCCATTTGAGCTTTAGAAGAATTTGGACAAAGCTTTGGTTTGTAGGAAATAGAAGATGAATCATGGAGCGAACCCAACATCTCCTCTTGTTCTCTTTCTCAAGATTTCTTGGCCTCTAGTTTCTTTGATGAAGAAGTTTCTCATATAGTTCATGTTTCTGCTGCCCTCTTTGATTCGAATGCTTCCTCCTTCAATCAAGAAGCAAATATTGAAGAGCCATATTTTTTTGTGTCTCTTGAAGGTGCTTTTTCTTCTTGTGATACTAATGATAAAAACTAAGTAACATATGGAGCTGCTGCTGATATTGATTATGATTCTATAACCCATTCATTGTTCTATAAATCTCCTATCTTACATTTTGAGATCTATGTGCCATATCCTTCACACTTTGTGCATACCTCTCTTCTTGATGGTGCGCAACCCAATGAATTCCAGGATGTTTGCTTAGCCAAATCAAGCCTTATTTGTGTCATACCACTTACCTTACTTGATCTTATGTGATTTAGCATCTCCTCCTTTGTTATTGGCAGCAATACTCAGAACCTCCTTGAAGATTGTGAACATCTCATTCTTTCCTCCTTTCATACAAAGGATTCATTACCAGTGTATTCCCATGAGTCTATTGATATGCT
This sequence comes from Pseudotsuga menziesii, assembly GCA_001517045.1. Classification (NCBI taxonomy): domain Eukaryota; kingdom Viridiplantae; phylum Streptophyta; class Pinopsida; order Pinales; family Pinaceae; genus Pseudotsuga; species Pseudotsuga menziesii. Next base: position 238,550 of record LPNX010157915.1, read on the forward strand.
TATATGTGATCCTTTGGATTCTGATTTAGAAGAATATTTGCAGGTTGATACACATATCATAACACCATACATACCATCTACCATACCTCTGAATAATCCTAATACTATACAAATCCCAAGTTCACTAGTTGATTCCTCATTGGTCTCTTATGTAGTGATATTTATCTTACATGGTTTGAAGTATTTCCTATCTTTCAGTGGCTGGTTATCCATGTACTTAGTCATATTTGGACTGATATTAAACATTTTTTGATATGTTCTAAACACTTATGGTTCAGATATTATGCCCATCCATCATTCAGATTTTTACACCTATCAGTTTTCCCCAATTGCTCATAATTTTCCTAGTCTAGCCCTATATCCTCATGGAGCCACTGAAGCCTTTGTACTTTCTGTTCCATATGATAATATTTCTGATATATCAGAGTTTTATCAGCCTCATATCATATCTATATAGGTTCTACATCAGATTGGAATATTGGCATGTGATTCACATCACAATTTTGCAACTATTCAGGGAATTGGGTGTGAAATAAATTGTCTTAATTTTTGTAGTCTTTGGGAAGGAGTATGCACATATCTCTTTTCCATTTCAGATTATGTTTGCATATCAGAGTTTGACAGCAGAAAGAAGCATTCAGATAACTCTACTACTTCATCAGTTGATGAGATACAAGGATTCTCTCCTCTTCCTTCTTGCAGGTTCTACACTCCAGTGCATGATCATGGAGTTCATGATTTCTTCATCAAGTCCTTCATTCAGAAGTAGTTCAGTCAGCTCATTAAAGTGAATACGAAGATATGTTGAACACATATTTCTAATTTTGTGCCTTGTCCTATCTTAAGGGAGGATTTTCCCCATGTGGTTTTTCCTCTTTCCTCACTTTTCTAGACATAATAATTGTTAAAGGGTGACCATAACCTTGTTGCTAGGCCCTATACGCATCCATATTTTTTGTCATACCATCGTAAAACCAGACTTATAGGGGGGTGTTGGAATATATTAAACCCACTCATAACTTAGGATAAAATAATTAATCATTATTTGATTATTATTCACCCACTAGCTTAATTAGTTGGCACCCACTTGCACCTTAAAGTCAATACATGCCATCTATATCCTAGGAATGATTTATTTATAATTTTGGGTTGATATTGAACACCTTTTGACCATACAAAATTAGTATACAACACTTTACAATAGATTCTGCTTTATTCTGCTTTTTTCGCTTTTCCTACGTTTCTATGGATAAGATAAAAGCTAGTCAACTAGGAAACAGACAGCTTTTGTTTCCAACCCATCCTCCATTAGTTTTTCTCCATTTTCTAGGATTATCATTTTTTATCCATCCCCTTGAAAAATAACTCATGATTTTTCCAACTCGTGAGGTCCTTGATAGATTTGGGAAGTACTTTAGCCACCCATGGGGGTTTGCTATATTTTGGTAAGTCAGCCTTTTTGAGATTTATGAGTTGTTTCCATACAATTTGATTTTCCTATGAGGAATGTAATATTTATGTACACTATTATTCATCATTATTCAATGGAAGGATACACACCAATATTCATCTCTTTATTCATGTGATTCAGTCTCTTTTCTTCTCTCTATTTTTCTTGCGTATGCTTAAGAGAATTCTTAGTAGCAAGATCTATTTCCTATGCTTCTTCTTGGAATAATTTCTCATAGAATTGATCTATTTTTTCTACACATTTCCCCATTATAGCCTTCCGGTTCTCTTCAAAAAATTGACCTCGGGGTCATTTCACCAGTGGAGTCACTGGAAGCTAGTTTCTCTAAGAATGGAGTCGCTAGGTGAAATATGTACAACCTTCTTGCTGGTCTGATTGCTCTTCACAATCAACAATAAAATATGAAACTATGTTTTTCATACCTAGGGAATATTTGAAGCTTCATCCTCGTAAATGACGCTAGTTTGTTAATACCCAGAACATACCCAGGTTGTGAAAGGTAAATCCCGAGGTGGCATCAAAACCACTTTAGATTGTATTTCTGACCTAATATAGTTAGAGAGGGATCTATCACTATTTAAAAGGTTTTCATACTCAAAATATTCAATCAAATACGGTCATAAGGTCATATTTCTGAATAGAATAAGTTTATTTTTATAAAGTTTGGTGGGACAATCATGGAGGAGACCCTTGGGAAATGGAGTCGAAAATTAGGTCTGAAGTAGATTGCAGGAGGTAGGAAGTTTGATGGTTTGTGGACATATGCAAGACAGACACAGTTTCTTCAATCGAGATGTTTTAGCAAGTTGATTAGAGGACAGAAGGAGAAAACCCATCCAGTAGAGCACCTAACTAGGGTGAATTCTGCAAGACTTTAGAAGAAAATGTTTTAAATGCTTGAACAATGGACCTAGAGCATGCGAGATGAATTTTGGCACATATACTCTAATGCTCAAACATGAAAGAAAATACAAAATGGAGTGAAAACAAGATAAACAGTCACGTAAAGAAATCACTTATTGAAGAAAAAGATGGCACAGGAATCTCTGCCATGAGAGGTTTAACGTTCATCTTCTGCAATTTTATTAATATCTTAAAGAACTAAAACCCATTACAATGTAGAGCCTCTCCACTCTTGAAAACCCAACCCTTCTCCCCTATGTGGGGAGCCTATTTAGAATGTCTTAGACACATGAGGCCAATCCTCGAAATAGGATCTGAAATTGTTTACAGTCATAATAAAAACTAACAACTAGAGCGTGGTACTTCCACCATAGTTTACACATATTTAAAAAGACATCATGGAGCTGATGCGTGTGCTCGACCTAGATGCAACATGTCGTTTCTGGTTCTAAGCTTGCAGGCCGTGAAAACGACGTCTTAGGATGCTTCTAGTGGCTCAATGCTAACTGGGCTCAACCACCTATCTGTCTATCGAGTCGGCAGCGTGTCCTTCCCTTTGTGTTCGTCTCGTGCTCAGAGGCACCTTTCTGCATGGTTTCAGAGCTGGCAAAGGAGTTTATATCCTTCCCATGCTCAAGCTTCTTCACAACTCCCTCCTCTCTGGGTAACACTGTTATATGAGGGGACTTGAAGAAGGGTTGCATTGCTCCTGGAAGAAACAAGCCTCTGTAGCGGCTTGTCATTCTTGTACTCCTCATCTCCTCCTAGGTGGTCTCTCCTACAGGAAATACGGTGGGGTGTGCCTTCGACCTCCTCACCATCTTAGATAAAGTTGGCAAGTGGAATTCACAAAGGCAGTGATGAAGACTTTGGACACCCACCCCCTCAGTATGAGCATTCAATCCTACTGGACGTTGCTAAACATGGTCACCATGTATCGGGGATTTGGAGGCAATGATTGCATATGGGGGTTCTAGAGGGACCCCCACAGGACATGAAAACCCAGACACTGTGCAACAGCAGGTATGGCTATCTAAAAACATGCATATCTTTCAAAGTGCTTCACATCTGTCCCCCAATGGATGGTTTTTTCTTGGTGTAAACACTTAGGATGATACAGGAACATAAAGGCGTGTTCACCAACCATGAACACTCCCTAACAGATAAGCTTCTCAAACCAAACAACCATTGCAATTTGCCAGAAAACTCAAGACATTATGCAAATTAACGCTCTGAATTTTCTCCTTAGCGTTCACTGATCTCCTGCTCTTCAACGGCTCTGGAGGGTCACATTTATATAAGGTGATGAATATGGAAATGGAGATGACTGATCAGCATTATCACACACTCCTTAGTTGGTCATCATAATGGCACACGCGTGGACACGTGGGTGGGGATTTCTGTTTCTTGCCGAGAATCTATCCACGTCGCCTCCGATGATGTTGCGTTGCTGTCCATATGGATCACAACATTTGGACTTGACATTCTTTTCCCTTTCACTTACACCGACGGTGGTATTTAGAACAGTTTTGGCTAGCCGCATCCCTTTGCTTCATGTAAAGGATAGATTCATCGCTTTCAAAGATCCAGGTTTCATGTTCCCCCATTACTTCTTGCGTAAGCCTCGTGATGGATCTCTGGCATTAGGAGAGCTGGTGATGCCGTGGACATCATTTTACCTAAGGCATGTCATAAATGGCATCGATGGATATGATTATGGTCAGATCGTACTTGAGAATATCCTTTCTATGCCAGACCTGACTAGGATACGACCTTTATCCTATTGAAAAGATTCTAGACCATCGATCTGAACCCACCCTGTATCCATCGTACACATGTACCTGGATTTTCTTCATTTCCATTTTGAGAAATTTTTAGGGGTTCATGAATGCCTTCCTTGTCCATTTGTGTAGTATTTGATCTTGTCCATGCTGGCGCTTCATACATTCAGTCGAGTTATCGTCATCTCCACAGTCCAGAAGGAATAAACCTTTTCAACTCCATGTGGATCCTTTCCTTTGCAATATGAGCATTTGTTACACAACATATTCACCCCATAATCCAAAACTAACCACCTGCACAACTTGATTCGGGAGAATTGGTATTGACCATTGATCAATAAATGACCTTCATCGGGACCATTGAACTTGGGATACCTTAACACTTTGTCAAGTTTCCCTTATTCTTTTGATTGGGCACCTTCAGATCGCAGAATTTACCACATCCATCGATCAACCCCGACCTCGTGTCGTGACTGTTGATCTTTGTAGCCCCTACCATTTTCGCCATTCGAAATCGCAACTTTACCTGTGGTAGTTCAGATCACGGAATTGACTACAACTGTAGATCTATCTCCGCCTTTATCTCAATCATCTGATCCTTTCTCCCTTTAACATATTCCACAATTTGGAAAAGTTTCTTCCTCTACGCATGTTTATCGAGCGAAATAATTCAGGACCATCGATCTCAACCCTCCAACATTTCTCCCCTTTAACTGACTCTGTAATTCTGAAAACCAAATATTATCTCGCATCTCCGATCCATGGAATTTCTTTCCGCCATTGAGCTTCATCACCTTGCATCTGGACTGTCGATCTTATAGTTGTTTACCTCCTCTCTGCCCCTGCACACTCCAAAGACAGAGTGATCTACTTCCATAGATCGAACTCGTTTTCATCATCCAATGGCTTGCGACGAAGATCATGCTGACCTATTACTTTCAAGGGTGCTTTCATGAAATCTTCAAAGATAACCCTTTCCAAACCTTACAAACCCATAATTCAAAATTTTGAAATATAGTGCTAACATGATCATCCAACAAATTCAAGTGCATATGCATGGGTGTGTCCATGGATTTACATTCCAACATGTCAAATCTTTTTAGGGTTTCCACTACATATTTCTCTTAGTTAAGGAAGATTCCTTCTAGGATCTACCATACTTCAAGATCTAGAAAATAATGCATCAAGCCAAGGTATTTCATCTTGAATTCTGCATTGAGCTTCTTCTTACACTCTAAGATTTGATTCTCATTACCTATCAGGAGTAAATAATCAACATAGAACAACAATATGACAGGGTCATCATCCATAACCTTGAAGTAAAGGTTAGGATCAACCTTACTTTTGGTAAATCCCAAGCTTTTCAGAAAACTATCGATTCTTCCATACCAAGATCTTGCAGCTTGCTTCAATCCATACATATCCTTCTTCAATTTATAGACATGTGTTCTTTTGTATTTTACTTCAAAACCTTATGGTTGTTCTATGTACAATTCTTCATCAACAAGACCATTAGGAAGGTTGTTTTCACATCCATCTGGTGTAACTTCCATTTTGTCATGGTTGCAAGTGCCATGATGGTTTTGATAGAAGTTTACCTTGCTACAAGAGAAAATATCTCTTCATACTTGATTCCTTCCTTTTGAGAGAATCCACGGGCCACAAATATGGATTTTTACTTTTCAATACTTCCATCAGCTATATGTTTTATCTTGTAGATCCATTTGGAAGATACTACACTTTTAACTTATGGTTTGGGAACTACTTTCCACACATCATTCTTCATTATGGATTGGTATTCTTCTGTTATGGATTCTACCTATTCTCTCTTTTGAACCGCTGCTTCAAAATAAGTATTTTATTTGTCTACAAGATCACGCACCACAACCACATAAGTAGGAAATGACTTTGGCTTTAGTACCTTTCCTTACGGAGCCTTCTGGTGCACCATACCTTTTTTCTTCTTGAATAATCTCATGAGCCCAAGATGGATTTATTTTGTGGGAGATGTTCATGTGGGGAGTTTCTTGGGGCTCCAACATATCATGTTCTTCCGGAATCTCATCATTAGGAGAAGGTGCAACTTCTTTCATCGGTTTTGCAGCTCTAGGAGGTACAACTTCTTCACATGTTTCTTTAAATTGGCACTTTCTTGATTTCTTGAGAGCTTGTATCTTCATCAAAGGTTACATCATTTACATATTCCTTCATTATCAATATTTAGGTATGGTATAGCTATGACTACCTTGATCATATGTAATAGGAATTTGTAGTTTATGTGAGAAATTCTTTTATGCCATATTTCACATGGAATTGTAGCATCATGAATCAAGGCTGCTTCTAAGTGACCTTTCAGTTTATACAGACCACCTTCTTCTGTCCCAATGACGAATGAATCTTCTAGAGATTTACCTCTAGGCCACACAAGAACATCGCCATCTATAAAAGCAACCCAAAATTCTTTTTTATCTAGGGATGAAATAGAAAGTAAGTTCTTCTTCAATCCTGACACATATAACACATACTTCATCTTCATTGGGGCTCCTGAATTAAGTTTTTATGTGGATTCTCCTATTGACCCAACTTACAACACAGATTTTACCTCATGGATTTTACGTGACCTTTTACATCAGTATTATGTCCCAAAGTAGAAATAATAATAACAATGTAAATTACAAGTAGAATATTCTTCAAAGTTACATTATTTCAACAATTCAAAAGGTTGATTGCATTCTGAGCTCCTCTAAGGGCCTGTTTAACAAATATTCATTAACAATTACACATTTAGGTAAAGCTGTGACTTCTACAGCCTTCTTGTCTTCCATAAAATATAAATATTCTCTGAATTTGGTGATCTCATTGTCGATGAGTCCCAAAGGAAATGTTTTTCTCCTTGCAATGGACCTTGCCCCTTTAATTTCAAGTTGAAGGTTGACAACTTTTTCCTATAAAAGTTTGATCTGTTTATGAACTTGATCAATTTTCTCTTTAAGCTCCTTGATTTCAACATCTTTGAGATTAATTCGAGACATATCGTTTGTGTGATTTTCAAACAATCACCACTCACCAGCTTTTTTGTTAGGACTGAGCTGTAAATTATTTCACTATTCTTTTGGAATCCTACAAGAAATGCATTGCTAGCTCACATAAATGCATGCCACATGCGCGCATTTGATTGGTTTGAGCTCAAATTTGACACATGGGTTCCTTATACCAAAATAGAGACCCTTGTACTGAAGTTTTCCTCAACTGAAGTTTCCTTGGGTAGATTTATGTCTTCCAAACTAATATTTTTGGAATCAATTACAACATGTTATTCATTTCTTCAAGTACTCTTGGTAATTCAACATTGTGGATGATTCTATATATATATGACATGATGATATTTATAAAATCAAACATTTTAATTTTCTTTGAAGGATCTGAAGGAAATAGTTTGTCTGGGAAACTCAAGTCTTTCACATTGGAATATATAAACTTGCATAGTAAATATTGATAGTTTAAATTCCTTTGATTGTGGAAATTCACTAGTTGGGCATGAATTTCCTCATATAAGAATTCATCAAAATCAAGGAAAGATACTTGACTTGTTGAGATACTGAGAGGGGGGTGAATAATTATTTGCACAATAGAAAATTTTAACTTTAATCAAGAGGAAGTTGTTAATCACCTATCATAGTAGCATATCATCAATATTCATGAAAAATAACAAGATGGACAATACATAAGATTTTTATGTGGAAACTCAAGCTCTAGGGGAAAAACCATGGAATCCTTTTATGATAAAATGTGACCCAACAACAACTGGAATAAAAAATTTAATAGAAATTCTACAACTACAACTCGAAGGGGCTACAAACCCCTAGGCTTCGTCAGCTACAATAACTCAACTCACAAACTTGTGAGCCCTAACATCACCCTGCCACCCTGAAGAAGAATGATCTTGAACTTCTGAATTGAACATGTGGACCTGTCAAACTAATCAATGAACTTACTACTCATTACCTCTACTCATGACCCTATAATTGTGTCTAATTGTCATCATTGTACAATTGTTATTATTTCATATTGTATGTCATGGTCACCATACATCATTGTATTTCATCATATGCAGTAATACATACACCACTATACAATTACATTACTGTACATAGTCATATACTATTGTATATCACTGTCATCACTTGTTGTTACATCTGAACATATATCATCTTGTCATACTATTATTATTGTTGATGAACATGTCACTGTAAAACTAAGTCTTTCATCTCTCCCACATAGATGTATACCTCTCTACAATTTACTATATAGAAACCTCACTTTACATACCTTATTAATCTTGGGTATGTTATGGATTGTCAATGCTATCTTGCTTGTAACTTCTCAAACTGATGATGACTAGTGGCGTCTTTCGAATATGAACGGTCAGTAGTACTCAATATTTGGGATTGATCAACAATGGTGTCCCTTTCAAAAATTTGGATTGTGTTATTTCTCTAGCTCGAATATGCAATTTATGGAAGCTAGTAATGTATGCAGACTGTCAAAACAATCCTCCAATTTCTTGGTGTATGACAAGGTTGAAACCCAAAAATGCACTATAAGAAGAATAAATATAGAACTAAAAACCCACTTCTGTTGTAGATGCGAATACTCCCTTTACCTACGAGTTCTCCTATGTATCTTGTTGTTTCTCTTTACATGCTCGAAATTCGTAGGATGACTTGCAAACAAGATAATCTCATATAACCCATAATTAAGAGATAATAGAAAGACTTGGTCTCCTATTAGGATGCCCCGTTAATCTTTAAAAATTCATTGCCTCAGTGCACTATATATACCCAAATTCAGAGCTAAATCATGCAATTTCGTATGTTTAAATGAGAACATTGACTGGGTATATATACACATTTTACATCATATTTTTTTAGCCAAACTATTCATGATAAAAAAACTATTATTTTCATTTTTATTTTTATCACAAAATCCTCTTAATGGGGCCTACCTCACCATTTGAAATTTATTTTAAAGTTTGTTGCAAGGTTTCACAAATGTTTTAATGTGGTCATTTGATTTTCTTTTGAAATGTAAAATACTTGAGAAGGGATGCCACTTCATGCATATCCATGATCATCATGAGTTTCAATAACATGTGTAACAAAACACGAAATGTCTGCAAGGTATGTCCACATGCTCCAAATCCATCAACATCCCAATATCCATCTTACCACAAGAATAATCATACATTACCATCAACAAACAAGACCCAAGGGTGCGTGCAATATTTCATTTAATATTTGAACAAGATCATTTCTATTGACTTCAAGCCCATCACCTAGGTTTTCAATATCAAGTGCAATCCATCATACCACTATATATGTGGGTGCTAAACCTTCTTATGCATTATTCCTATATCCAAGGGTTCCATGACCCCATCAAATCACAAATGACCACAGAATGGGTCATTTTCCCTATTTAGTGTTCTAATGTTTCTTCAACACACCAAGGGCATGTTGTCCATGGGTTCCACCTCCATGATCACAAGGATACAACCTATCACACTGTTTAAACAAAAATAATACCATATATCATCAACAACCTCCATCAAGCTTGAAGATCAACAGTTAGGAGTTCCAAAGACTTGAAGGGAATCTTCAAGGGTACAAGGGCATCAAGGTGCAAGTAGTGGGCATCATTGGTTCCTTAAGGACAAGCATGCCATATTTTCAAACCATGATACATTCTAGGACCATTTAAAACAAGGTAGATACAATAAGGGCTCTAAGACCTACTTTGTGAGCTTAGGGACCAAGATACAACTTAAGGATACTTAACAAGACCTAGTTTGTGGGCTTAGGAACAAAGAGACAACTTAAGGATACTTAACCACATCAATGGGTATGCAAGGATTTTCCATTTTCCGAAGGACTCCAAGGGATTCATACTTGGGATTGGACAAGGTCAAAATATATCCTTTGACACTGACAACCACATACCAACTACTATCCCTCAAGGGATCCTCAAGGGGCACCAAGACGCAACTATTGGAATCAATGGAAATTTGAACAACAATCCTCCCCTTTGTCATTGATGACAACACCAAATATACCCCTTAGAACATGCTCCCTTTTTTCACAACACCAAAGCTCCCCCTTAGAATAGACTTCCCTTGTTCATAGGGAATCAATGGCAAAGGGTAATCCTTGTAGCAGTACTTCTCCCCTTATCATACTGTTGTATTGTTGAAGATGGACCAATTCAATTAGGAGTTAGTATGACTCCCAATTTTTTCGGAGGTACTCAAAAGTATCTCTTGGGAGAGTATTAGTAAATATGTCTGCAATCTGCTATTTCATCCCAATATATTCCAACTTGATATTCTTATTTGTAACTTGTTCCTGAAGAAAGTGAAACTTGATAAGAATATGCTTTGTCTTGGATTGCATAACCGGATTCTTAGAGATACCGATGGCACTCGTATTGTCACATAGGATTGGTATTGGCTCATCACATGTCACTTGTATATCTTGCAGGTTTTGTTTCATCCAAAGAATATGAGTACAATAAGATGTTGCTTCTGTATATTTTTCTTCGGCAGTTGATAAGGGTAATGAAGACTGCATTTTGCTTTGCCAAGATACTAGACAATTACCTAGGAATAATGTTCTACCAGTGGTGCTTCTTCGGCCATCAACAAATCTTGTCTAATCTGCATCTGAGTAAGCTACCAATGTTAGCTTATTTCCCTTTGGGTACCAAAGTCCAAAATCCATAGTTCCCTTGATATATCTAAATATCCTCTTGACTGGAATAATGTCATTTTCCTTGGGAGTGGATTGGAATCTTGCAACTTGTCCAACAACTTGAATCACATCGAGCATTTAGGTTGTTGCATATAGTATACTACCAATCATTGACCTATAAATCCTTTGATAAACTTCTTTAGATTCATCTTCCTTTCTTAGCTTACAACTGGTGATCATAGGAGTACTCCATTAGAGGAAATTTGAACTCAAAATGGGCCTTTTAACACTAATTCGAATTCCATGTCATCATGTGTTAGCCAATGAAATTTCTTTAAATTTGAAATACCGTATAGGTATTAAACACATTTTTTAATATAAATTTGAGGATAGGTATCATAAAAAAAACTAATTTTTTTGTTCATCCTCAAAAATTAATAAATATTATTTTATTATTTTAACTATTATTTTGTTATTTTTCTTAGGAGGCCCATTTTGAGTTGAAATTTCCTCTAATGACAATTTTACAATCTTCCATCTTGAATGTCTTTAACATTTCCTTGATGTATTTTTCCTCGGTAATGAAAATGCCTTATGTTCGTTGAGATATTTGAAGTCCCAAGAATAAGGTTAATTCTATGAGCAAAGACATTTCAATATATTTCTGCATGTCCTTAGTAAGTTGTTGACTTAGTGAACCATCATCACTTCTGTTAACACTGCTTTTGTTCTACACTGAATGACTAGAGGGATGAGGTATTCCAAATTTTGCAGCGGTTGACCTTGGAGAGTACTGAGGATTTCATTAAACTTCCCCTCAGGACACCTCTAAAGCTTAAGCTGCAAGGTGGTAAAAAAGAATTGATCTTTTAAGCCTTAAAAATATATGAAAATGAGGAAATATGGTCCTAAGCTGCATGGGATCCAAGCAGGATTAAAATGATTTCATCTTAGGCAAGAGAAAGCTAGTTTGTAGGTGCCATGGCCCATCATATGAGGAAGGAAGAGCCTACACAGATCAGTCGAAACTATGGGAAAGGAGACATTATTTCGACGGTAGCGATCGAGAAGTGAGCCAGATCGACGACAGGGGCATTTTTCACATATTTGACATGCGCGACCTAAGTCGCTTTTTTATTTCACGAAATTATTTAAAGGGCCTGAAGATCTCAAAGGTCGATATTAGCCAAGTGATAGATCGATGAAGGAGGTTAATTTTTGTAAATCAAAGTGCTCACGAGGTTTCTCGGTTTCAAATCCACGGAATGGTTAAATAGAAGCAAATTTTGATGGTAGGGATTGAATCAAAGAAATATCCATGGCAGTCAGTGTCTCCTTCGATTGAACATGCATGGGTTAAATAATCATTGGGATTTGTGAAATATGACACACCCCTTACAAGTGGATGGTGCAGATTGATGACATTTCCAATCAGAAGGCTGGAAACGATTCGGTCTGGTGAAAGTCATGTAAAATAAGGTCGAAGATGAAAGGTTGCAGCTCTGGTAAGGCCCATGCATTTCAAAGAGCCACTGTTGGGACCAAGGAAAAAATACATGGTTGAAACACAGTCTTGCTCACCTTGAATGCTGAGAAACAACGTTTTAAGGGAAAGTGCGCCAGGAGTAGAAGTGACAAGTCATTAAGGGTCCATACACCATCTGAGTAGATCTATGACCAAAAAATAAGCTCCACTGTGTAGATCACTCCCCAGAATCTAAGAATTTGCTATGCCATGTGCATGATGATCTGAAGAGAATCCAAATGGTCAAGGTGGTGAAAGGTGATTATGGCCTTCGCATGAAGTAGGGTGAATAAGAATTTGATTAAAGAGAGCATGGATTTTTAGAGGCTGTCTTCAGGAGAGGCAGATGGGTGCGAAATGTCTAGTCCAAGGTCAATGAGCCGAATGGGAGCTGATGTATACTGAGGCTAGAGTTCATTTCCAAAATCGATAATATGGCACGATAACAGAAAGGGAGGCATGACAGGTATCTCCACACAAAAACCAGATCCTTGACCCATGTTACCGTGTAATATTTCATCATGCTACTCAATGATGACAAGTGTGAAGGTGTTGATGGGGCCATCTTTGAGTCTGACTTCCCATCTCTTTATAAACACCACTTTCAGAGTCATTTGAAGAGAAGCTAAGATGGTTAAGTGTTAGTATGGCGAGAATCCTGAAAGTCTTAAAGGAGGTTTGTAATGGCTATCTGGTTTGAGAAACTTGTTTGTCAGGGTATTCTATTGGTTAGTGAGCATAGCCCTGGATTCCTATAATTCCTCATCTTTTATGCCAGGAATTATCCAACCATCGGGGTAGGGACGTTCATTACATTAGATAGGCTTTCCGGCCCCAGTAAGGTTGATGCAAGGATGTTCATCACATTATATGGATGTGCAAAGGCTGGTGAGTGCATCACTATCATAATAAAATGCAACACCCCGACAGAGGTTGTTCCTGGAATTTACTGCCCAATAGATATCCATACAAAACCTCCAGAAGTGGTCATTGTCTCCATAATCTCATCACGTGGTGACCATTGCTAGAGGCGACCCATTGGAGCGAATGCTCAGATGGGAGGGGAGGATTTCAAAGGCCTTCATCATCACCTTTGTGAATTCCACTTGCCAACTTTATCTGGTGATGAAGTTAAGAAAGTGTTGCGCTGTATGACCTGTAGGAGGACCGTCCTCCTAGGAGAAGAGAAGCACACGAATGAAAAACTTCCTCAAGGATGTGTCATTGTCAAAAGCAGTGCTGTCTTTCCCCAAGAATCCTCCTATAATAGTGTTATCCGAAAAACAAGGGGTTGGGCGAAGAGTTGAACGCGGAAAGAACAAAAACCTTCATGCTAGCTGTGAACACAGGTCGAACAAGACATCGAACACATAATGAACACAAAGAGCACAAAAATAAAAATATGTGTTACATGTCTAGTAGAGGAAGGAACAACTCAATCCATTTCAGCATGGAATTGTCAAAGGTGTCCCAAGCTGTCATTTTCAAAGACAAGCGAGCTTGAAACTGAAGATGTTTCATTACCGTTTAATACAACATGCATGTTGCTTCGTAGTTTTGTTTTATATGTATCAGTCTTTGTGGATAAGCCACGTCTGAGTTTTTTAGAAGCTCGATTATGATTTGTAACTAGTTTTTGGTCCTGTTTCAAGGTTAGTTTGGGGGACTAGTATAAATATAATCTCTACATAGAGAGAAAAGGGTTGGTCGGAACTCGTAATACTGTGGTGTTTATGTAATTTTGAGCTGTTTTAATACAAGTTACAGAGTTGAATACCGACTTTTGGATGCAAGAATTCTTGTTTGTTTCTCATTTACAGTCCGTAAACTTCTTCCTTTATGTGCATGTATTTCCTGTTATTCTTTCCATTATGTTTTCTTCATGTCTTTTACTAGTGCATAATGGTTCATAATTCATATTCCTATGCTCTGGTCGTTATTTTAGACATTCACCAAATATTTCTTCCAAAGTCGATGTAGAATTCATCTTTTCGGTGCTCTACATTGATGGACTGTCATTTTTCTTCCCTTTCCACCAAAACCAAAATTACATCGACCGCAACCAAAGTACTACCATGCTCTTGCAAGCATTTCTTATGCAAACTGCTCTATGTTTCTTGGTGATTTGTGACTCCTTATCCCAATACATCCTACCTTGTTTCAACTACCATTATCTCAAATTCATTCTGTGACAATATATCTAGCCTTGTTATATACTTGTGAGAGATCCATCTCTGGTGTTAATATTCTCTATGCTAAGCTATATTATCAACATTCAATTCAATTTCACAATAATAATAGAATATAGGATCACTGAAAGAAACAGTATCACAAGAAACACATATTTACCTTGGGAAAACCCTAAAGGGAAAAAACCAACAAGAAGGGTTCCTCAATATAGATGATCAAAAAGATAATAGATAAGACTTTAGACTGGTCCTTCTCCTCCTTGCAAATAAGACTCTCTCTCTCTCTCATGAGCTATACAAGTGTGTGTCTGTGTGTTCCAAATAAGGATCACCTCTCTCTATTTATATTCTTCCGCTCACTCAATTTTAACTCAACTAAGTCGGCCTCACTAAACTTGACTAGGCTGACTTCTCTAGGAGGACTCAAAACAACTTAATATTATATTTGGGAGGGTGCTAATGACCCGACTTACAATGGAGGGTTTACCTCATGACTCTCTACTGACCTAATATGATAATATCATCCCGACGGAGGAATAATAACTTCTCTGAAAGGTTACATCAATAAAATATATTTAGAATATTCTTTGAAGTTACAATAATTTAAGACTCCCCCTTAACGAGAAGGGTATTATACAACAACAACATTAGTAGTAGGAGAAGGAGAGAGAGAATCTTCAACATCATCAGGGTGATACATCTATAAATCATTGGAAGCATGTTCATCATCTTTGACATATAGTCTTCATCTTCAATTTCAGCAGCAACAACACTTTGATTGTTAGGTTGACAACATCATCATCAACATTTTAGTATTTTTCAATCAGGAACATCATCATCAACGATACTTTGACCTTTTGATGATGATGATCATCATCAACAATACTTTGAACAACATCATCAACAATACTTTGAGCAAAATTATCGGCAATACTTTGATCTTTTGATCAGAAACATCATCATCAATACTTTGATCTTTCGATCAACAACATCATCATCATCAACAACAACCTGCAATCCACAATACAAAGAGGAAAGTCTGTGGATCACTTTAGGACTTGAGTCTAGGGATGATATAATCCTACGACATTCTCAAGGACTGAAGTCTCCGAATACTATTATGGGATAACGACTCCCTATCACTTTAGGACTTAGGTCCAAGGATGATGAAATCCTACCACATTTTGAAGACCAAAGTCTCTAGATACTATTATAGGATAATCATTCCTTATCACTTTAGCACTTAGGTCCAAGGATGATGCAATCCTACCACATTCTCGAAGATCGAAGTCTTCAGATACTATTACAAGATAATCATTCCCTATCACTTTAGGACTTATGTCAAAGGATGATGCAATCCGGCTTCTTTCTCAGAGACATAAGTCTACATATCAATTTAGGACAAGTGTCCAGGGATGATACAATCCCACTTATTCCTTGGAGACAAAAGTCTATGGATCACTTTAGGACAGGTGTCCAGGGATGATACAATCCCACTGCAACATCATTGCTCCCCCTTTCAGGGAAGGTCTTTTCAAACAACACCAAGCTTGTCTTGAAAGTATTCAAAATTTATTCGAGACAAAGGCTTTGTCAACACATCAACAACTTGTTCATCGGTACTCACATACTGGAGCTTTATGGTTCCCTTCTGTATCATATCTCAAATGTAGAAATACCGGATTTCTATGTGGTTTGATTTATCATGGAACACTGGGTTATATGTCATCTTTATAAAACTATGGTAATCACATAGAATCACTGTGGTATCCAACTCCAGGATAAATAGACATAACATCAGTTTCCTAAGCCATATGGCTTCACAACTAGTAGAGCAAGCTGCTATGTATTCTGCTTCAGCCGTTCTAAGAGCAATACTGCACTGTTTCCTGCTAAACCATGAAATCATAACAGACCCCAGAAAATAACATCCACCTGATGTGTTTTTTTCTATCTACAACACTTCTATCCCAATATACATATGTATAGCCATACACTCTGTAGTCATGGTTTCCATCATAGTATAGACCAAAGTATATAGTTCTGTTATCACTACAGGAAACTCCTCTAGGTTGCAGCTCAAGGATGCTCGGTAACTTCAATATTTTTAATGGTTTTCTCAATAGATCAAGTCAGATGATCTAAAAGCCCTCACACACTCAAGACATGCATAAAACTCAATCAAATAGATAAGGCTTCTAACTATCAATGTTCAGAGGGTTGATAATAGGGTGAATAAATGGAGAAATCGCTATGCTGGTAGATTCATATATAAATCAATCACATATGAATGGCTAATCATAACAAGGAAAAATACTTGCAATTAAACTCATCAACACAGAGATAGGATGACAGCTATCTGCTATTAGACAAAAAGAACAAACCTGAATCAGACATCCAAGCACAAGTACAGAACATAAAAGAGATGGAACCTGAACATATAATGGCAAAAGAGATTATATTAAATGATGAATAACATGAGAAGCTTGATAACAACAAGGGTATAAAAGTCTCTGAAGTCAAACCCTTGCTTCAACATTATTCCTAGGCTTTATAGCCTTTACAAAATTTATTCAGATCCAGAAAAGTTGGATCGAATTTACTAAAAATAGATAAACATATCTGTTTGCAAAAATTAGGTCAAAAACCCTAACTTAAGTGCTAATCTACCTAACTCCAACACTTTTTTCACTCTTTGAAGTCTTTAATAACTGTAGTGATCACTGAAGTAGAACTAGGCCCTGTTCATTGACACCTTCAAAACTGGAACATACCCAAGCCACTGGTGCCTTTAATTGATTTTCAACTTCAGAACTCATCCATGAGGTGTTTGGATCAACTAAAGTTGGTTCTGTGTGGAAGCACGCCTTTCCGCACTTTTCTGCACTTTCGGTGGCTAAGAAAGAAAAAATATGGGATTGTAAGCTACTGAAAGCTCTGTTTTCAGTGGCTAATGAATAGCTGCTGTGTTTGCCTAAGCCACCGAAAGCTCTGTTTCTTCAAAATTTAATCAAACTTTTAATCATCCTTTTACAACTTATTTTAGCACACATGGTAAATCACACATTTATGGCCTTCCCTGTCCCTCTACAGAGTCTTTTTACCTTTGATGTTTCCAAGATCATCCCTAAAAACACTCATTATTTGCTGTACGCAAATTTTAAACCCTTTCTTACGTATACACGTGGATATAACCCTTAAACCCGTGTACATCGAGATGTGTGCAAAAGGCCAAACATTTTTGGAGTTTTCCTGGATCCAAGTCACTTGTCTCTTGGCCTTCCATATGCCTCAAGATCGCTCGGATTTGACCTTCCATTACCCCATTGAAGCACTATATAAGGAACCCTTTGCATACATAGAAGGAAGAGAATTGAAGAGCAAGAAAACTATAGTCCATTGTTTTCGTAGCTTGCTTATACTTGAGTCTAAATCCCTTTGTCCCTTGGAGCACTTGGTGTTCTTCCCAAGCTTACCCTTGCTTGTGAGCTTGCTATAGAGAGATGGAGGATTAAGGTGGTGGAGGCCCAGGTGTAGGACTCAGTTTCTCTAGTTCATAGACGTGCCGACAGAGGTTGTCATTCATGTAATCTCTGATTTATATTAATAGAAATATCTTTTTCTATCCAATGATGTGCATTTAAATGAATATTGAATCCATGGATGCTTTTAAATGCTTATACATTATCGATTATATATGCTAGAGTAGGTCTAACACCATTATATAGCATGCTTGTCTTGTTTGCTGTTGTTGAGAGAGCAAATTGTTAACACAAGCGAGATTGGAAAAGCTCAATAGGGATCTACATCAACCATCTGGAATAAGGTATGTTTCGAGATCCTTTAGTGTTAGATGTTTTATTTATCTTGCAAATTGGGAAGGGATTGATTTCTGTGGTTACTCTATCTGTTGTGGTACACCCCAAGCCATAGGAAGTTTTGTTACCGTAACAGAATTGGTGACCATACTGGGGAGTTTCTAGTCATTTCCTTTGGGGTTTTTGTCAGCATTCAATGTTCTTGAATTGCTCTAATTTCTCTGTTTCTGAGTCGGGTCTGGGGGCATGTTTGCCCAGTAGTGTCTTACAGGAGTAAATTTTGTCTCAGCTTGTCTATTTTCCTTTTCGTTATCTCTTTTTCTTCATGTACATGGGTTTTTGTTTCACAGTCGCGTGTACACACAGGTTTTCCTAGAATAGCTGCGTATATACACTGATTTACTAAGAACAATCACGTATGCCCTAATTTTTTCCTTTTTGGGGAAGATTAAGTGTTGCTGGGTGATTTTGGATTATTCCTGAGTCTTCTTAGATGCTTCTGGAGTCTGTATACATCCCTGTTTCTGACCAGAGACACCTTGTTAGTTAAATTTTTTGAAAATGTTCTTGTCATTTCATTTTCTATTTTTTGTTTTTGGATTAGTGCATTAGGTCTCTTTTACCTTGGTGCTTTGCTTAGGTGCTGTCTGGTAGTGCTTGCAGAGTCTAAGGGTTGTAGAGTCATAGTTTTTCTTTTTATCTCATTTAATTCAAAAAATACAAAAACATTTGCTTTTTGCATCGTTATGCATTGTTTGCATTTTGCATTTGCATGGTACTTGCATTAGGTTTGCTTGGAGAATATTAGTTATATTTTCATATAGGAATGATTGAATATTCATTTGAAGGAAAATTTTGCACTTCACGTAGTAGCATACCCTGTTCTTCATTTGACATAGTGCATTTGCATTGATTGTTAGGTGTGCATTTTACTTCTTGTTGCATCATAACATCATTAGTTGCGCGACCATTTTCCCTTTTCGTAATAAGCCAATTAAAATCAACGCATAATAAAATGAATTACACTCGTTTCTTTTATAGGGTGCACCAACAAGACTAGGTTTTAAGGTCTTGGAATAGTTAATTGTGAGTAAATTCTCCAAGACCACTAAACAAAACATTTATGTGTCTGTCCAGGTGAGAGCATGAAATTCCTTTATATAATTAGTGTTCTTAGGATCCTCCTCTTACAAGGGAGTTAAGCACGAGGCAGTGTGAGCGGTTATGATTGGGATGACCCCTGGTTGTAACTGAGTAGCACCGAAAATATTTCCAGGATTGTATTCGTATCTGGGGGCTCTTTCGAGAGTTTCAGGATTTGCTACCCTACCCATACAGTCAATCCTGCCTATGACTATCCGCTTGAGCATTGATTATATTGAGGTGACCTTAGTTGCCTTACCTAGGTTATCGAGGGGGTAATTCATAGAGGTTATTCTGCAGGTGTCCTGGCCAGGTAGGGGTCAGACAGCACAATCGCTATATGTGTTGAAGCTGAGGTCCATTAAAATTGGTTACGAACCTCCACTTGTTGTGTATGGGAGTCTCAATCCTCTCCTAGGTGAGACATACTTGCTTCATTCGGGAGCTCACATATCCTACCCTTGTTTGCTTGTGATTTGGATTTATATTTTATAGGTGTATGCTTTGTGCACGCTAGTTTTCCTAGGGTTTGTGTAATTAGATTGATTCATTTCATTTTTTGAGTCATTGTGGATTTGAGTACGACACTTCGCCATTCTCATCGTTTAGCAGGACTTCCACCTTCTATGTCTCCTCCTCCTTTGGGAGAGAGAAACATATAGTCTGAGTGGACTACTTCTCACTTTGATTCACACACTATGGGATATCATGAGGATGAGATTCAAGTGATGTCCTCTCCACCTCACAAGGCTGGGGAGGAAGATCCTAATCCCGTATATGATCCTTCACCGGAAATACCTTCACAATCTGGTTATGATCCCTCATTCACAGGTTTTCGGTATTGGTTACCAGGCAACGAGACTCATTATGAACCCACAAGCACTAGTCATGTTCATTATGGAATGCCTGATATCCCTGCATCCGATCTAGAACATCATGTCGATTCGGAAGTCGAAGCTAGCACTATGCCTGGGGGCACTCCTATTCCTTTCCATGCAAAGAGATTTGGGAGCACTAGTCACATTACACCTTCCATCCCAGTGGTGGAAGCAACCTCACATGTCTATCCTAGACCTAGTGTTAGTAATCATATGTAGATACCAGAACTGAGACGAGTGAACATTGGGAATACCAATTACATTTCTTCACATGTCCCTTCATCCTCGAACCCTACTCCTTCGAATGTGTTTTTGACAACCCTTCCTCCCCCTCATTCATGTGGTCCTTCGGGCCGGAATATCACTACTAGCCATGTTCATACTATGACTGCTCGCACGGTAGTATCTCAGAGTCAAGTACCTCCTGTTGTGTTGGGAGGTCATATCCTTGTTTCTGGATCGTCTTATGGTCCATCTCAAGGAGTTCCCCATATCCCTAACTATGGAAATTATCATGGGACATCCCATGGGACACCTTATGGAGCTTCGTATGGTCTGCAGTATGGACAGAACTATCAACCCTATGGGTGCGTGTATCAACAACCTGCTTACTCTTCCAATTATGGCTTTGTAGCACAGCATAATCAAGGTACCCCACATCACAATTCTTCCATGCATCCCTATATGGGTCAAATGGGAGGAGGTTATTATGGCCAAGGCCATGGTATTTATAGCAATCAACCTTGCATGAACCAGAACTATTAGGGAGCGTGGCATAGACCAGCTCAACCTAGGCTCCCTTTCCTTGCAAAATTGAACTTACCTGACTTATTGAGACTTATGAATGATCCGGTATCTCATGACCCAGCCTAGCCATCCATCCCTAACAAGCTTCCTTTGGATATTCCCAAGTTCAAGGGTAAAGCTGGAGAAGATCCTAGTGAGCATGTCACCACTTTTCACCTTTGGTTCTCTTCCAAATACTTACATGATGATTCAATCTGTTTGAGGCTATTTCAATGCACCCTCACCGGGTATGCAGCGAAATGGTATATAGAGTTACCAAGGGGGGCATACATTTTATTTGATGACCTTGCCATGAATTTTCTCAATCACTTTCAGCTACCCGTACATTACGACGTTGGTACCGAACTCTTGTCGACATTTTGACAAGACAAAGCCACACATATCTCGGATCATATTCAAGAGTTGCATAGACGGAAGCGGTTGATTAAAGCCTTTATACCACCAAAATTTATCCTTGAGTGGTTCCTCAAGTTGTTGTTACCTTACATCGTGAAGGATGTTTCTACATCCGAAGTCCAAAACGAGGAACAAGCAATCTTTAGGGCTCAAGAGTTGGATTTGATCTACACTCAATCCAGACTTTTGTATGAGATTATACCTAATGCTCTGCGATCTAGTTTTGATCCCAAGGTCAACCCTGGGCCACATGTCGATGGCATTGTGGGCTCTATAAGTACCAAACCTGTGGATTCGGTTGTGAAACAAGTGAGCCAATTGTCAATTAATCAAGCCACGACTTCGTCTCAACCTACCCAATTGGCGAGTGTACTTTTCATGCAATTGTCGAACCAGAAGGGCAACCAACAGCCTGGAAGGAATAAAAAAAAATTGAAAAATAACCATAAGGGTGGGAATAAGAATGAAAATGCTAATTATAATGACAAGAACACTCATAATGTTGGGGGGGACAAGCAGACTAAACGTAAGGTAAAGTTTCCTTGCAAGTTATGTAAGGAGGACCACCTCACTCATTTGTGCCCTTGTATGGAAGATTCCTCAAGGTTCATAGCACAGGGCACAACTGTGCTAACTAATCCTTTACCTAACGATCAAAATATGAACTCAAGGAACATTGATCCTCATTGTGCATCGGGTGGAGATCAAAATCTGCTGGACACCAATACTAGTCATGGTTGCATCAATATGTTGTGCATTTCTAAGGTTGTGACTCGTGCGAAGGATTATGGTTCATCACAACCGGACCTTGGAAAGGAACCCGCTCCACCTGATAGCCCTTTGCGTATCCAAAAACCTACGAATAAAATTGAAGTTGAAACTCAGATTCATGAGGGAGTCCTAAAGAATTCAGGGCACCATCCTAATTCCTGAGCTGCCCAAAACTATTATGTTGTCGAGGATTTGGGCCAAACTCCTTGTGCGATGTCCGCGCTTGAAGTACTTCAGACTTGTCCTCCACAGAGGAGAGACTTTCTTTCTGCTCTTGGGGTTAATGATGATAACTCTTCTTGTGTTATCAAATTTGAAACCATGGGAATACACCCTCACTTGCCTTACTACGTGTCTCTTTTGATTCATGTAGAGTGTCTTAATATGACCGTCAAACGCACCATCGTTGATGAAGGCGCTGCTGCTTCCGTGATGTCTTTGTCATGTTGGAAGGGTTTGGGTTCTTGAGTTGTCTCAATCCACTACTATGTTGATAGATTTCAATGGAAGATCATTTTGACCGCATGGGATTCTGACTTCTCTTAAGATCCAATTGGGAGGGACAACCGTCGGGATCGAGGTCGAGGTGGTTGATGCGCCCCTTGACTACAATCTTTTGCTGTACCGACATTGGATGTATAGTATGCAATCCGTAGCCTCTTCTCTCTTTCGAGTGATATGATTTCCATTTAATGGGAAGATCATTACAATTGATCAGTCGTCATTCCATAATCTGATTGTTAATGCATCATTGGAAACTTCTATCTTGATTATCAATCATTCTCAGCCGGCAACTGGGAGTGTGGGTGTGGTTATGTATCCATTTCATATGGGAACCTTTAGCTATCCTGTTCCTGTTCTTATGATCGGATCTAGTTTTGGTGGGGCTTTGTCCTCATTGAATTCAGTGTATTTTCGCACTACCCATATGGAAGATCCTTGGATTCTTCTTTCACCGAGTCCTTTGATTGGACCTATCAAAATGGATGTGCCATTTCCTGCAATGTTGGTATCATATCAAGAAAATATTGATCAAGTTGCAGAGCCTAGTCCTTCCTTTTTGCGGACATAGGAGGAGGACTCGTATGTGCTGCCGTCATGGGCAGTTGAGTCCTCTCATGCACATGATTTCCTCGATGATGTTTTTCCATCGGATGAAGCCATTATTGAGGCCATGGCTAGGGTTGAGCCACCTTGGGAAGAGTTATATCATCGATCATATTTTCTTCCTGAACTCGACTATATGGAGCGTGATGAATTTAGGGAGATTCTTAGTGAGAAGATTGGTAGTCCCATGGTTCCATTGAGCTCTCCTAGTTAGATGGCTGATGGGAACATGGAGAATTTATCACCTACTATTCCTATCAATATTTCTTGTGATCCTGGAAAAGTTGAGAACGTCTACATTGGGGCGGGTTTTTCCCCTAATGAGATTAAGGAGTATACCGATCTATTTAAGGATTTTTGTGACATCTTTGCTTGGTCATACGAGGAAATTCCAGGTATTGACCCTCGTATTTTCGAACATGATATTAAGACCTATCTGAATGCGAAGCCGGTTCAACAACGTTTGCGTGCAGTGAATCCTAGAAAGGCACCCGCCATTAAGGTTGAGATAGAGAAACTATTAAAAGCCGATTTTATCTATCCCGTTCCCTTGATGGAGTGGGTTTCAAATCTCGTTCTAGTTGATAAGAAGCAGGGAGCGATCCGTATATGCATTGATTTCTGTGATTTAAATCGTGCTTGTCCTAAGGATAATTTTTCTACACCATTTATTGATTAGATTTTCGATGAGTGTGTGGGAAGCGAGGTATTCTCCTTCATGGACGGTTTGTCCTTGGGGTACTTTTTCATATCGGAAGATGCCTTTCGGCCTTAAAAACGCTAGAGCTACATTTTAGCGGGCTATGACCTTAATTTTTCATGATCTCAAAACGATTATCGAAGTGTATTTGGATGACCTTGCTGCTCATTCACGTTTGAGAGTGTGTCATCCGTACCATTTGAGGGTAGTGTTTGAAAGATGCCGCCATTACCAAGTGCATTTAAATCCTCATAAGTGCATCTTTTGCGTGTCTGTTGGTCGCTTGCTAGGGTTCATCGTATCTCAGGAGGGTATAAGAGTAGATCCCTTAAAGGTTGAGGCGATACTTCAATTGTCTCCCCTGCATAATATTAGACACCTTCAATGTTTGCAAGGCATGGCAATTTTCTTGCAGAGATTCGTAGTTAATTTTGCCAACTTGACTAAAGGCTTTATGCATCTTTTAAAGAAGGATAGTCCCTTTTACTGGGATGAGAGAGCCCAGGAGTCCTTTGATGCTCTTAAGCAAACCTTAGCATTGGCCCTCGTGCTTAGTTCACTTGATTATAGCCGTGATTTCTTGATTTATGTGGCCGCATCCATGGAGATGGTTGGTATGGTTTTGGTTCAGGAGGATGAGGAGCTCCATGAGCATGTCATATATTATTTGAGCCAAAACCTTATTGATGCAGACATATGTTATTCCCATATGGAGAAGCTTTCCTTGGCCACCATTCATGCGGTTCAGAGATTGAGACATTACATTCTCCTTCGTTGAACCTTGGTTGTAGCTCATATCAATCCATTTCAGTTCATCCTCACTAGAAGGATGATTGGGGAAAAATACAATAAATGGATTGTTATTTTGCAAGAGTTCGATCTTGAATTAATTTCGGTGAAATCGAAGAAATCGTTGATCTTTGCGGAGCTCATATCTAATTTTCCAAGTTTGGAGGAGGGAGAGGTTTATGAGGATACATTTGTCGATGAGCATATTTTCCTTATCTCAACTTTGGACCCGTGGTACGGGGATATTATTGTATATTTACAAATGTTGAAAGTCCCTACTCACTTTTCATAGGATGAGTGATGACGATTACGTCATGTAGCTAAGAACTACCTTATAGTGGATAGCACTTTGTATCGTCGTGGGGTAGATTCCATTTTGCGTCATTGTTTAACCCATGAGGAGGCTTAGGTTGTGCTGAATGATTGCCATGGAGGGGTGTGTGGGGTTCATTTATCTGGGATTTCTATAGCCCAAAAAATCTTGAAAGCAGGATATTTTTGGCCGTCGATCTTCAAATATTGTGTTAATGCAGTCAAGAAGTGTCACCCTTGATAGGTGTTTGCATGCAATATGCACTCGCATCCAGCCCCGTTACATCCTATTGTCACCGCCAGTCCCTTCACCAAGTGGGGGCTTGACTTTATGTATTGAAACCTAGCTTCGGCTAGGGGGCATCATCACATTATAGTGGCTATTGATTATTTCACGAAATGGGCAGAGGCTATGCCCATGGTTAAATTCGATGGTGAGACAACCGTGCATTTTGTTTTCAACCAAATTATTACTCGGTTCGACATTCTGAAAGATCTTGTCACTGACCATGGTAGGCACTTTTAGAGTAAAATGATAGAAGAGTTGCCTTCAAAGTTAGGGTATAAATAGGAGCACTCCTCTTCTTATTACCCTCAGGTGAATGGACAGGTTGAAGCAGTGAATAAATCACTTAAGTCCATTCTCTAACGAACCATCGCACAAAGCAAGACGAATTGGCATATCATGTTGTATCTTGCTTTGTGGGCCTATAGAACCACGGTTAATACTGCCACCAGTTTCTCTCCATATCAGCTTGTACATGGGGTGGAGTCTATCTTGTAGGTTGAATGCGAAATCCCTTCTCTGAAGCTAGCTATAGAGCTTTTACCAGACACTTCCACATTGGAAGAACATTTGGTCCACGTAGAGTAGCTTGATGAGCAGTGCTGACATGCCTTAGTGGCTCTAGAAGTAAATAAGCATCGCGTCAAGGTCCAATATGACAAGTCTTTCCGTTCGAGGAAGTTTAGTGAAGGTGATTTGGTCCTTTTGTGGGATCAAGATAAAGAACCCTTGGGGGCAAGGAAGTTTAATTCCATGTGGCATGGTCCTTACGTGGTCAAATGTGTGTTATAGAAGGGTGCCTATGAGCTGTTGGATTATGAAGGGACAACCTTGGCGGAGCCTAGAAATGGGCTCTATCTTAAAAAATACTACGCATGATCTTCAACCAGGGTTGATTGTTGTATATTATTGTATAGTTTTTGAATTGCATAGTTAGGTTTTCTTATGGTGATTGGGTTTGTTTATTAGCTTCTGTTTCTTATGGCAGATGTTGATGGAGTATTCCATTTACATATGATTCGCTGATGGTGCTAGCCGTCACACTCAAAACTTAGCTTCGACTGCTTGGGTGATTTATACTCCTACAGGTCAAGTATTGTCTTCAGGAGGCATATGTTTATGACCTTATTCGAACAATGTTGCTGAATATAGTGTCGTTATTGAGTTATTGTGTGATGCCATTTCACATGGTGTTCTCTCTCTTGAGGTACGTCTTGATTTGTAGTTAGTGGTTTCACAGCTTAATGGTTCGTATCGTATTAGGGATTCGATATTATTATGAAGATTCTTACGTCTGATATTTCTAGAACGACAATTTGAGAATATAACATACATTCATGTTTCAAGAATTTTTAATCAAGTTGTTGACTCATATGCTAACTATCTGTTAGATTGGAATTTGTTTCATAGACCATAAGCATATCACAAACATACATTTTTGCACACATGTAAATAAATAAAATCGATCATCATAAAAGTTTTTTCATTAATATCCAAAAAGTGACGTCATAATACATAAGTGTCATAATACAAAATTGGGGCTTCCGAGCCACTAAAACATAATACACGATCGTACAAAAAGGAATACTCTTAGGTCTCTAAGCCTGAGGAGGAGGGGGTTTCGATCGTGGTATCACACTACGGCTCTAGCTAGCCGTCGGAATAATCAAACCCATGCTCATGGTACACCAACCACCTGGAACCGCATAGCCTCAGGAAAGTCCTCAACTTGTGCCATGGGTACCCTGTGCATCAAGCATATGAAGTTTGTGTGAATGCTTTGGAGCATCTACTATGCATCTGCACCCGTGATATCGTCTCCCCTTCCCCTTCATCGATGATAAGGGAAACCATCCGATCGTCGTGGTCCTACATCTGCATACACATGACAGATTGTCACTATGTGTCGTCACACCAAAAACATGTCTCTTGAGACAATATATAAAAAGCACCAAAAAATTAAATAGTTCAAAAAACTTAAAAAGTGGGTTTGGGATTCGTTACCTATGTCACCATATGCCATTCTTGGTGGTAGGGGAATGTCTGGATCTCCACAGAAGTCTATCCCTGCATAGGGGTAGTCATCTATGGCGATGATCTGCCTCTACCACCATGGAAAGAAGTCTCCTGGGTAGGGGTTAGCCACCCTACCTCTGCCCAGTCCGCGCATAACATTTTCCCAACGTCGTTGGGCTGGATCTCAAACTCCATGTGGAGGAATGTCCACTCTTGGGCTTAGCCTTGGTACCTGCTCAAAGAAGAATGTGCTCAGTATGCTGCCGAAACTGAAGTTTCACACCCTGCCCATTTTGCAGTCACTGAGCTGCTATTTCATGTTACTCAACAGCGTTGTGCTCCAGTCATACACTCTGGGTCTCATACACTCCACCGCATAGAACATCAGTGGCCGAGAGGCTTGGTGGAGTGAAGCTAATCCGAAAATCTTTCCTAATGCCAATAGTATGGCCTTCAGTCCCAGAACCTGGATATAGTTTGTCAGGATTTGACTCCCAACCTTTTCCGTGTCCGAAAAGTATTACACAACTATGTACTCATCAATAGTCAATCCACCTCCTAGCCCATGAGATCATAGATTTACCACCTCTCCTCATCGAGATAATCCAGTGATAAAGTATATGTCCTCAACTTCAATGCTGAGTGACATCCCATCAATGTGAAAAGTCTCAGAGTCTGGATCCCAGTAATCCACTAGCAGCTGGAGTAGTCTTGGTTTGGCCCTCAGGCTGCCAAGACACCAAAAATTATACAAACCACACATCTGTAATGCTTGTTGGGCCATAAGATCACCTTGCATGGCCTCCTCCACATCTCCATGTTCTCTTTCCCTCCACTCTAACACCATCCTGCACCAAAAACCAGAGTTTTGATTAGCATTTTCCTTTGAAAACCTTATTTGTTGCCTCATACGCGATTGTTTTCAAAATAGATGTGTATGTACGTGACTGTTTTCAAAACATCCATGTATGTACGCGGGTTTGGGTGTTTTTTCCACGTATGGCGAGCCCTATATGCGGAAAAAACCCTGATTTTTTCATGGGCCGAAACGCACAAGTGTAGATGGCTTAAAAATTTGATTGGACCATGATAACTTAAAAAATTTACATGAAATGGGAAGGGGAGGACATGAGAAGTTACCTGGATCAAACGGGGTCGGATTTCGTTGGATGATGCTCCCGGAATTTGCGTCAGAAGTTTTGAGCTCAAACGCACTATGTTGGGTAAAAATTTCAAATGGTATGGAATTTTTAAATTTTTACTATTTATAGAATTTTTTTGAAATTTTTTACCCACTTTCTATAGTTTTTGACCATTTCTAACCGTTTTGGACTGTTTGAACTAATTTGATGATGTAGGAGTCCATTTTTAGCATGGTTTGACTGTGGTTTTGACCCGTTCGTGCCTATTTCAGGTATTATGTCTAAAATAGCATATAGGTTAGGTTTCACATCCCTTTGCACTTTGCATGACCTTATGGCCGTTTCATTCTAACCTTAGGTACAAACCCATTCTATCTTGTCACGAAACCTTCTTGTTGCTTTTAGAAGTGACATAATGTGAATGGTAGAGCTTGACCATACATGGGTACTCTAGTTAGCTCATGTTTTGCATTTAGTGCCCATGGTGAAATTTTTCCTTTAGGGTGTGGGGGTCCTTTGTATAGTATCGCCATGACTTTGCACAAGAGCTTCATACTCCTCTTGATCTTTTTGATGGCCTTTTCCCCTGGACTCCCTTATGTCAAGTTGTAATTACATTATCATGAGTTTTGCTTGCCTTATTGAGCCTTATGCCGGCTTCCTTGACTTTGATTATCAACCATATAGCCCGAGCTTGTCTCATGTCTAGCCAACCAGAGCCATTTTATATATCTTTTGCATCCAGTGATTCCCCATTTTTTACTGGGAGGGGACTTTCCCCTGAGTGTCGTTATCCTACACATGTTTCCTTGCATTGAGCATAGGTATGTTCCACTGCTTGGAACTAGTTTGTTTTCCCCTTGACACTCATCTCCTCCTAGATTTGTAACTATACAGAACTTTTATTATTTTTCAAGATTTTCAAAATATCTAAAAAAGTAAAAAATAAAAATAAAAAAACCAAAAATCCGGATAGGAAAAGATGTTATCTTTGGCAGCAGTTGAGTCGTGTTGCCTTTGAACAGAGCACTATATATCACATCCGTTGGTTGGGTTGGTAGTTTGACTTTAGGAGATTTACTCATATCTGTGAGTTTACCTCCATCGACTGGTTAAGCTTCCAGTCCCTATGGAGCCTCTGTCGATGCCTCATGTGTCGCAGAGATGTCCCAGTTTTGTATATTGAGTCTATACTACCTACATTCAGTCACCATTCACCTTTATGCTCTTGTTCGAAGGAAGTTGAATCCCTAGTCGGCCATTCCTCAGTTTTCTTGACTTTGCATGTCGGCCATCCCCGATACTGGTACTGGTTCGAGCACATTATGATCGAGTCCTTCCACATTATATAGCTTTGCTGAGTACCTCATGTTGGATGATGGGGGATGCCTTAATGCCCTCCTTCCAGTGGATTCCATCCTATCGACTTCAGATCATTTATTCTGGGATAGGAGTCTAGAGTCATTTGAGTGCGTTGAGACTTACATTCATCAGTGGTAGGTTCGCTCTCCATCGAAAGTTTTGGGAATACATCAATGTCCCCTGATCAATGGATTCTTTCAAGTGTTCAAACTCAACACATTTATTCGCACTTGTTAGATTTCACTCTAGTACCTTGATTCCCATTTTCATTATTGGTGGGTGATCTTGCGTCTGTTAATGGTATACATCAATGAGCGGTAATCATACAATGGACTACTATGTTCGAACTCGACACCTCTATTCACATAGTAGGACATGTACTCATAGTGGTTTGTGTAGAAGACCTTCCATATTGGTGGCATTTCATCTATGTTACCTCCTTGATCGTGCC
Source organism: Pseudotsuga menziesii (assembly GCA_001517045.1). NCBI lineage: Eukaryota > Viridiplantae > Streptophyta > Pinopsida > Pinales > Pinaceae > Pseudotsuga > Pseudotsuga menziesii. The sequence continues at coordinate 269,140 of LPNX010157915.1, forward strand.
AGTGTTCATGAGATTTCAGCTCTCGTGACTTGATTCTAGTGTATGTCAGATATCTTCAGCCATTATGGATATCTTGATCCATTGTATATCTTCAGTTTTCATGGAGATATTGGTCCTTTGTATATCTTCATCAGGGAGATTCTGATATATTATATATTGTACGTGGCAATGACCACACATGTCGCATTTTGTATATCATGCTTATTCATGGCCATTGTACTCTTATGTATTCGGGAATGCTATATGTATTTGCAGTCATGTGTAGAGTTGGATTATTGTATTAGACTATTGGATGGCTGGTTCTTCTACCTAGTTCTTCATCACTCCACTTCTGGGATGGACTTATAATGTATTTCGGCCATTGTATCACCCCTCTAACCTCACACATTAGGGGGCATCTGTTACGACTGATTTTACCACACATGGTAGATCACACATTTATGGCCTTCCCTGTTCCTCTGCAGACTCTTTGGACCCTATGGACCATTTTTGTACCTTTGATGTTTCCAAGATCATCCCTAAAAACACTCATTATTTGTTGTACGCAACTTTTAAACTCTTTCTTGCGTATACACACGGATATAACCCTTAAACCCGTGGACATCGAGATGTGTGTAAAAGGCCAAATATTTTTGGATTTTTCCTTGATGTGGATCCAAGTCACTTGTCTCCTGGCCTTCCATATGCCTTGAGATAGCTCGTATTTGACCTTCCATTACCCCATTGAAGCACTATATAAGGAACCCTTTGGATACATTGAAGGAAGAGAATTGAAGAGCAAGAAAACTATAGTCCATTGTTGTCGTAGCTTGCTTATACTTGAGTCTGCATCTCTTTGTCCCTTGGAGCACTTGGTGTTCTTCCCAAGCTTACCCTTTCTTGTGAGCTTTCTATCGAGAGATGGAGGATTGAGGTGGTGGAGGCCTAGGTGGAGGACTCATCTTCTCCGGTTCGCAGACGTGCCGACAGAGGTTTTCATTCATGTAATATCTGATTTATATTAATAGAAATATCTTTTCCTGTCCAATGATGTGCATTTAAATGAATATTGAATCCATGGATGATTTTAATTGCTTATACACTATTGATTATATATGCTAGAGTAGGTCTAACGTCATTATATAGCATGCTTGTCTTGTTTGCTGTTATTTAGAGAGAAAATTGTTAACACAAGCGAGTTTGGAAAAGCTCAACAGAGATCTACATCAACCATCCAGAATAAGGTATGTTTCAAGATCCTTTAGTGTTAGATGTTTTATTTCTCTTGCATATTGGGAAGGGATTGATTTTTGCGGTTACTTTGTTTGTTGTGGTACACCCCAAGCCATAGGAATTTTTCTCCGTAACAAGCTTCAATTCTGATCTTTTGGTACTTCTGTAACTTGCATAGGGTTTGGAATATCAGCAGCATCACAGGATGCCTCCGGATTCTAAAGGCTTATTGTTTCCTTTTCTAGGGTTTCCAACGCAAGGTGAGTTTGAGAGTTAGGGTTTGAATTCTTCGTCTGCAACCTCGATATTCTAATCATCATGTAGAGCCTAACATTGTCCTTCATTAATCTCAGATTTCTTTTTCGTAGAAGGATGTACATCCCTCTCATTTCTAGAAGAGAATCATGCAACTCAGTATTTCTCTTGGTTAATCTTGCATTAGTTTCTTTGATTTATCTCTCTAAGACCTCTAATTCATATACTTTCCCTAATAACTGGTTAATTCTCTGGGACCTAGGTTTTCTAGAGGAATCCTCTACCATTGGTTCATCTTGACCCTCCCTTGGTGTAGGTGAGGGAAACCCCTCATGCTCTACTTCCACCTGCTTTGTTAGGTCAACTTCCTGCTCCTCTTCATCTTCAGATTCTGAGTAAGGTAGGCTGAGTATATTTTTACCTTGTGCTGGAGCCTCCTCCTCCTTCCCACTGAAATCAAGATTTCTCTTGGATTTGTTGGTCTTAGAAGTTGGAGAGGATTGATCTACTACCATTGGAGAGATGGCCCTCCTTTTCCTCTTACCACTCCTAGGAGTGGTGGACTTCTTTGAAGGAGAATTTCCTTTGTCTTTTGGCTGCAATCCTGTCTCAAACTCATTCCAAAATAGGAAGTATGTCCATGCTATGTTTCTTCTTTGTAGCAGTTCTAAGACAATGAGCTTTATCAGGGCATGATAGGATAGCCTGCCTCTAATTTTGATGGGCCGGGATTTAACCTGATGGGCCATCTTGGTGAGGCTCTTGTGTAGGTAGAAAGGAAGGTTTAGTGGGCTCCTTCCAGTGAAATGGTAAAGTGGTATATCATCACCCTGTTATACCTGCCTTCACAAGTTATATAGACCAGGATTGCTTTAAAAAACTGCTGCCACTTATCCTCAAGCCAAGTTGAAGGGATGCTTTTGTTCCATACAACATTCTTGTGCTCAGGCTTCTAGTAAGACCTGAATTCCACATCCTTCGTGATGGTGGTTTTGAACAAGTTCTCCCTAGTCCTTGGTAACTCTGCTACTTCTGCTATTAGAGCCTCATCAACCTAAAACTCTTCTCTACCTATCAATGCCTTCGAGCCATCAAAGGAGAGAGCAAAGGCTTCTGCCACTTGCTGGTGAGGTCCCTAAATTTTCTCATAGAACCTATAACAGCCTGCATCTTTGAAGAATTGCATACCTCTGGATGTGACTCGAGATAGCCAATGTCACCCAATTCCTGTCTGAGGGCAGGTCCTCCTTCTTTCTTCATTTCTAGACTGCTCTTCTTGTACCTGTAAAAATCAAAATTCAAACCATGGGAAGGAGATTACCGTGCTGGATTCAGGGAGGGCTTGGATCAGTGAGGATGCATGCAGGAAAATGTGGAATGGACTGAGGAAAGGGTGGTGCTGATTTTTAGGGGCTGATTAGTGATTGGTACTTGAGTAGTAAACAATAAACTCTGATGAGAACCGTGAGATGACCAGTACAGTAATCATTTTAACTGGAACTCAATATTTTGTGGTGGTTTGATTGCAGTCACAGGACAGGTGGAGGGTAGCGATGGTTTGGGTCTTTTATCAATCACTTCGGTTTAATAACATCCTCTTCTTTACCGACTCATGATTTTCTACAGTCCCAGTCTTTTCAATGGTTAAGTGCTTGATCGTGACGCTCCTCATGCTGACGATGGTTGATTTCGATGGATGCACTAACCGTTTTCCTGTTTTGGAGCTTTCGGCAGTTAAGGTAATCTTGGATCCAATTTTTAAGCTGCCAAAATCTGGGCTTTTCGATGGCTAATGAACATTGAGATATTCTCCTAAGCCACTGGAAGCTTCCCTTCAAAAATTTCATTAAAAATAGAGTCAATGAGCTTTCGGTGGTTAATGTAGTCCTAAGTCCAATTTTCAAGCTGCCGAAAGCTGGGCTTTTCGGTGGCCAATGAATCGTTGAGACGTTTGCCTAAGCCACCAAAAGCTAAAATTTGAATTTTATGAAGAAACAGAGCACAAGGCACTCCAACTTTATTAGACACACATAAATATTTCATAATGTGCACTAAAATCTTAATCACTATGCAAAAAATAAAATTTCTGAGTTTGACCTATTGAAGACTAATTTATTTAGGAGATAACATATGGCTCCTCCTCAGGGATGGGAACCTTCCTATGAGGTCCTAAGAACCCCAGACCAAATGCCTTTCCTGGAAAATAAGAATTAAACCTATCTTCTACTATTCCATTGGGCATGGAGTTTATTTTTGGAAAAAACAAAAACAACAACCAAAATAATATTTTACAATAATAAGGCTTTAAAGCCTTAGATGAAATAGAGTTTCAGAAGTCGCCCATTGACTTGGCCATCAAACACCTCCTTGCCTCCTAGATTTTACAGTTTGAAGGTTTTGTTTTGTTGCACCTAAGCTATCACAAAAGGGCCTATCCATAGAGAATAAAATTTACCATGCTTTCCCTTGTCATGCCTGATAGCATCCCATTTCAGAACCCAGTCTCCAACCTGAAAATTGTCCACCTTTTCCTTCTTGTAAAAAATGCTTTTAATCTTCTTTTGGTGAGCTTCTGACTTCTACACCACTTGTTCCCTGACTTGCCGCAACTCAACTAAATCAAGGATCCTCCTTACCATGCCATTTGGTTCATCCTATTCCTCCTGAAAGAATTTTGCAACTGGTAGAATCAGTTGAATGGGAAAAATTGCCTCTGTACCATAAACCAACTTGAAAGGAGAAGTTCCTATTGATTTTTTGTCAGTTACTCTATCAACCCATAGAGAAAAATTTAGCTTAGAATTCCAACTCTTATGATTATTCTCCAACATTTTTTTGATGATTCTAACTAGACTTTTATTGGATGACTCAACAAGGCCATTTCCTTGAGGGTAATAGGAAGTGGAATGCACCAATTGAATTCCCATTGACTCACACATGTTAACCAATGCCCCAGCTTTAAAATTTGGTCCATTATCAGTCACTAGACTCACTAGGAAACCAAATCTAATAAAGATGTTCTCATATAAAAACTTCATGATGACTTGGTGAGTGGCATTCCTTGTGGGGACTGCCTCTATCCACTTGGTGAAATAATATGCGGATACTAGGATTCACTTGTGCTGACCACTTGATGAAGGGTTAATCTCACCTATGAAATCAAGACCCCACTGCTGGAAAGGACCATTCACTACAATATGTCTAAGGGGAAAAGATCTAAGCTTTTGATTTCCTATGAATCTTTGGCACTTGTCATAGGCTCTTATAAAGGTACACACATCAGAGAAAAGAATAGGCCAATAGTACCCAGCCCTCAGAATCTTGTGGGCTATGGTATTCCAGTAATGATGGCCCCCACATGTGCTTGAATGAAACTAACGTATGACATGAACTGACTCTTCTTTATCTAAGCATCTCAGGAAAACACCAGAAGAATCTTTCCAATACATCAGCTTATCAATTATACAAAATTTAACAGGCTTAAGCTTAAGAGACTATGCTTGAGTCAGGCTCAGCCCAGGGGGAGCCTCTAAAATTTGCAAGGAATGAATAATACCTAAGTACCACGTGCATGAAGACAATTTCTCGGTCACCTGTTGGCTATCATGCTGCTCCTGAACTGCCTCTGCTTTTGCTTCTGCTGCTACCTCTATCTGTAGGTTTGTTGAACTTATACCAATGAAATTCATTCTCAATAGATCATAATTTTCTTCAACCATGAGATAATATAGCCCTTGGCCTTTAGGCTATTTTGGTGGGATTTTCTTCTATGTCAAAATCAATAATCTTGGAAATCCATTTGGCTCTCTTTCCATCAATGTCAGGTTGGGTCAAGACATCCTTCACAGTTGCTGAAGGGACATATGAAAGGACCTTTGCATGTAGAATGTAAATCCTGAAGGATTTCAGTGACTTGATGAGAGAATAGGCATGCTTCTCAATAGGATCATATTTCAATTCAGCATCCCTCAATGTCTTGCTAAAGAAGGAAATGGGGTGATCAAAGCCTTCATCATCTTTCTGTAACAGAACTGCTACTCCATAGGAAGCGAAGGAGAAAATGTAGAAACCCTTGGTGTAGTCTGGACTAATCAGAGTGGGAGATTCCATGATAGCCTTCTTGATGGCTTCAAAAGAGTTTCTTGCTTGCTCTGTCCACTTGATTTAAGCTTCCTTCCTCAACATAGAGGTTATGTGTTTTACCAACTGAGAAAAATTTGGGATAAACCTCTTGAAAAAATTTATCTTACCCAAGAATGACTGAATGTCCCTTTTTAACCTAGGTATGGACAAATTCTGGATTGCTTCAACTCGGACAAGATCAATCTTCACACCTTCTGTCGAGACTATGTGACCTAGGAGTTTTCCCTCCCTGAGAGCGAATTGAGACTTATTTGGGTTCATAGATATCCTAAACTGTCTACATTTCAAAAACACCTTCGTCAAGTGCTGCAAATGTTCTTCATGGTCGTTGGAGTAAACAGTGAGGTCATCAAGGTATATGAGAACAAAATTTTCTTTCAATCCCACAAAACCTATGTCCATGGCTCTCTGAAAGGTGGCCCCAACATTCATTAGCCCAAATGGCATCTTGACATACATGAAAGTACCCCAGGGAGTGGTAAATGTAGTTTTCTCTTGATCATCAGGGTGTACAGAAACTTGATTGTAGCCAAAGAAACCATCTAGGAATGACATAACACTAGCTCCTGAGACTCTTTGCAACAGATGCTCCATCTTGGGAAAGGGGTATTTGTCTTTGTTAGAACATTTGTTTAGGTTTCTAAAATCAATGCATAACCAAATCTCCCCATTTTACTTTCTCACTATCACTAAGTTTGCAACCCATCTGGAATATCTCAGTGGGATTATGATTTTTGCATTAAGGATATTTTGGATTTCTTTCTCAATCACTAGCAGAAGGAGGGGACTGATAGGTCTTAGCTTTTGTTTGAAAGCGACCGTGTCCTTTTCCAGGGGAATCCTATGTTGGATGATAGCTGTTTCATAGGTTTTCAAATCACTGTATTCCCAAGCAAATACATCATCGAACTCTTTCATAAGACTACACACTTCTGACTTTTGATCAGTAGTTAACTCAGAGGACAAATTTACCGATTTTGGATGACTTTGGCTACCGAGGTTGTGCTCATGGATAGTAGGGTATTTCTCCCTTTTGACAGGTTTAAAGGGGACATCATTATGATAAAAAATATCTTCTAGGGGCACCATACCCCGAGGTATATAATTACTAGGCAGTTGAACAATATTCTGATTTCCTTTTTTATCTCCTGATTTGAGCCTCTGGGATTCTTCCATATTTAGATTTTCTTGATCAATATGCATATCAGAAAACTCATCTACGACCTGGAGGAATTTACTGAGCTCATCATCATTTTGAAAAACTTTCTAAAACTTCACATTATCAGGGAGGGATGGCCTATACTTGACTCAGATCTCATAGCTCAGCTTAGGAGGCAAAGGGGGAATGAACATACTTGCAGAGACAGCAAGGGAATAAACTATATGGTTCATAGACCTAGGTATATATGAGAGTTCAAAAAACATGAAAGAGTCCCTGAGTTTCCATACCTCATCTCTATATGCCCTCAGCCTGACATTATTTGCTTGAAAAGTATTGTTCACCTGCTATATGATGAGATATGCATATCCAAATATCTTTAGGCACATGATTCCCATTTCCTTGGTAGCCTTCACTCCCAACAGAAACGCCTCATATTCTTCTATGTTGTTAGTAGTCTTGAAATCAAGCTTATAAGACAAATGTATAGTCTCTTTTGAAGGAGAAATCAAGACTATACCGACACCTGCTGAGGCTTGAGTGCTGGCCCCATCAAAAAACATGCTCCAGACAGAGGTGGTTACTTCCTCAGGTGGCTGATAGGTAGGCTTTGTAAGCTGCATGGATGTTTGATGGGAATCATATATCTACAGGATGCATGCCCTAAAGTCTGTGTCTACTACATAGATGGGATAATTTATAGAGTTCTTGGCATTACTAATGATGTAGGTGAACTAGTTCTCTCTGTAGAGTCTCTTGGTATCCCCTCCAAACATTGGGATTATAGCATATGTAAGGTCCATCTGAAGGGTATCACCCATCCTTTTACTCCATGAGCGAGAAAAAAGGAGGCCAAACTTAGGTGGGATGTCAGCCACTACTATGTCCATCACTATGCTTTTTGAAGGCAGCCGGGAGAGGTTTATGACAAGGTCTTTGATGAGACCTAGGAATTTGACCTTCCTAGAGTCAAAAGAGAACAGATCATGGTAGGGTTTTGTAATTCCGAGGCCAAGCTCATCCATCACTGCTTTTGGCATTAGGTTATGGGATGCTCCTGATTCAAGCAAATAGTTGTGAAGGATCTTATCATGGATGTTCAAAGATATGTAGAAAGGTGGGAAAGACACATCCATCTCTTCAATCATAGGACCTAGGATTACCGTGGGTTTATCATATTGCAAGCTCACAAAGTCAGCATCTATGGGTGTCGTTGGCTGAAGATATTTCAGTATGGATGACTTGAAGGCATCATTCTTCATAAGCTCTATCAAGGGAAAAAGAATTTTTAACTTCTGAATTTCTGACTCAAGATTGAAAGAATAGGATAATTTGTCAAAATTTCTTACCTCTTGTGGTGGAGCTTTGAGATAAATAGGACCATGGGTTGATGGCTGTAATGGCCTTGGCTTCTATTTTGGAGGAGCAGCCATCTTCTTTGCAGGAGCATCAATCTTTTTAGCAAGAGGAGCAGGCTTCTTTGTAGGGGTAGGAATCTTATTCCCAGGAGCAACAATTCTGGATCTCAAATTATAACCTTCTTGATCATCTGCCTAATATAAGGATTCTTCCATGATCTACTCATTCATGAGGTCTTCCTCATAGTCTGCTTGTGTCAAGAAAGAGAGATCAACTTCATCTTCCATGCAGTTGATATTGTCTTCTGCCTCCCCTTCTTCCTAAGCAAACTCTTGTTCTTCTTCTATTACAACATTATGGAAAGGAGCTCTGATTCTTTGATCCTCAGCTTGATTCATATCCCTTTGAAGGATCTGAGCTGGTGGGTTATTTCTTCTGTAAGGGACAAAATTAGGGTTTCTGGGAGCAAAATGATTTGGCCCTTTACCTCTCACAGGTATTTTCCCTCAGTATTTAAGTCTAGAAATTTCAGCTGTCACATTGTCCAACATTTTGTCCATTTTATCTATTTTATTCTCTGATGAAGAATCCCCTAGAGGATCTGAGTATTGCTTCTCCATGTCCATTTTTCCCTTAACCTTATGAGATGCAACGATATTAGACTCAACTTCAAGGGCATCATCTTGCATGAGTGACAAAGAATCAGATATTCTTTCTCTGTGAAGAATATAGAACTAAGAATCAAAAGAATTGTCATAAGTGATTTTGGCTGAGGTGTCAGTTGGCTTGAGCTCAGCAAGGATTTTACTAAACATTTTATTAAATCTTTTTGTGAAATTGGAAACAGACTCACCATTCTCTCTCCTCAAATTGCTAAATTCAGTGATATAGTAAAGGTGGTCTCTTCTTTCTCCCTGATGCTTAAAAAATATGTCATCTAGGGCTTCAATGAATTCTATTGATCCAACAGGCAAATCTTTGAACCATTTCCTAGCCTGACCATCTAGAATCTGCACAAAAACCCTAGTCCATACATCCTCTTGTTCAATGTTTATATTCTCAGCATAGCTGTAGAATGCCTCTAAGTGTTCCTCGGCTATGAAATCTCCCTCCCTAGTAAACTTAGGCATGTATTTTAGATAATATCTAGTAGGCATAGCAGAGAGGGGGTTAGGAAAATTTAGAGGGGCATATCTAGCAACAAGGATACTTTCCATTTTGGTCAGAGGGGCAACCATATTGGATGTGGGTATGGAAAGGGTAGAAGGAGATACTGTTGGTGTGGGTAGTATATGAGAAAGTATTTGTGGTATATTTATCTCAGTGGAGTCTCTAGGGATTGGATCTACACAAGCAGCAGTGCTTGAAGATTCCTCAGCCCTAAAATTTTCTGATTCACTTATAAGTTCTTGATAATTTGATGCTTCAGTAGTAGAAGATTTAAATGGAGGTCTATTTGATATAACAATAGAAATATTTCTATAAATACCTGATGTATCTCCCCTTGCAGCTCTGGAGGTCTGTCTTAGTGAAGCCCTAGCTCTTCTTATAATCTCTTCCGGATCTGAAACATGTGTTACTGGTGGCCCTTGAGGGTTTGCTCTGGTACTTGTTCTTCTTGAAGCCACCTTATTCCAATGGAGTTTCCAGATAGATTATTACAACCAAAATAGTGTCCAAACTTTCTCTATCATCAAAGCAGGATCTATGTCGTCCCCCAGGGAAGCTGAGCTTCAATCTCCTCTCCCCGGCAACGACGCCAATTTTTTTTCACTCCGAGAAACTCCTCTAGGTTGCAGCTCAAGGATGCCTGGTAACTTCAATATTTTTAATGGTTTTCTTAATGGATCAAGTCAGATGACCTAAAAGACCTCACACACTCAAGACATGCATAAAACTCAATAAAATAGATAAGGCTTATAACTATCAATGTTTAGAGGGTTGATACTGGGGTGAATAAATGGAGAACTCATGATGCTGGTAGATTCATATATAAAGAAATCATATATGAATGGCTAATCATAACAAGGAAAAATACTTGCAATTCAAATCATCAACACAGAGATAGGATGACAACTATCTGGTATTAGACAAAAATAATAAACCTAAATCAGACATCCAAGCACAAGTACAGAACAGAAAAGAAATGGAACCTGAACATATAATGGAAAAATAGCTGATATTAAATGATGAATAACATGAGAATATTGATAACAATAAGGGTATAAAAGTATCTAAAGTCGAACCCTTGCTTCAACATTAGTCCCAGGCTTTATAACCTTTACAAAATTTATTTCAGATCTTGAAAAATTGGATCGAATTTACTAAAAATAGATAAACATAACTGTTTGCAAAAATTAGGTCAAAAACCCTAACTTAAGTGATAATCTACCTAACTCCAACAATGTTTCACTCCTTGAACTCTTTAATAACTGTAGTGATCACTAAAGTAGAACTAGGCCCTGCTATCTGGTAGACAAGTCATAGTTTGTCAAAGTAGGTAGGGTTTGTGACCCACTTCACCTCCCTGGCACCTTCAAAACTGGAACAAACCCAAGCCACTGTTGCCTTTAATTGATTTTCAACTTCATAACTCATCCATGAGGTGTTTGTATCAACCAAAGTTGGTTTTGTGTGGAAGCATGCCTTTCTGCACTGATCTGCGCTTTTGGTGGCTAAGAAAGGAAAAATCTGGGTCTGTAAGCTGCCGAAAGCTCTGTTTTCGGTGGCTAATGAACAACTACTGCGTTCACCTAAGCCACCGAAAGATCTGTTTCTTCAAAATTTAATAAACCTTTTACTCATCCTTTTACAGCTTCAATTCTGATCTTCTAGTACTCTTGGAACTTGCATAGGGTTTGGAATATTGGCATCATCACAGGCTGCCTCTAGATCCTGAAGGCTTATTGCTGCCTCTGCTATGGTTTCCAGCTCAAGGTGATTTTGAGAGTTAGGTTTTTAATTCTTCATCTGCAACCTCGACAGTCTAATCATCCTGTAAAGCCTAACGTTGTCCTTCATTAATCTCAGTTTGCAGCAGGATGTACATCCCTCTCATTTCTAGAAGAGAATCATGCAACTCAGTATTTCTTTTGGTTAATCTTGCATTAGTTCTTTTGATTTCTCTCTCTAAGACCTCTAATTCATATACTTTCCCTAATAACTGGTTGATTCTCTAGTACCTAGGTTTGCTATAGGAAGCCTCTGCCATTGGTTCATATTGACCCTCCCTTAGTGTAGGTGAGGGAAAGTCCTCATGCTATGCTGCAACCTGCTTTGTTAGGTCAACTTCCTGCTCCTCTTCATCTTTAGAGTCTGAGTAAGGTAGGTTGAGTATATTTTTACCTTGTGCTGGAGCCTCCTCCTCCTTCCCACTGAAATCCATATTTCTCTTGGCTTTGTTGGTATTGGAAGTTGGAGAGGCCTGATCTACTGCCACTGGAGAGATGGCCCTCCTTTTACTCTTACCACTCCTAGGAGTGGTGGACTTCTTTGAAGGAGACTTTCCTTTGTCTTCTGGCCGCAATCCTATCTCAAAATCATTCCAAAATAGGAAGTATGTCCATGCTATGTTTCTTCTTTGTAGCAGTTCTAAGACAATGAGCTTTATCAGTCCATGATGGGATAGCCTGCCTCCAATTTTGGTGGGCTGGGATTTAACATGATGGGCCATCTTGGTCAGGCTCTTGTGTAGGTAGAAAGGCAGGTTCAATGGGATTCTTCCAGTGAAATGGTTCATTAATTTAAAGTGGTATATCATCACCCTATTATACTTTCCTTCACAAGTTATATAGACTAGGATTGCTTTCAACAACTGCTGCCACTTCTCCTCAAGCCAAGTTGAAGGGATGCGTTTATTCCATACAACATTCTTGTGCTTAGGCTTCAAGTAAGACTTGAATTCCACATCCTTCATGATGGTGGTTTTGAACCATTTCTCCCCAGTACTTGGTAACTCTACTACTTCTGTTATTAGAGCCTCATCAACCTGGAACTCTTCTCTGCCTATCAATGCCTTCGAGCCATCAAAGGAGAGAGCAAAGTCTTTTGCCACTTGCTGGAGAGATCCCTAAATTTTCTCACAGAACCTGTAACAGCCTGAATCTTTGAATAATTGGCATACCTTTGGGTGTGACTCGAGTTAGCCAATGCCACCCAATTCCTATATGGGGGCAGGTCCTCATCCTTTCTTCATTTCTGGACTGCTCTTCTTGTATTTGCAAAAATAAAAAATCAAACCCTGGGAAGGAGATTACAGTGCTGGATTCAGGGAGGGCTTGGATCAGTGAGGATGCATGCAAGAAAATGTGGAATGGACTGAGGAAAGGGTGCTGATTTTGAGGGGATGATCAACGATTGGTACTTGAGCAGTAAACAGTAAACGCTGATGAGAACCATGAGATGACCAGTGCAGTAATCATTTTAACTAGAACTCAATGTTTTTTTGTGGTTTTATTGCAGTCATAGGACATGTGGAGGGTAGCAAGGGTTTGGGTATTTTATCAGTCACTTCAGTTTAATAACAACCTTTTCTTTACCAACTCATGATTTTCTACAGTCCCAGTATTTTTGGCGGTTAAGTGCTTGATCGTGACGCTCCTCATCCCGACGGTGGTTGATTTCGATGGATGCGCTAACCATTTTCCTCTTTTGGAGATTTCGTAGGTTAAGGTAATATTGGATCCAATTTTTAAGCTTCCCAAAGCGGGGCTTTTTGGTGGCTAATGAACGTTGAGATATTCTCCTAATCCACCGAAATCTGCCCTTCAAAAATTTCATTAAAAATAGAGTCAATGAGCTTTCGATGGTTAACGTAGTCCTAAGTCCAATTTTCAAGCTGCTGAAAGCTGGGATTTTCGGTGGCTGATGAACCCTTGAGACATTCCCTAAGCCACCGAAAGCTAAACTTTGAATTTTATGAAGAAATAGAGCACAAGGCGTTCCAACTTTATTAGACACACACAAATATTTCATAATGTGCACTGAAACATTGATCACTATGCAAAAAATAAATTTTTTGAGTTTGACCTATTGAAGACTAATTTATTTAGGAGATAACAAGTTCCTTTCAGATATCTCATCACATGTTTTGCCACTACCAGGTGAACACGTCTAGGTTGAACTAGATACTAACTTAAGGTGTTCACAGCAAAACAAATGTTTGGTCTGGTATTTGTTAGATACATCAATGATCCAATAATATGTCTATATTGAGTCACATCCACTAATTCTAATGATTCATCAGCCAACAACTTCAGGTTGGTATCTATGGTCGTGGACATGGATTTACATTCCAACATATCAAATATTTTCAAAATTTCTATTGCATACTTTCCCTTATTGAGAAAGATTCCTTCTAAGTTCTGCCATACCTCCAGACCTAGAAAACAATGCATTAACCCAAGGTCTTTCATTTCAAATTCCTCAGCAATCTTCTTCTTGAATTCTACAATCTATTTCTCATTCCCTGTCAGAAATAGGTTATCCACATATAGTAATCCTATGACAGGTTCATATTCTATAACCTTGAAGTAAAGGTTAGCGTCGACTTTACTCTTGGTAAAGTTCAAGCTCATTAGGAAACTATCTATCCTTCCATACCAAGCTCTAGGAGCTTGCTTCAGGCCATATAGGGCGTTCTTCAACTTGCATATGTGAGTCTGTCTGTCTTCAATTTCAAATCCTTGTCGTTGTTCTATGTATACTTCTTACTCAATCACACCATTTAGGAAGGATGTATTTACATCCATCTGGTGTAATTTCCACTTCATCATGGATGCAAGTGCCATGATGGCTCTAATCGAAGTATACATCGCTGCTGGTGCAAACGTTTATTCATAATCAATTCCCTCTTTATGAGAGAAACCTCTAGCCACAAATATTGCCTTGTATTTCTCTATACTTCCATCAGCTGCATGTTTTATCTTGTAGATCCACTTTGAAGATACCACACTCTTGCCTTCTGGTTTGGGAACTAGATCACAAACATCATTCTTCATTATTGATTGGTATTCTTCTATCAGTGCTTCTACCCATTCTTTCTTCTGTAGATCTTCTTCATAGTTTGTAGGTTCTTGATCCACGAGATCACATTAAAGCTACATAGTTGGAAAATGGCTTAGGCTTCTTGCTTATCCTTGTGGAGCCTTCTGGAGCTCCATATATTTCCGCTTCTTATATAATTTCTCTTTCCTGAGCAAGATTTCTCTTTCGTGATATCTCCATCGTGGGAGGTTCTTGTGGTTTTGTCATATCATGATCTTTAGGTGTTTCATCTTCAGGGAGGAATGTATCCTCTACATTTCTGGGAGGTGCATCTTCCTCATATACTTCTTCATGTTGAGATTTTCTGGATCTCTTGAGAGCTGATTCTGCATCAAATACTACATATGATGGAATACAGGAATATAAATTCTAAATGCCTTGGATACTTCACAGTATCCAACAAATATTCCCTTGTTTTTGGAAGGGTCCAACTTGGTTCTTTTCTCTTTCGGTATGTGAACATATACTGGACAACCAAATACCTTGAGGTGACTTAATTCAGGCTTCTTTCCCGTGAACATATCTTCTAGAGTCTTGAATCCAAGGGCACTGTGAGATATTCTATTTTGTACATAGACAACAGTTCTTGTTGCTTCTGCCCATAGATGCATTGGAATATCTTGATCATATATCATTGTCTTCACTGCCTCCATGATGGTTCAGTTCTTTCTTTTTGCAACTCCATTTTGTTGAGGATTGTAGGGAGTAGTTAGTTCCCTCTTGATTCCAACATCTTTACAAAAAGCTTCAAATTATTTTGAAGTATATTCTCCACCATTTTCTGAACGGAGTGTCCCATTTCTTTTTTTTGAAAGGTTTTCTATCAAGGCTTTGAATTCCTTGAATTTTTCAAACACTTCATTCTTTGCTTTCAAGAAGTATATCCATGTTTTTCTTGAATAGTCATCAATAAATATAATATAGTATTCAAAATCACTCAAGGATGTAGAGGACATTGGACCACATATATCTGAATGAATTAAATCCAACGTACCTTTAGTTTTTTTTTCACTCTTTGGAAATGGATTCTTGATATTCTTTCCTTTTGCACATCCTTTGCAAATGCCTTCATGGCTGATCTTCAAGTCTGGTAATCCCGTCACTACTTTGTTCACATGAGGTAGTGATTTGTAATTTATGTGGGAAAGCCTCCTATGCCACAGTTCATTAGGGTTAGTGGTCTCATGAACAAGGGTTGTTTCTAAATGTCCCTTGAGTTTATACAGGACTCCTTCTTCTTCACCGATGACAACTGCATCTTCAATTGACTTCCCTTTGGGCCACATCAGTACTTGTCCATCTATAAATGTAACTCTGTATCCTTTCTTATCTAATGCTGAGATAGAAAGTAAGTGCTTCTTTAGA
Source organism: Pseudotsuga menziesii (assembly GCA_001517045.1). Classification (NCBI taxonomy): domain Eukaryota; kingdom Viridiplantae; phylum Streptophyta; class Pinopsida; order Pinales; family Pinaceae; genus Pseudotsuga; species Pseudotsuga menziesii. The sequence continues at coordinate 284,678 of LPNX010157915.1, forward strand.
GCTGGTACATATAAAACTTCCTTCATATTTAGGGGGTTTCCTGAATCAATCTTTTAGCTTGCTTCACCTATTCCTTTGATTGGATATTGATATTCATCTCCTAGAGATACTTTTCGAGGAGAGTTCTTTTCTTCAAGTTTTGATAGAATTTTATTTTGTCCTGTCATGTGCTTTGAAGCACCACTATCAATAAGCCATGTGTCTTCTCCAGGTGTTAAAGATCTAGAGAGTCCAAAGAATAGTACATACTCTTCTGCACCCTCTTTTCTTGATTGCTTTCACTGAGGTCCCTCTTCTTCTTCTTCTTCTTCTTCTTCTTCTTCATCCTCATCTTCAACTAGATGTGCATGATGTATTTTGTTGTTGTTCCACTTCATGTATTCTTCTTTGTTCAAAGGACAATTTATGGCAATGTGGCCTATCTTATCACAATTGAAACATTGAAAGTTGGAGTAGTCCCTCTTTGGGAAACTTTCTCTTGTTCTTTGGAACCTTCTGGGAGGTTGAGACTCCTTGTGNATTATTTTCTTGGTATGGGTGGCTAGGTATTTATCATCTTCCTTCAGTAAAGCTTCTCCATTGGCCACTCTAGCCTCCTCTTGAATACAATCTTTCCATACAATATCAAACTTCATGCTTTCCTTTTTGGCACACATAGTTTGGATGAATGACTCCTAGGGTCTATTGAGACCATTGAGAGCAGTCATAACCAACTCATATTCATCAAGGTTGTCTCCAATGGCTTCTAGTTGTTCCTTCAACTAGGAGACACTTGTGAAATAGCCTTGGATGGATTCTCCATGACTCATCTTGGTGCTCTTCAATTGAGCTCTTAGATTCATATTTCTGTTGATGTTTCTTCCTTCATACATCCTTTATAGGGAATCATACATTTCGTTTAGAGTCTTCTTGGATGACACTTAAGGTATCAAGTGATACTTGATAGAGTCAGCAATAATCCTTTGTGCCCAAAATCAGATCCTTTTTGTGCTTCTCCTTAGCTTCAACCTCATCAGGTTCTGCAATTTCTTCCTCGATATATTTGTCAAGACCATTCTCCCAAATAATGAGGCCAATTCTATATTTCCATGCTCGATAATTCTCTATGCCTTCTAGTTTGTCCTCGATCTTGGTGCTTGGTGCCATCTTATTAGGTGATTACAAAAAAATTAAATTCTTGAAAATGAAAAACTGATCTTACCAGGTGATGTGCTTGACTGAGGTGAGTTAATCACCGTGCTTGGTTTCTAGATATCTTCAAGTCTTCACCTTTCAAAATTGACTTATGAGATTATGTAGTGCAGTTTTCTAGTTTTTTGGATTTCTGTAGTTTTCTGGTCCAGTTTCAAACTAGGGTTTGAATTTCCTGGAGATATACCCACTCAAAAACCTCAATCTCAGGCTTAGTGGATGCGCTCTAGGAGGGCACAACTTTCTATGCAGTTGGATATTCAAAAATCCAATTTCCTCCAAAACCCTAATTTCTTGTTGGAGAGGGAGAGAGGGATTTTTCACCATGTGAAAGCTATCCTAATTAGGTTAGCTCTAATACCATGTTAATATTCTCTATGCTAATATATATTATCAGCATTCAATTTAATTTCACAATAATAATAGCATACAGGATCAGTGAAAGAAACAGTATCACAATATCAACACAGATTTACCCTGGGAAAACCCTATAGGGAAAAACCTAGCAAGAAAAGTTTCCTCAATAGAGATGATAAAAAAGATAAAAGATAAGACTTCAGACTGGTCCTTCTCCTCCTTGCAGATAAGACTGTCTCTCTCTCTCATGCACTATACAAGTGTGTGTATGTGTGTTCCAAATGAGGAGTGCCTCTCTTTATTTATATTCTTCCGCTCACTTAATTTTCACTCAACTAAGTCAGCCCCACTAAACTTGACCAGGACGACTTCTCTAGGAGGACTCAAAACAACTTAATATTATATTTGGGAGGGTGTTAATGACCCAAATTACAATGGAGGGTTTACCTCATGACTCTGTACTGACCTTATACAATAATATCATCCTAACGGAGGAATAATAACATCTCCGAAAGGTTACATCAATAAAATATATTTAGAATATTCTTCGAAGTTACAATAATTCAACGTCTTGAAATGGGGAAGCCAACTCCCTTTCCTAAATTGGTTCTATAGTTACCTCAAGGTCTGCCTTTCCACAACATTGGGTGTGATTCTGAGTGCTAACAAACTGACACTATTTCCAGGGATGAAATTGAAAATCATCCCTGGGAAGAACGACAAAGGATTCTAAGGTTAAAGGGTTTCTTTGGGAAAATAGGAACCCTTGCATGAGGAAGGTTGTATCATTTTCCGTGGCGACTCCACTAAAAATATTATGGAATATGACTCCACTGGGGAGATCAACGGCCAGAAGGACTGACACGACGAGGATGGTTTAAATCCTCCAGAACTATGGATGATAGAGCTGTAAATCAGGTTGTCAATGGTGAACGATAGTCGAAAATCAAGAAGATGATAGATATTTCACTCGGTGATTCCACCTTTCCAAGAACCCATGGTTCAAATGCTTCAACAATTCCACTAGTTCCGTGATCCAGAAAATCAAGTCTCCAAAGGGAGTTGGTAGGCTTTGTTAGCACTATATTTGAAAATATTGAATTATGGGCTTATATTGTTTGGAAATGGTTATCTTTGAATATTTCATGAAAGCGCCCTTGAAATTAATAGGTTAGCATGATCTTCGTCGCAGGCCGTTGGATGATGAAAATGAGTTCGATCTACAATGGTAGATCACTCTGTCTTTGGAGCATGATGTGGTGGAGAGGAGGTTAATAGCTATAAGATGGGAAGTCTAGATGCAAGGTGATGAATATCAACGATGGAAAGACATTCCGCAAATTAGAGATGTGAGGTAATATTTGGTTTTTAGATTTGCGAAGTCAGTTAAAGGGGAGAAGTGTTGGAGGATCGAGATTGATGCAAAGTCAGATCGATGGCCCTAAATGATTCCGCCCGATAAACATGTGTAGAGGAAGAAACTTTTTGAATTCAAAGAATGTGTTAAAAGGAGAAAGGATCGAATGGTTGAGATAAAGGTAGATAAATATTTGCGATCATAGTTTATTCTACAATCTAAACTAGCATTGATAAAGTTGAGATTTTGAATCGTGAAAAGTGGTAGGGGATACATAGATCAACGGTCGTGACACAAGGTCAAGGTTAATTGACGGGTGTGGTAAATTATGTGATCTGAAGGTGCCCAATTAATTGAATGAGGGAAGATTGACGAATTGTTAAGGTCTCCCAAGTTGAATGGTCCCGATGAAGGCAGTTTACTAATCAACGGTCGATGTTGATTCTCCCTAATCAAGCTATGTAGGAGGTTAGTGTTGGAATCTAGCGTGAGGACTCTACATACCAAATGATCAGATTGCAAAACAAAAGATCCATGTAGAGTTGAAAAGGTTTGTTCTTCCTGAGCTATGAAGATGACAATAACCCGATTGAATGTATGAAGCGCCAATAGGGACATAATCGAAATATTGTGCGAATGGACAAGGTAGGCATTCTCGAACCCCTGAGTATTTTTGAAAATGGTGACGATAGATACAGGAGGGGTTCAGATCAATGGTCTATAATTTTCCAACCTGGTAAAGGTCGTGTCCTGGTCAGGTCTGGTACAGAAAAGGATATCCTCACGTATGATTTGACAAATAATCATATCCCTCGACGCCATTTGTGGCGTGCCTTAGGTGAAATGATGTCCACAACATCACCATCCCTCTTGACTCTAGAGATCCGTCACGAGGCTTATGTAAGAAGCAGTAGGAGATCATGAAACTTGGATTTTTGAAGCGGCGAATCTGGCCTTTACACGAAGAAAATGGTCATGGTTAGCCAAAAACGTTCTGAATACCACCGTCAGTGTAAGTGAAAGGGCAAAGAATGTTAGGACCAAATGTCATGATCCATATGGGCAGCGACACAACATCAAAGGAGGTGGCATGGTTGGATTCTCAACAGAAAATGGAGATCCCCATCCACGTGTCCACTTGTGTAACCATTATGATGACCAACTAAGGAGTGTGTGATAAATGCTGACCAGTCATCTCTGTTTCCATATTCATCATCCTATATAAATTCCACCTTCCTAAACCACTGAAGAATAGGAGATGAGTGAATGTTGAGGAGAAAATCCGAAGCATTAATTTACATAAGGCCTTGCATTTTCTGGTGAATTGCAATGGTTGTTTGGTTTGAGAAGCTCATCTATAAGGCATTGTTGATGGTTTTTGAACATGCCATTACATTCCTGTATCATCCTAGGTGTTTACACCAAGAAAACACGAGCCATCGAGGAATATATGTGAAGCACTTTGAGAGATATACCTGTTTTCAGATAGCCATACCTCCTACTGCACGGTGCCTAGGTTTTCATGTCCTGTGGGGGTCCCTCCAGAACCCCCAGATGCAATCACTGCCTCCAATTCCCTGGTACGTGGTGACCATGTTTAGTAGTGACTAGTAGGAACGAATGCTCGTACTGGAAGGGTGGGTGTCCAAATTATTCATCACCACCTTTGTGGATTCCACTTGCCAAATTTATCTAAGGTGGTGAGGAGGTCAAAGGCACACCCCACCATATTTCCTGTAGGAAATCCCACCTCAGGGGAGGTGAGGAGTACAAGAATGACAATCCACTGCAAATGCTTGTTTCTTCCAGAAGCAACGCAACTCTTCTTCAAGTCCCCTCATACAACAATGTTACCCGGAGAGGAGAGAGTTGTGAAGAAGGTCGAGCATGGAAAGGATATAAACTCCTTTTCCAGCTCTGAAACCATGCAAAAAGGTGCCTTTGAGCATAGAATGAACACAAAGGGAAGGACATGTTGCTGACTCGACAGACCAAAAGGTGGTCGAGGCCAGTCAGAAATGAGCCACCAGAAGCATCCTGAGATGTCGTTTTCACGACCCCCAAGCTCAGAAACAGAAACGTCATGTCCAGACCGAGCATGCGCACTAACTCCATGATGTCTATTTAAATATATGTAAACCATGGCAGAAGTAACACGCCCTAGTTGTTAGTTTTGATTATTATTGTAAACAGTTTCAGATACCATTTTGAGGATTATCCTTGGGGGTCTGAGACATTATAAAGAGACTCCCCACAGAGGGGAGAGGGGTTGGTTTTTCAAGACTGGAGAGGCTCTGCATTGTAATGGGTTTCAATTTTCTCAGAGATGAATAAAATTGCAGAGGAGGAACGTTAAATATCTCATGGAAGAGATTCCTATGCCATCTTTTTCTTCAATAAGCGATTTCTTTATTTAACTTTTTATCCTGTTTTCAGTCCATTTTGTATTTTCTTTCATGTTTGAGCATTAGTGTATATGGGCCAGAATTCATCTCACGTGCACTAGGTCCATTGTTCAAGCATTTTTAAAACATGTTCTTCTAAAGTCTTGTAGAATTCATTCCAGTTAGGTGCTCTATTTGATGGGATGTCTCCTTCTGTTTGCTAATCAACCTGCTAAAACCTCCAGATTGAAGAAACAGTGTCTATCTTGCCTCTGTCCACAAACCTTCAGACTTCCTACCTCCTGCAACCTACTTCAAACCTGATTGTTGACTCCATTGCCGAATGGTCTCCTCCATGATTTTCCCACCAAACTTTATAAAAATAAACTTGTTCTATTCAGAAATCTGACCTTCTGTCTGTCTTTGATTGAATATCTTGAGTATTAAGACTGTGTAAATAGAGAGAGATCCCTCTCTGATTGTATTAGGTCATAGATATAGTCTAAATTGGTTTTGATGTTACCTTGGTATTTACCTTTCACAACCTAGGTACGTTCTGAGTGCTAACAAGCTCTACGGTGGAAATGAAGTTGCGATAAATGCATGGGTAGGCTTGATGAAAAGACAAGGTACTTAAGATCCACATTTCTCCAAAACATCTTAGATTTTCTTGTAAATATTTACTTCTCTTTTCCTAAGTTTATTAAAATAATCCATCATGCCTTATTTCACTTCAAGCAAAGTTTTGAGTTCACACTTGTATATACTTCCTTACAAACTGAGAGTATCTCTTCATCCTATACGTATGATTTTAATCAAGGCCTTTTTCCTGAAATCCCTGACATTAAGAAGCATCCTAAAATACCTCATGATGCCATACCTGAGGTCATGTCCTTTCCACAAAATTCCATTGCATCCAATACCCAAAACTGATATATGTCTCTTTGCTTGCCTCAGACCCTTCATGACTTCCCTATAAAACACTAAAAATACCTCCCTAAGTTCAACGGAGAGTTTGAAGACCTTACGAATGAGAAACATTTACAATCCTTTGAGTATTTTCTTGACCTTTTCGAGATAGAGCATGATGATGTTTGTATGAGATATTTTTCCCAATCTTTGCAAGGCAATGTTAAAAAATGGTTTAGACACTGCAACCTAGGTTCGTCACTACACGGGAGGAGTTCTCTCATACATTTTTAGGATTTTGGGGTGAAATACGATCATTGGACCAAATACTCTCAAAGTTTTATTCTATGAGGAAACGTGAAGGTGAAACTACGTCAAGTTTCAATAGGAGGTTTGCGATATTTTATTATAGCGTGCCAAAGGAGATTCAACCCTTAGATGGTGTTGCATAGCTGCATTATGCGTCTATTTTTCCTCTCGAATTATCTTTATTTCTATTGGAGAGAAAATCAGGCACACTGCAGAGTATGTTTGTTGATTCATTGGAGGTCGAAGAAAATCTTAGAATGTCTAGGAGGATCTTAGACCATGGAAGAAATGATAGAAGTGACAAAGAGTTAAACCTGGTTGAGTTTCATGAGATGAAATAAATATTCTCTTGGAAACCCATCCCTACTTCTGATGAATAGAGAAGGGATCGGTATATTGATGAAAGGGAAAGCAGTTCTACCAGTTTGTTTTCTGAATATTGCAACCATCCTGTTGCAAGTTTTGTCCATGGTAGTTTCGAAGAATATTTCAGAGTTCCTATATATGATGAATATGAAGATGACTACTGGGATACCATGCCTAAGAAAACAACTGGGGATTCTGCAAGTCCAGGACCTGATAGGGAAGGAAACGAGGTCTCTAAAATAAATACTTCTCCATATTTTTCAAATTCAAAGACCTCATGTTGAGGAGAAGTGTTTTGTTTACTGGATCCTATTGAAGAGGATGAACGTGCCTTTGCTGAGGCATGTACAAGAAATGAAGTCCCAATCTTATAAAGTTTGGGTGAGAGTCATGAAATATCATTTGAAAATTGTTATGAATGCTATGTGCATAGCTCCTTAGAAGACCAATCCAATTGTGGGCAGGAGAGGTTACTTCTCGAGCAGTTTTCTCAAGACGATCAGATGGCAGAATTCTCTGGAAGCTGTTGTGTTTTTTACGATCCTATCGCTGATTATATGGAAGGAATTTTCAACCAGGAAGGTCACCAAGAATCCAAAGAGGGTTCCAGATGGGACACTTCTTTATGTGTTTTAGACTCATAAAATAATTTACCCAATTATATCAAAGAACACAATGCTATTTTCTTCAAAACACTTGTAAAGGACTGAGTTCTGAATTCTAAGATTCTATGCAGAGAGGTTGATGACAAAATTGCAAGTGATCCAAGGCTCTCCTCGTATGGTTCTCCCAAGCGGCATTTCAGTAGGGTGCTAGAAGAATGGTAGTTGGAAAATTTCTGTCATGTCAAGTAAATGGTAGGAGGATTTAGAGTCCTTTGGGGTTTTTATGATCCAGTTGCAGAGTACATGGAGAAGTTGGGAAATAGTAATGAATGGTTATATATTTACTGTAAATATCAATTTCTTTATTATAACCTTGTACCACCAGATCTTTCAGTTCTATTTTTCATCCAACATGAAGAGAAGATAGGTCTATGGGACCATTTGATTGGCTGGCTTCACTGGAATTTAGAGGTTACTTGACTAAGCATTAAGTTTCAGTAGGTATGGTAGGTAGGTAGATATGAATAAGCTCGACATGAAGAGCATCCATTTTTAAAGCAATTTTAGTGTCAATTCATATTTTCCAGTTTGGCTGCATTGTTGGTTCAGTTTTGGTTTTTGGAGCATGTTGAAGATTCATAAAGAGGTCTGGGGAGCCACCTAATGGATTTGGCACTTTGTCTATGTTGTTATTTGCTACCTCACATGGAGGATAGAATCCCTAGATGGAGCCACTTATTAACACTGCTTTTGTTCTGCGCTGAATGACTGGAGGGATAAGGTATGCCAAATTTTGCAGTGATCAACCTTGGAGAATACCAGGGATTTCATTAAACTTTCCCTCAGGCTGTCTCTAAAGCTTAAGCTAAAGGGTGGTAAAAAAGACTTGATATTTTAAGCCTTAAAAATATATGAAAACTAGGAAATCTGGTCCTAAGTTGCGTGGGAGCCAATCAAGCTTAAAAGGATTTCGTCTTAGGCAAGAGAAATCTAGTTTGCAGGTGCCATGGCCCGTCAAATGAGGAAGGAAGAGCCTACATAGATCGAATGAAACTATGGAAAAGGAGACAATATTTTGATGGTAGTGATTGAGAGGCAAGCCAGATCGATGGTGGGGGCATGTTTCACAGATTTGACATGTGCGGCCTAAGCCACTTTTGTATTTCATGAAATGGGTTAAAGGGCCCGTAGATCTCAAAGGCCTATATGAGACGAGCGATAGATCGATGGAAGAGTTTAATTCCGTTAAATCAAACTGCTCGCGAGGTTTCTCAGTTTCAAATCCATGGAATGGTTAAATAGAATCAAATTTTGGTAGCAGAGATTGAAGCGAAGAAAGGTCCACGACGGTCAGTGTCTCTGCTAATTGAACACGCGTAGGTTAAATATCTGTCAAGATTTGCGAAATATGACACACCTGTTACAAGTGGATGGTATAGATTGATGACATTTCCATTCGAAAGGCTGGAAATGAGGCCTGGTGAAAGTTGCATAAAAAAAGGTCAAAGATGAAAGGATGCAGCTCTGTGTAGGGCCCACACATTTCAAAGAGCCATTGTCTGTACCACAACGAAAATCCATGGTTGAAACGTAGTCTCGCTCAACTTGAATGCTGAGGAGCAATGTTTTAAGGGAAAGTGCGTCAGGAGTAGAAGTGATAGGTTATCAAGGGTCCAGATGCCATCTAAGTAGATCTACGACCAGAAAATCAACTCCACTACATAGATCACTCCCCATAATCTAAGAATTCGTTGTGCCATGCGGGTGATGATATGAAGAGCATATAAATGGTCAAGATGACGAAAGGTGATTATGGCCTTCGCACGAAGTAGGGTGAAGAAGCATCTGATTGCAAAGAGCATGGATTTTCATAGGTCGTCTTTAGGAGAGGGAGATGGGTGCGAAATGTCTAGTACAAGCGCCATGAGTCGAATGGGAGATGACGTAGACCGAGGCTAGAGGTCAATTCCGTAATCAATAATATGGTGCCATAACAAAAAGGGAGGCATGACAAGTATCTCCACATAAAAACCAGATCCCAGACCCACGTGACTGCGCATGCTGTCATCATGCTACTCGATGACGGCATGTGTGAAGGCATTAATGGGGCCATCGTCGAGTCTGACTTCCCAGCTCTTTATAAACACCACTTTCAGATTCATTTGAAGATATAGATTGGGAATGTTGAAGAGAATCTAAGATGGTTGAGTGTTAGTCTGTCGAGAATCCCAAAAGTCTTAAAGGAGTTTTTTCATGGCTATATAGTTTGAGAAACTTGTTTGTTAGTGTGTCCTATTGGTTGGCGACAATCACCCCAAATTCCTGCAATTCCTCAGGTTTTATGCCAGGAATTATCCAACCATCGAGGTAGGGATGTTCATTACATTAGAGAGGCTTTTTGGCCCTAGTAAGGTCGACGCAAGGATGTTCATCACATTATATGGCCCTGCTGAGGCTGGTGAGTGCATCACTGTCATAGTAAAATGCAACGCCCCCACGGAGGCTGTTCCTGGAATTTCCTGCCCAATGGACATCCCTCAAAAACATCCAAAAGTGGTCGTTGTCTCCATAATCTCAGCACATGGTGACCATTTCTAGAGGCAACCGTTGGAGTGAATGCTCAGATGGGAGGGGAGGATGTCAAAGGCCTTCATCATCACCTTTGTGAATTTCACTTGCCAACTTTATCTGGCATGATGATGAAGTCAAGAAGGTGCCATGCAGTATGACCTGTAGGAGGACCATCCTCCTAGGAGAAGAGAAGCACAAGAATGACAAGCCTCCTCAAGGGTGTGTCACTATCAAAGACAGTGTGGTATTTACCAAAGCTTTCACCTATAACAGTGTTATCAGGAAAACAAGGGGCTGGGCGGAGAGCTGAACAAAGAAAGAACACAAACCTTCATGCCAGTTGTGAATGCAGGACGAACAAGTCATCGAACACAGAATTAACACAAAGAGAATAGAAAGAAAAATATGTGTTACATGTCTAGTAGAGGAAATAACAACTGAAGTTGCTTTAGCATGGAATCGTCAAAGGTATCTTAAGCCATCATTTTCAAAGATAAGCGATCCTGAAACTAAAGACGTTGCATTACCGTTTAATACAATGTGTGCGTTGATTCTTATTTTTTGTTTTATATGTATCGGTCATGGTGGATAGGCCATGCCCGATTTCGTTAGAAGTTCGATTATGATTTGTAACTTATTTTTGGTCTTGTTTCAAGGTTAGTCTCGGGGAATAGGAATAATATAAATATACTCTCTGCATAGAGAGAAAAGGGTTGGTTGGAACTCGTAATAATATGGTTTTTATCTAATTTTGAGCTGCTTTAATAGAAGTTACAGAGCCGAATGATGGCCTTTGAATGGAATAATTCTTGTGTGTTTCTTAATTACAGTCCGTAAAATTCTTTGTTTATGTGCATGTATTTCTTGTTATTCTTTCTGTTATGTTTTCTTCATGTATTTGACTAGTTTATAATGGTTCATGATTCATATTCCTATGCTCTGGCCATTGTTTTAGACATTCACCAAATATTTCTTCCAAAGTCGATGTAGAATTAATATTTCTAGTGCTCTACATTGATGGACTGTCATCGTTCTTCCCTTTCCACTAGACCCAAAATTATATCGACCGTAATCGAAGTACTACCCTACTCTTGCAAACATTTCATTTGCAAAATGCTCTGTGTTTCTTGGTGATTTGTGACTCCATAGCCTAATACATTATACCTTGTTTCAACCACCATTATTTGAAATTCATTCTGTGACAATATATCTGGATTTGTTATATATTTGTGAAATATCCCTCTCTGGAAACAGGGAAGCCAGCTCCATTTCCTAAAGCGGTTCTGCTATTACCTTGGGGTCCGCATTTCCACAACCTTGGGTGTGATTCTGAGTGCTAACAACTTCCAAAAATGATATCATCAACATATACTTCAATTATGAGCATGCTATCATAATCCTGCTTGATGTACAAATTTTTGTCTGTACTTCCCCTTTTAAATATTTATTGTTGTAAGTATCTATCCAACCTGGAGTACCAAGCTCTAGGGGCTTGCTTTAAGTCGTATAAATCCCTTTTGAGTTTGCACCATGCTCCTAGGTTTCTGAAAGCTGAAATCATTTTGGTAGTTTGATTTAGACTTATTCTAATTTCCCATTCAGAAATGATGATTTTACATCTATCTGATACACTTTGATGTCTTTGTATCAAGGATAAGCCAATATCATTATGATAGTTTCCATTCTGGCTACTGGTGCAAATGTTTCTTCAAAGTCTATTCCTTCAATTTGAGCATAGCCTTTACAAACCAATCGGGATTTGTTTCTAATTACCTGTCCATCTTCATTCATTTTGTTTATGAGCACCCATTTTGTGCCAATCACATTTTTTTCTTAGGTCTAGGAATGAGTTCCCATGTTTCATTTTTTTCAATTTGGTCTAAATATTCTTCCATTTCCTTGACCCAATTGGCATCTGTTCTGACCTCTGCATAATTTCATGGTTCAACTGTAGACAAGAACAAGAAGTGTACTTTCTCATTCCTTCCAGATTATCTTCTTCTAGTTTTTATTCCAACACTTTTATCACCAATAATTAGGTCTGATGGATGATTCTTTTGATACCGGTTCTTAGGGATATGTTGATCTTTTTCTTGTTCTTGTTCCACAGTTGGTTGATTATGTTCTTTATCCTTAGTAGGTTCTTCTTCATTCTCATCTAGTTGTTATTCCATTTTAATTTCTTCCTTTTCTTTATGATAAAAAACTTCCTTTTCTTCATCTTCAAATTATTCTAGGTCTTCTCTCAATGATGTTAGTATGGTCTCATCTTGTTTAGTCTCAATTTTTAGAATTTGTAATCCTTCATTTTGGATGAATATCCAACAAATATTCCCTCGTCAACTCGCGAATCAAATTTTCCAATATTCTTATCTTCTGTTTTGATGTAACACTTGCTTCCAAATACTCTGAAGTGCCGCATGTTTGTTTCTCTTCCTGTCCATAGCTCATAGGGAGTTTTATCATTTTTACTTCTAAGTAATTCTCTGTTCATGATGTGTACTACTATATGAACTGTTTTTGCCCAAAATTTATCATTCAACTTAGATTCATTCAACATGGTACTAGGCATCTCCATTATCAATCTATTCTTTCTTTCAGCAACCCCATTTTGATGAGGTATTCTTGATACTAAACGTTGCCTTTTTATTTCATTCTCTTCATAGTATTTTTTGAACTCATATGAAGTGAATTTGTTACCATTATAAGATCTGAGGCACTTGATTCATGATCCTATTTCATTTTCAACCAGTTCCTTGAAAGTTTTGAAACATCCAAAGGCTTCTAACTTCCTATTGAGAAGACATACCTAGGTCATTCTGGGCACATCTTGGTATTGCCATCAATAAGTAGCATAATATATTGTTCATCATTCAGTCCTTTGCTTCTTGTTTGCCTGCATAAGTCAGTATGAATGAGCTCCAAAGGTTTTGTAGAAGGGTGCTCTTTTCTCTTGAAATTTACTCTTGTTTGTTTTCCATGTTGATAGTGTTCACATACAATATTAGAAAGTTTTGTAACTTTCGACATATTTCTTACTGCTTGTTTTTTGTAAATTTTGACCAAGTTGTCAAATGTATCTGCCCCATTATTCGATGCCAAAGCTAACTCTCATCCTCCTTTCCCAAGTGACAATTCTCAGACTCAATCTTGTCCGAAACATATATATTGTTAGGATTCCTAGTGGTTGTGGATACTAACTTTCCTGGTCCTTCTTTCCTTATTCTGCATTCCCTTGATTTGAAGAGGATTTCATGTCCTTGATCACACATCTGGCTAATGCTCAACAGATTATGCTTCATGTTATCTACAAGCAATAATTTTTCAACCAAAGAATTTTTAAATTTTTACTTCCAAGCTTCAATGTTCCCTTCCCCAATACTTTTGCTGAATTGTTATTTTCGAAAGAGACAAATCCTTTATCCTTTTCAATATTAACAAAATCACTTTGGTTACCTGTTATATGCTTCAAGCAACTATTGTTAACATACTATTAACCAATTATTTTATTATGGGCTTGAAGAGAAATTCCACATCCATGATTATTCAAGTTGTCCTTACGTTTGATCCATACCTTTTGATGTTCCCCTTTTTATTGTTGGACATTTGCTCATTTCTTACTGTTGTCATTGTCATTCTACAATATCTAGATGTATGTCCAAGATTGTTACACTTATAACATTCTATCTCAAATCCTAAATGAACAAATATGTTAGCCACCTGAGGTTTGCAGAGTTATTCCTAGTCTCAAAGTTTCCTCTTTGAAAATAATTTACAGCTTTGTGTCCAAATTTTCCATAGATAAAACAATAACCATATAAGAAATGTACGAACCTGGGAAAAAATGGAGGAGTTGTACTTCTAAGATATTGTCTTTCTATTGACGCTCCTTTTGGTATAGATTGTTTTGGTTGGCATTTGATCTCATCTTCATCAGTAGAGTCTTTGATAACTTCTGCATAGCTTCTTGGCATTTCTTCATTAGCTGTTGTCATTTTGATTGAGGCCTCATTGGTATTTTTCTTATATCCTATACCGGTCTTGTTGAATAATCGATTTTGATTGCTGGTAATTTTTTCACTCTTCGAGATATATTTCTTCTATAATTGGGATTTTAGAGATACTATCTCAGCCTCAATATTTTCCTTTTATTTCATATTTTCCATGATTTTTTCAGTAAAAGGATCTTCAATTATTTTGGCTTCTTCCAACTTAAATTTCAAATCAAGAATGACTTGCTCAAACCCTTGTACCTATTCCTTAAGTACCATGTTCTCCTTCCTGTATTTCTTTAGGTCCTTCAAGGAACTTATGAGTTCTGCTCATATTTGAGGTGCTTGTTGGTTGAAGTACCAAACAAATTCCGTAGGAAATTGCTTACTTTCTTTAATCTTAGTAATGCACTGCGACTCAAATTTGGGATTTCTAAACTCATTTATTAGTCATGTTTTCTCTGGGACTCCTATAGGAACCACACATAATTTCATGTACAATTCCAACACACGACCCCTAAGGGTTGTGATCATTTGAGCCTTCTTGATAGATTCATCTTGGACCTATCACACAGTCCACACAGCTTCACATAGAAACCAATGTTGCTCACAGTATTATAACCCATTTCCATTAAGCATTGGCAGCTTAATATCATTCCCAACCATGATTTTTGTTCTTGGAATGACTTGGCTAGTGAGAATCCCTTGTTTGTTATTCCCACGACTATTGTTACTTTGATTAACAAAGCCAGTGGGAGACGAGTTTTTAGATATTAACTCTAGAGATGTATGTGGGGTAGTGGGTATGGTGTACTCGTACTCTATATCTGGAGCTTCTTCTTCTTCTTTTTCAAGTATAGGATGGTATTCCTCTTCCACATTGTAAGAACCTTTGTAAAAGTGTGATGCCAATTCACAGTCCTCTCCTTTGGTCATACTGCAACTTCCTCTTCTAGTTGCAATCCTTCTTCTCTTTCTCGACTAAAAATTTATCCCACTCCTTAGGCATCCACTTTCTAGATCAACCTCGCTATCACTAGGAAACATCTCAGCTTACTTTGCTCAATTTTTCTCAAAGTTCTGTTGTGACATATCCTATTTATTTATGCTCAATCCTATATTAGCCAAATTCCATTCTCAAGATCCCTTTCTCATATACAAGCATCTTGATCCAAAGCTTCAAAAATGTCAAGTACTATCCTCTAGGTCCTTGGAAGAATTCTCTTTCCATCTCACTGTACGATTTTATGGTGTCGAATGAAATTTATGTGATGTATCCTTCCAAAATATTGTTAACCCAGAAATTGACATCTCTAGGTACAAGGTTGTTAATATTTTTCAGCTGATGAATCAGTTGAGGGATCCACCCTACCAATTATTCCTCTTGAAAGTTTCTTCGCTGGGTTTCTAGCCTCAACAACCACTCATGTAGCAAAACAGGGAATTTTCAAAATAAAATATCATGAATATTTGTATAGAGGTATCGCTCCAACCACTATGTTGGGATCAGCCGAGATTCTTCGCTTTCTTCCTGTACAAACACCAGTGTCTTAAAATCCACCCAATCTTGAATTTTTGGCTTCGTTGGGTGCCACAACATATTCCCACTAAAATGATTCATGATCCAAACAACGGAACCATTTGTTGGATTTTACCTCCATTCGACCTAGGTTCAGATCCTTGGTCATCAATGAAAGAGTCAAATATCATCCCAACAGAGTAGGGCTCAGCCAACAATGCATGCAACCCAAATGCATTCTCACTCGAGATATATTACGGGGAGCTTCCAAAACCGAGTTTCTGCAGTTAGGTGGGTATTTCTAATCTCGCGGTACCTTATCACAGCACTCAACCAAAGTATGGGATTATATTTTTTATTTCTTTACTATTTATTCAGGATAATAGTCTAATTACCAGTCGACACATATTACAGTAATCAACATAACATCCTTATCAAAGATTCATTAAATGAGTAGTGTGACACATACACATATGGGATTCTTCATAAACAGATGTGGTGCGACATATTCAGATTTACTTATTCACAACATACACGAATTCGACATAAACACATTAATCAATGACACACAGACACAACGGTTAACATGGAAACACATTCGAGAAAAACCACAAAGGTGCTCTTCATCTGGCATGGGAAATATGTTAGCACCTTTTGTCTGGGCACTCATCTTGGAGACTCTTCTCATGTTCTCTGGTTTTGGGTCTAGGTAATTCTTCTCTTCTTCACTCCTCTATCGATCCACACACAACCTGGATTGATCCTCTAGATAAAACAACTCTCCTCTTCTCTTATCTACCTACATAGTGTATTAACCAACTAGCTGACTACTTAGCTAACAAAATAATTGACAACCATCTTAAAACCCACACATAGCTTGGGTTCACCATTTTATAAGATTCTACCTATCCTAATCAACCGACTATTTTATGTTATCCGACCTGCTATCATTTCTATTCTCATACATTCAGTTACAACTAAAAATATGAATAATCCACCCAAAATAGAATTATGTTTATTACCAAAATCATTCTTTGTTCTAACTAACTCCTTACCCACAATAAGTTGAGATGTCCTTTTCAAAAGCTTTGCTCTTCTTCTATCGTGGTTCCTTCCGCCACGGCTATTCTCGGCGTGGTTGCTTCTATAAAAAATTCTCTTCCATCGCATCTCTTCTTCCATCGCAACTTCCTTTTTGTCTTGCTACCAGAATATTTATCTTCCCGAACAAAATTCTGGTCGAATTCTGCTTAACTTTTCCTAGGGCCAACACTTAGGATCCTTTAATTTCAAATGATTTGGCCACACTTTTCTTAAACTTCACTTGGTTGAAGAGTTAAATGGATCTATATAGTTCATGGTTTAAGGTGTGATGGATATATATAGATATATTATGTTTTTTAGGCTCATAAAATAAAAAGTTTGAACCAATAGAAAAGTAATTAAAAAAACCACGTCAGTTGATGAAATTAAAAAAAAAAAACCAGCATAGATCCATATTAAATTTGGATTTATCAATAAAATCTTATGATATGTAAGTGTAAATAAAAAATATATATATATATATATATATAGATATAGATTACACCCAATAAAATTTGATAAAATTTTATCCCTTTTGTTTCTTAATAGATCCATATTAGTAATTTAAAATAAAGTGAAGATATACATATTTTAATATGGTATTAGTATTAATTGAACTTATTATTACAATATGATACTTGTGTAATAAAGTTGTTTGTTCTTATCAATTGGGTTCAACTTGAGTGGTTGTGGGATGGATTTTATCCTCCCCACCTAGATTTATTCCTCTAAGTGATGTTTTGATCTCATATTGTGTATATTTTTGTAATTCCTTTGAGCCCTATTGTTGAACTAGCCTTGTGCCCTAAAGAATCTAAGGTATACCTTTGGTAACATCCTTGAAATGAGACAAATTGTATGGATGTTTTCCCCAAAATAATTACCTAAGAAAAAAAAAAGATTATTTGTTCCAATGTAAGACATGGTATTAATCTTAGGTAAGATCAAGGCTTCATCCTTGTATTCATCATTCATAATAATCGACAATATTGCAAGACCTTTTGAGGTTTTTAAATTTTATAATTAATATAAAATCATAGAGTTTTGATGAGTATGTCTGATGTTCTAATAGTTCAAGGCACACTTGCAAAGTGAAATTATGTTTGTTGTTCATGATAACAATGTGTCTTCAAATTCAATGGCCTCCTTCATTTTTGGGGAATATGAACCATTTGGACATTGCGACATCTCTTAAGAAATTTTTCATACATTCTCCAACTTCAACATGGTGAAGTGCAAGTTTTTATACATTTTTTTGTTCTTGTCTTGTTTTTTATTTTACTATTATTTATAGTTTTATATTGGAAAAAGTTATATTTACATTATAAATAAGCTAATTCCCCAAGAGAATGCACCACGAGGTGATGTTCCCCGGAATGGACCTTTGGCAACAACGACACTCCGACTAGTTTCGTACTCTAGAAACGATGCCCCTATTCCTTCAATGTTGGTGAACAGCTTCTTGCAACTGGTCCCACCAATGTTTTTTTGACTTTATCAACGATGAATCGACGTAAGCATTAAATTGAGGTCATTATAAGATCCATGCGCTACCACCCACGAATCATGTCGTCCCATCACCATCTTGAGAAGAGAGATGAATTAATATATGTTCAATCGAGCGCCATCAACCCAGTCTGAGAGCGTTGTGGGTCGTCATCTTTCTTCTCCTACTGCATCCCTGCAACACTTCAACACCTCGTCCTCCCACATCCATGTAGCTTGTTTTTTCCCAATTGTGCAAAACGCTAATGTGAAGTGTTTTGGACCTATCGAAAGGAGCATTGCACTAGATAGGGGTTCATCTCCTAGGGGCACTAATTTAAACTTAAACTCTGCTACTAGGTATTCATAGACAACTCGAATAGGGATGAGGAGTTATGCTCGTTAATGCATGTTCAATTGGGTGCCATTTACCCAGACCAAGAGTGAAATGGGTCATCATCTTTCTCCTCATCATGCTTCCCTGTAGTTGGTTGCGCCCAATTCTGTCACTCATTGGTGCATTTCGTGCAAAGTGTTTTGGACCGACCACAAGGACTACTGCACCAGATAGGGTTTCAACTGCTATGATTTTTCCAGGTACCCATTTAAAATCTTCTTCATGTTATTCATTCAATTTATTGATTGTTATATCAAGTTTGGAATGGTTCTTAATGATAGGTCTCCGGATTTGGTGCTTAACGATTGGTCGTCCGCTTTCCTACAACGAACATGATTCCTCCATTGAGCACCTATTTCAACTTCATCTCTAAGCAGTCAAGGAATGTAAAGAAAACCAGAAGGCTACTTCATCTACTGCGGTGCTTCTAGGTACCCATTTAAACTCTGGTTCAAATTCAGCGAAATTCGGCCACATCAGGTCATTTTTTACGGGAATTCGTCAATGCGATTCCTTTAGCCAATTATGTGGCCTAATTCGTTTGCATTTATTTTAAAATTAAAATTTAGTTAGGTTTAGAGCATAATATATGGCAGAAGGGGCCATGATCACTCTCTAAATATATTTTTATTGGTAGGGAGTCTAACTTACGAAATTCATTGTCGGGTTCAATGTTGGAGTGTATACTTTACTATATTTGGGTTACAACCTTTCTATGATTAGGCCAATATTGGGGTATCTCTAGATTTTTTTTCAGAAAAATACAAATTATAACTATGATAAATTTTTAAAAATGATAGTTAATAACAATTAGTTTAGGGTGATTGAGCTATATGAAAGTTTACAATTGTTCTTAGGTGTAAGAGTTCATCTTATGGCATGTAGATTAGATTTATCAGGGATATTGAGTTTGGGTAAGTTAAGGTGAGCACAATTTAAATTGAAATTCATCATTGTGCTTCAATTTAATTTCATATTATAGGGAATGTAGGTTACATTAATGGAGGGTATCTTGGATAATTATTATTTTCTTCAAAGAACAAGATTTAAAATATATTTAGTTTTGTACAACCACAAGTTAAATGCAAATGTAAGTTAAGTTCATTGTTGTTCTCGGGTGTAAATTTATCTTGTGGGAATGTAGGTAGGTAGCAAGTTTAGATATTTACTATTGTCTTTTAACAATAGGATAGATATAATGTTTAAGTTAGGGAAATCACAAGTTAAATATATGGCATAGAGGTTTTAACATAAATGAAATTAAGATAAATAAAGTACAGATTGAACAAAATGTGCATAAAAGGCAATTTAGAATGTAACAATGTTTGCATTACTACCTAGACAATGCTTTATGAAATAGAGTGAGAAAGAAAACACTTAGTGTCATATTATAGATTGTGTATAGGGATACATTTCTTTACAAGAGTGTATGTTCATGTCCTAAAATCAATTTGTTTGTCATAACTATTGGCGATTAGTTGAATTTATGGTGTGCTTTGCATTGTTGTAGGGTTTGGGCATCCATGATAGTATTTGGACTACTTAGTTGTAGGTTCTCAAAGGTTGATGACATGTAAGTTGTTGAGGTAGTCACAAGTAGGGTGTTGAGGTGTGTGTCATAGGTTGCTAGCGTAGTTTCACATAACTCTTTTTGTGTCTATTGTACAGAAGGTTTTGGGGTATTGATCCTTAGCCTTTCCCATAAGGGACAATGGATTGCTTCCATTGGATTATTTCATAGACCTTGTCACAAGGCTTGCTTGTATTTATATTGGGGTGTAAGGGTTAGAATGGTTGGAGGTTTGGTGTGGAGGATGGGAACCATTTGATGGATGTGAGGATTTATAGACTCTCATGGTTGTGGTTGGCCAATTAAATTAAATTTTGTAATAAAAATGGACACAAAAAGTGAGAGGATAACAATGAGAGTCAATGGGTATAGTCTCAAACAAAAACATAATAAATGCATCCATATTGGTAATTGCATAAGCAATAGAATTACTAAAAAATATAATACTATAACTATCAAATATCATAATGTTGAATAGCTATCAAATATCGCAATATTGAATACCTTCATGGAGTCATTCACAACCATCTACGCAAGTTCCAAAATTTAAGGTAAGTCAGGTACAAATCTTATCTAATATACTTAGTTTTATATTCTCAATATCCATATTAGAACGTATTAGAACAACTTAACCTTATGATGCTAGATGGCTAGGGAGATTATGTTCTAGTTATTGAATTGACCCTCTTGTAGAAAAACATGCTCAGTATTAAGATCTCAAAATCTCTATCAACAAAGACCTTTATAATGCACATATTATTTTTCAATCAGGCCATCCTACTAGCAAGCCTTTTTCAATGTAGGAAAATATTTCAATCGAGCCTTTAGGAACTGGGTTTTTTTATGAAGACCATGTTATTCATAGGATCTATGGTTGAAAATGTTCAATTTTATTTGATACCAATTTACCTTCGTCTATAGCTATTTTTCTTTGAATTTAGCTTTTCCTTTCTTTCTTAAAAGCATTGTATATGATCCTAATTAAAAGCTTAATATATTTTTGTTAGCCCCCCCCCAAAGCATTGGGGCATTTCAGAACAATAAGAAGATCATTATTATGGGAGGAACCATGACCCATCATTAGATTTAGAGTGAGTTTGTTAGGAATTACCTGAAACTCTATTTTCTCGACATGCCTCGTTTGATCCCTATGAAATGGATTGTTATGGTTTGAATAAATCCAGTGGAGTTTAGGATTTTCTGAAGTCATTTGCATATTATTAGAACTCCCAAAGGTTCCCATGCTAGAATAATGTGATTTTATATCTTGTTTCTCGGTCGAGCCACAGTGCATCATTGGAGTCTGATTAAATTTGTTCCAAAATCATGCCTCGAAGTAAGCTAATTCCACAACGCAAGGCACAAAGAGGTGAAATTATACGGTGTGTACCTATGGTGAGGGAGACACTCTGACAACATTGACTGCCTTTTGCCCCTGATAAGGGAATCCCTATTCCTTTGACAAATGATGACCTAATTCTAGCAACCAGTCCTTACAACATTTTCCAACTTTGGAAACCACTCCCAGATACAGGGACGAGATCATTGTTCCGGGAAATCACGTCCGTTTCCACCACCATGCACCGTTCAATGCATCCATGAACCCATGGGATCTTTTATGTGCCCAATTCTACTTCCCACGAGATTCAAAATGCCTGTTGGTATTCAAGCCACATAGCTAGTGCATTCACTATGTGGATCATTCCAATAGACAAGTATTCGATGGGATCACTATTTAGGAAATATATTATAGTGCACATGTTATCTTTAAATCAGGACACCCTAATAGAAAGCTTATTTGAATGTAGGAAAATGTTTCAATTGAGCTGAATGTCAACATGGGGAATTGGGTTCTTTATCAAGACCATGTTGTTCATAGGATCTATGGCTAAAAGGTTCAATTTTATTTGATACCAATTTATCTTTGTACATATTTATTTTTTATTTGGAATTTAGCTTTGCCCCTCTTTCTTAAAATATATTGTATATTGCCATACTTAAAAATCCTAATATATTTTTGTTAGTTACCCCAACAACATTAAACCTAAATTTTTACAATATGTGTCTAGAATTGGATTTCACCCCTTCATTACATTGCAGTTTGAAAATGGAATCCCCCAAAAAATAACACGGAACACATGCCCAAGAATAACATCAATGTGAGCATTGGATACTTTTCCTTCCACGACTCATTTTATGGTTAGTTATATCTGTTTAGAATTGTGGCTCTATACCTATGCTCAAATCCTTCTTTATTATACTGTAGTTAGTGGTTCCTAGTGTTTGATGATTTTTCTATGGTGGTGCAATGAATATAAGGACTCAACTAAAGCTTCCATTCCATGCTCACCTTGAGTACCTCCACACACCTGCTACTTCCAGAGGAAGAGTGGTTCCCTTTAGCCATAAAAGGGGAAGAGGGAATCGATGATTTGGATTCCCATGATCTATCATTTCCATTGTATTGTGTACTATTTAGTATATACATGCCTCATGATGATTCATGTCGTGAGATACATTTATTTTGAGCATTTGATGTGACTTTGTATCATCCTATCAGGAAGATGTTTCAAAATTTTTAGTTTAGTAATGATATGTGACCACTTGACATCTTATTTATTAGTTGTATCATCATATTTATGTAGCAATGTGTCTATTTGATGTTTTCGTTGCTTCAAATATGTAAAAAATTGAAAAAAAGGAGTATTTTTGTATTTTTTTTAGGTTTTGCAACATTTTCCAAGATATTGTGATATTTTCTACCGATTCCACCAAGACGTTATATCTTGGATCCTCGTGGATACTTTCCCCAAGAAATATATGCATCATTTATTTGAACATTCCTTATACGTGATGATCAAACTTCCAATTATTACATGGGACACATGTGGACCACATACATTGAGAGAGAGAGTTACAAGGGTTGTTTTTCACTCCCTACAGTTATCCCTCTTGTTAATATATGGTTAGTCTCTTGTTTTGGATTACCCTTAAAGTGGACCCTCTTTTGTTATCCCTACATGCCAGTGCCCCCCTTGAGTGTGGTATCCTACCCTTCATCATGTTTTATATGAAACCGTCCCCTAAAGTTGTAACAACATCCTAATATTGAATTATATTTTTCCCCAAAGGTATGAAGTCTTGAACTTATTTGAGTAATCCTAATTTAAACAAAGGATTAGAAGGAGAACCTTCTAGGAAGTCATTGAGTGGCTATAAAGATAATCATAGCCTTCATTGTAAAGGCATATTGAAGAGGTTATTGACGTCTATTTTTTAACTTGGTTGTTCAAGGGTTTTAGTACTCGTATTTGGATGGTGTCTACACTTTCAAGGCACATTATGAATGGGCGTTCGATTGTTTTGGGTTCTTGGACTTGTATGACTTGTTTGATGTCTTGGTTTATTTTGGGAGGCTTATCTAGGATGTGTCGAACCCTCACTAAGTTTTTGTATCTTCTGATGTAACTATGTAACTCTATCCTTGTTCACCTTCTCTCTCTCATTAAGGCACATTATGATGGGGTGTTCAACTGTTTTGGGTTCTTGGACTTGTATGAATTCTTTGATGTCTTGGTTTATTTTGGGAGGCTTATCTAGGATGTGTCGTACCCTCACTAAGTTTTTGTATCTTCTGATGTAACTATGTAACTCTATCCTTGTTCACCTTCTCTCTCTCTCTCTCTCTCTCTCTCTCTCTCTCTCTCTCTCTCTCTCTCTCTCTCTCATGTATGTTCATACCCTCAAGCNTTGAGTTTCCTCTTATAGGAAATATCTGATCTGAAAATTTAAGTGTGAGTATAAGGAAGGTTCTTCCCATCAAGCAAGTTTTCATATCTAACTCTAGTTTTCTTTATGTTAACTAGAATTTATAAAATTGAAAAAAAAACAAGTATTTTTGTATTTTTTGTAAGTATTGTAACATTTTCTAAGATATTGAAATATTATCTGTCGATACCATAGAGAAGTTATATGCTATATCCTCACAGATACTTTCCCAGAGACAATATATGCATCATTTCTTTGAACCTTTCTTATACATGACGATAAAACTTCTAGTTATTGCATGAGATAGTTGTGGACCACATCCATTGAGAGAGTTAGAAGGTTTGTTTTCCAATCCCTGTAGTTAGCCCTCTTGTTCACTTTTGGTTAGTCTCTTGTGTTGGATTAAACTTGTGGAAAATCCTCTTTTATTATCCCTATGTGCAATCACCCCCCTTGAGTGTGGTATCCTACCCTTAGTCATGTCTTATATGAAACCCTCCCATAAAGTTGTAATGACATCCTAATATTGAATTATATTTTTCCCAAAAGGTATGAAGTCTTGATATTATTGGAGTAACCCAACTTTAAGAAAAGGATTAAATGGAGAACCTTCTCAGAGATCATTGAGTGGATATAAATATAAGCCTAGCCTTCATTGTAAAGGCATCTTGAAGAGGTTATTGAGGTCTATTTTTTGAGTTGGTCATTCAAGGATTTTAGTACTCTTATTTGGATGGTGTCTACAATTTCAAGGCACATTATGATTGAGCATTCAATTTTTTTGGGTTATTGGATTTGTACGACTTGTTGGCTCTATTGGTTTGATGTTTGGGGGATGATATTGGATGTCTCATACCCTCACTAAGTTTCTGAATCTTCTGGTGTAATTGTGTAACCCTATCCTTGTGCTCTCTCTCTTTCTCTCTCTCATGTATTTTCATACCCTTAGGCAAGGGTCAATATTTTGTTCCATCTATTGAATTGCCTCTGAGAGGCAATATCTAATATGAAATTTAATTCTGAGTATAAGGAAGGATCTTCCCATCAAGAAAGTTATCATATATGAATTATTTTTGTTAACGCTAACTAGAATTTATAATACTATTGTTGTCCTATAAATTTTTAATTTATTTTCAGTGTTATTTTTTTGTAATTTTAAATTTGCATTTAATCACAATGTTTTGCCAATTTCCCTAGTTTTAACATTTATTGAGGATAATAATTTCCTCCACACACGTGTTGCTTGTAGAGGAAGAGTGGTTCCCTTTATCCATAAAAGGGGTAGAGGGAATAGATGATTCAGATTCCTATGATCTATCAATTTCATTGTATTATGTACTATTTAGTTTCTACATGCCTCATGATTATTCATGTGGTGAGATACATTTATTTTGAGCATTTGATGTGACTTTGTATTGTCCTATCAGTAACATGTTTCAAAATTTCCAGTATAGTAACGATATATGACCACTTGGCATCTTATTTATTAGTTGTATAATCATTTATGTAGCAATGTGCATATTTGATGTTGTTGTTGCTTCAAATGTATAAAAATTTGAAAAAAAACCGAGTATTTTTGTATTTTGTTTTAGGTCTTGCAACATTTTATGAGATATTGTGATATTTTCTATCGATACCACCAAGAATTTATATGTTGGAGCGTCACGATACTTTTTTATAGACAATATATGCATCATTTATTTGAACCTTCCTTATACGTGATGATAAAATTTCCAGTTATTGCATTGGACACCTATGGACCACATACATTGAGAGAGAGAGTTAGAAGGGTTGTTTTCCGCTCCCTGCGGTTATCCCTCTTGTTCACTTGTGGTTAGTCTCTTGTGTTGGATTAACATTGTGATGACCCCTCTTTTGTTATCCCTACGTGCAAGAGCCCCCCTTGAGTGTGGTATCCTACCCTTTTTCATGTCTTATATGAAACCCTCCCCAAAAGTTATAACAATGTCCTAATATTGAATTATATGTTTTACCAAAAGGTACGAAGTATTCACCCTATTCGAGTAATCCTAATTTCAGTGAAGGACTAGAAGGAGAACCCTATGGATGGTCATTGAGTGGCTATAATTATAAGACTAGCCTTCATTGTAAAGGAACCTTGAATAAGCTATTGACATTTTTTTTTAAACTTTGTTATTCAAGGGTTTTAGTACTCTTGTGTGGACAACGTCTACAAGTAAAAGGCACATTATGATTGGGAATTCAATTGCTTTGGGTTTCTGGACTTGTACAACTTGTTGGTTGTCTTGGTTGATGTTTTGGGTCTAATATTGTATGTGTTTTACCCTCACTAAGCTATTGTATCTTCTAATGTTTCTGTGTAACCCTATCCTTGTGCTCTCTCTCTCTCTCTCTCTCTCTCTCACACACACACACACACACACACACACACACACACACACACACACACATGTATGTGAATACCCTCAGGAAAGGGTCAATATTTTGTTCCATCTATTGATTTTCCTTTGAGAAGAAAGATCTTATTTGAAGGTTAAGTCTGAGTATAAGGAAGGTTTGTCCCATCAAAAAAGTAATCATATCTGAATTAGTTTGGTTTATGTTAACTAGAATTTATAATACTGTTGTTGTCCTCTAAATAGTGAATTTATTTTCAGTATTATTTTTTTTGCAACTTTAAATTTGCATTCAATCACAATGTTTTGTCAATTACTCTGGTTTTAACATTTATCGAGGATAATAGTTTCCTACACACACCTGCTACTTCAAAAGGAATAGTGGTTCCCTTTAGCCGTAAAAGGGGTAGAGGGAATCGATGATTTGGATTCCTATGATTTGTCATTTTTGTTATATTATGTACTATTTAGTATCTACATGCCTCATGACGATTCATTTCATGAGATACATTTATTTTCAGCATTTGATGTGACTATGTATAATCTTATCATGAACATGTTTCAAAATTTCCAGTTTAGTAACGATATTTGACCACTTGACATCTTATTTATTAGTTGTATAATCATATTTATGTAGCAATGTGTCTATTTGATATTGTATAAAACATTGAAAAAAAAAGAGTATTTTTGTATTGGTTTTGAGGTCTTGCAACATTTTTTGAGATATTACAATATTTTCTATTGATACCACCGAGAGGTTATATGCTGAATCCTCATTGATACTTTCCCTGAGACAATATATGCATCATTTGTTTGAACCTTCCTTATACTTGATGATAAAACTTCCAGTTATTGCATGAGACACCTATGGACCACATGCATTGAGAGAGAAAGTTAGAAGGGTTGTGAGTCTACTCCCTGTAGTTATCCCTATTGTTCACTTGTGGTTAGTCTCTTGTGTTGGCTTAACCTTTTGGTGACCCCTCTTTTGTTAGAACTACGTGCAAGTGCCCCCTTGAGTGTGGTATCCTACCTTTCATCATGTCTTATATGAAACCCTCCCCTAAAGTTGTAACGACATGCTAATATTGAATTATGTCTTGACCTTATTGGAGTAATCCTAATTTCATCGAAGGATTACAAGGAGAAACTTCTAGAAGGTCATTGAGTGGTTATAAAGATAATCATAGCCTTCATTGTAAAGGCATATTAAAGAGGTTACTGGGGTATATTTTTTAACAATCAAGGGTTATAGTACTCTTATTTGGATGGTGTCTACAGTTTCAAGGAACATTATAATTGGGACTTATTTTGGGTTCATGGATTTGTATGACTTGTTGGCCGTCTTAGTTGATGTTTGGGGACTTATTTTGGATGTGTCGTACCCTCACTAAGTTGCTGTATCTTTTGGTGTAACTGTGTAACCCTATCCTTGTGCTCTCTCTCTCTCTCTCTCTCACACACACACACGCACACACACACACACACACACACACACACACACACACACACACACACACACACACACACACACACACATCTATGTTCATACCCTCAGGAAAGGGTCAGTCTTTTGTTCCACCTATTGACTTGCCTCTGAGAGGATAGATCTGATCTGAAAGTTAAGTCAAAGTATAAGGAAGGATCTTCCCATCAAGCAAGTTATCATATTTGAATTAGTTTTGATTATGTTAACTAGAATTTGCAATCCTATTGTTGTCCTCTAAATTGTGATTTATTTTCGGTGTTATTTTTTTCAATTTTAAATTTGCATTTAATCACAATGTTTTGTCAATTTCCCTGGTTTTAACATTTATTGAGGATAATAGTTTCCTCCACACACCTATTTCTTCTAAAGGAAGAGTGGTTCCCTTTATCCGTAAAAGGGGTAGAGGGGATCAATGATTTGGATTCCTATGATTTTTCATTTTTCGTTGTATTATGTATTATTTAGTATCTACATGCCTCATGATGATTCATGTCATGTGATACATTTATTTTGAGCATTTGATGTGACTTGTATCTTCCTATCAGGAACATGTTTCAAAATTTCCAGTTTAGTAACGATATGTGACCACTTGACATCTTATTTATTAGTTGTACCATCGTATTTATGTATAAATGTGTCTATTTGATGTTGTTGGTGCTTCAAATGTATAAAAAATTGAAAAAAACACAAGTATTTTTGTATTGTTTTAGGTCTTGCAACATTTTCTAAGATATTGGAATATTTTCTATCGATACCATTGAGAAGTTATCTGTTGGAGCCTCACCAATGCTTTCCCCTATACAATATATGCATCATTTCTTTGAAGCTTCCTTATACATTATGATAAAAATTCCAGTTATTGCATTGAACACCTGTGGACCACATACATTGAGAGAGAGAGTTAGAACGATAGTTTTTCGCTCCCTGCAGTTATCCCCCTTGTTCTCTTGTGGTTAGTCTCTTGTGTTGCCTTAAAATTGTGATGACCCCTATTTTGTTATCCATACGTGCAAGTGCCCCCCATGAGTGTGGTATCCTACCCTTTGTCATTTCTTATATGAAACCCTCCCCTAAAGTTGTAACGACGTCCTAATATTGAATTATATGTTTTCCCAAAAGGTGTGAAGCCTTGACCTTATTGGAGTAATCCTAATTTCAGTGAAGGATTAGAAGGGGAACCCTTTGGATGGGAATTGAGTGGCTATAAATATAATCCTAGCCTTCATTGTAAAGGAATATTGAACAAGTTATTGACATCTATTTTTTAACTTGGTTATTCAAGGGTTTTAGTACTATGATGTGGATGGAGCCTATTAGTTTTCCACCATATAAGCTAGCATTATGATCTTAGGATCTTTTCACTGAGAGAATAACAAGCACAACAATAAAACATAAACACATCACAAGAGACAAGAGACACAAATAATTTTCCTCGGGGAAACCATAAAGGAGAAAACCCCGCAACTTCCTCAGAGATAGAATCAGCACCAAAATAGTAAAAGCCCCAAGACATTAAGATGATCTCCACACAGCAGCAGTCTCTCTCTCTCACACTGAGAGAGCTTCTCCTCTCTCACTCATGCGCCATCCATAAGTGAGTGTGAGTGTTGCAAGTGATAAATAGAGAGGCTCTCACTCTATTTATATTCTTCCCTTCACTTGAAGTGCACTCCATCATGTCGGCCTCACTTAACAATTAATTACTAGAGCTGACATCTCTAGGAGTGTCTAATAACCCTAGTGCCCCACCACTTGTGGGGACTTTGCCTCCTCTAACCAATAGGAGGGTAACACAATGATAGGGACTATTGCCCCGACTTACAATCACTCACCTAGGGCTGACTTCACTAGGATAGTCTAATAACCCAAGGGCCCCACAACTATGGGGACTTTAACCCTTGACCAATAAGAGGGTTACCCACAATGACTTGACATGACTTTCTAATTATAGAAACTTCCCAATCGGAACATCGGGACATGACATGACTCAAATACATTACAATACATCTCGGAATGAACATCAGGCTACAATAGATAAGAAATACAAGTGAATACATTCCGAAGTTACAATTACATCAACACTCCCTCTTAACTAGGAAGGTATTCACTCGACACAAATTATCAGCACAAGTCTTCTTCTCTGTATCATCTGGGTCATCGTCAAGTCTTCGTCATCTTCAAATTCATCTTCATCTTCAAGTCATCTTCATTTGTAAGTCATCCTCATTTGGATTTGGATCATCACTCAATCTGGATCGTCATCACTAAATTTAGATCATCACTCGATCTGGATCATCATAGAGAATCATCACTGTATCTGGATCATCACTGGTGCTATCTCATGATTCTTCTCATCACAGGAAGTTCTATAGAGCCAACCCTTTTTCATGCTGGTTGTAGGCCTACCCATCATGTAGGTCTTCGCCCAGCACTTACATCTGAACTACTTGTCAGAAAGGCACATCCATCCAGACAGGAACACATCCTATCACAGTGATGGAAGACTCCCATCTAGACAGGAACACATCCTATCACAGTGATGGAAGATTTCAGCACTTACATTTGACCTACTCATCGTAAGGGCACATCCATCCAGACAGGAACACATCCTATCACAGTGATGGAAGAATCCCATCCAGACAAGAACACATCCTATCACAGTGATGGAAGATTTCAGCACTTACATCTGACCTACTCATCACAAGGGCACATCCATCCATACAGGAACACATCCTATCACAATGATGGAAGACTCCCATCCAGACGGGAACACATCCTATCACAGTGATGGAAGATTTCAGCACTTACATCTGACCTACTCGTCAGAAGGGCACATCCATCCAGACAGGAACACATCCTATCACAGTGATGGAAGACTCCCATCCAGACAGGAACACATCCTATCACGGTGATGAGAGATTTCAGCACTTACATCTGAGCACGTGGGAACACATCCCTCAGTCGCTCCAGAAAGGCTCTGCACTTTCATCCATCCAGACAGGAACACATCCTATCACAGTGATGGAAGGGCTTGCACTCACATCTGATCCTATGAGAACACATCCCAGTAGTCATATCAGAATGGCCCCCAGTCCTAGACTGAGCTACCTGGTAACTGACCAGGCGCCTCCATTCTCCTAGAGAATGGAAATTGCCCTTACATCCGACCTACTCATCGGAATGGCCAACACTCACATCTGACATGGAAGGAACTTAATCCTTTAGCCATGAAAGAATGGTTCAGCCCTTACATCTGATCAAGTGGGAACACATCCCTCTATCACATCAGAATGGCTACTCAGTCCTACACTGAGTGATCCTGGTAACTGACCAGGTGCCTCCATTCCTAGAATGGCAATTGCCCTTACATCTGTCTTTCTTGATAGAATGGCCAGCACTCAGATATGACATGGAAGGAACCAATCCTCTCACCATGACAAAATGGCTCAGCCCTTACATCTGACCATGGAAGGAACCAATCCTCTCACCATGTCAGAATGGCTATGGGTCTCATCACTTTCTCTTGGAGGAAACCTCGATCTGGAGAACACCAAGCTTCTCCCTGAAGTACTTGAACTTCAGCCTAGCCAATGGCTTCGTCAATACATCAGATATCTGTTCCTCCATAGCAACATACTAGAGCTCCACTGCTCCTCTCTGCACCATATCCCTGATATAGTGGTACTTGATCTCAATATGCTTCGACTTGTCATGGAACACTGGATTCTCTGACAACTTCACACAACTCTGGTTGTCACAATGTATACAAGTAGCATCCAACTGGAGATCAAATATATTAGACAATAGCTTCTGTAGCCATACTGCCTCACAACTATCTGAACAAGTTGCAACATACTCTGCTTCAGCTGTACTCAGTGCCACACAGGATTGCTTCCTGCTAAACCAAGAGATCACACTTGATCCCATACTGAAGCAACACCCTGAAGTACTCTTCCTATCGATGGCACTGCCTGCCCAATCTGAATCAACATAACCCTCCAGGTTAATCTTTTGATTTGCATCATACTTGAGCCCATAATCAATTGTACCCCTGCATGCTTTACAACCATCAGGTGAACATGTCTCAAATGTCTTCACAACAAAGCAAATATCTGGTCTCGGGTACATCAAGGACCCAATCATCTGACGATACATCGTAGCATCAACTGACTCTGATGAAGCATCACTTAATAGCTTCAAGTCCGATGCCATAGGTGTGGCCATAGCCTTGCAGTCCATCATCCCAAACCTCTTCAGAATCTCTACTGCATACTTCCCTTGTCCAAGGAATATTCCATCTGTACTCTACCACACCTCCATACCTAGAAAGTAATGCATCGACACATAACAGGAGCATCACTGGTCTTCCACCTTCAACCTTGAAGCAAATGGTTGGAATCCACTTTAATCTCAGTAAAGCCTAGAGTCATCAGTAATCTGTCCATCCTGTCGTACCATGTTGATCCTCAGGATATTTTGTAGTTACTCCCTCTGAAGTGGAGCATCATACTCCCTCTATCTTCTGTACTCTATGCACTAAAACATTCTGTACCGGAGTGACAAGTAGCTTCCTATGCTACTAATATTTTATGTGACCATCTAGTGTATAGACTTGCATCTTCAAACTTGTAGCAAAGGTTAAGATCTTCATCAATATCATCATGTATGTGATTCCCATGGATGTCTTCTGAACTCATACAGTGCCTTCTTTCATTTCCATGTCATGTGACTTCACTTCCAGTGGCTGCAAATATCTCTTCTTAGTTTATGTCTTCTTTTCCTGAGAAGCCTCGTGCTACGAATATTGCTTTGTATCCCACGATGTTTCCATCTACTGCATGATGGAACTATGAAATTCTCTTTAGGTCTCGATACTGCATCCTAGACATCATTCTTCTTGAACTGGTCTTCTTGGTTACTTCTTCATAGTTGGAAGATTCTGCATCAATGATGTCACTGCATTCGTCATATTATTCTTCATCTTGAACTATCGTCACTTGTTCTTTGGAACAAGTCTTCATTCTTCTTTGCTTGTAGGTGATTATGTATGCAGTCTTTCCCATCACATGCATATTAGTAGTATACTGTCATTAATGCAAACATCCATTCATGCATAATACAATAACTGAATATAAACAAATGCATAACAAAACAATATCATGAAATGACAATTGAATACTTATCTTTATTTGTTTCGTGGGTAGACTCCTTCTTGATCCTTCAGCTTCATCGTCTTCTTCATTCATGATAGAATCGTTTCTTATCCAAATGCTAAGGTGGATAAGAAGTTCTTCAAGAGTTGAGTTCTTCATATTCCTCATTGCTTGAGGGATCTTCTTTGGATGGTGAGAGCTTGATCTTCAATTGCTCCCATCTTCTCTTCTCTTCTTATGAGTCAAGCTTCTTCTTCTTCTCGAAGTCTATTGAAAGTAATCACTTCCTTCTGGCACACATTCCTCGCATGAATCAATACCATGATATTGGGAGGCCATTCAAGGTGGCCATCACCACTTCTACATTCTTTACTTCTTATTTTACCGCTTCAAGTTGTTCTTGACTTGAGAGACTCTTATGATTGCATGGTCTCTACATTCTGGATCTTCACATTCTTCAACTGGTTTCTTAAGGTCATCTTCTGATGTATGTTCTTTCCTTCAAATAGCTTGGTTAAGGAATCAAACATCTTCGGTGTCTTTAGGGAAGACACTTGTGGTACAAGTTTATCCGTAACTGAATCAACCATGATCTTCTTGGCCTTGACCAAGTTCTTCTTGTGAAAGGCTTCTAACCTCATCTCCCTCTGAAACTGGAACCTCTCTACTCATGTAGGTGTCCAAGTCACTTTCTTTAGAGAGATCATATACTTCCATGCTTGGAATTTGTCAACTTCCCCAAGCTTGTCATCAAGCTAATGTGATAGATCACTTTGAAATGAGAACCTCAAATGAAAATAGCAAAGGATTAGATCTTACCGATTTGAGGTGTCCGTCCTGGTTCCGGAGCTGGCTGATCTAGGGTTTGTCACACAAACCCTAATTTTCAAAACTTGGAATCTTTTAGATCTGATTGGATAGACATATATATCTCTTCAAATGGAGCTGTCCAATGTACTCCTTTTCTGAAAATAGTGGAGGGAAGCTCTCGGAACAAGAAGCCCTAGATTTCCAATTTCTTCTGCAGAAATTCCTGTTACTGTTTCTATTATATATCCGTAATTACTAATCCTCTGTGTCTGAAATTTCTCAATAAGGTAACCTCACATGTACCTGATATAAAACCATAGGTTTCATCAGAATTTGTTTCACCATTTTTGATTTATGATCCTTTTCCCAAGGTGACCTGTTACATGACTGTTCAGAACAGTGAAGTTGTATGGCATGCCACATGTCACTGGTTCATCTTATAAGTATGATATTAGGATCACTGAAATTAAATTCTGTTCCCTTTCTGGAACATCTTCCAGAATTCCATTTGGACCTCTGTAGCCCAAGATATTGCAGATCTCCCCAGATGTCCTATTTAGAAATGAATTATGGAAGAGGCTGAAACCCTAACTTGGAGAGATCATATCGCCTGGAATATAGTGAATCTGAGGCTTATTTTTGGACACAGTGTGTATCAGGATTGTATATTCGTCCCCTAAAATTTTCAGCTTCTGAGACTTCTCAAAACTCGAAATATAGTGAATGTACCAAAACGTATAAGTTTTAGTATTTAGGGTTTTTCCAGCTCGGGGTCAAACTAGGGTTTGACTTTCCCGGAGTTTCACCCAACCAAATTTCTTGATCCAGGTCTCTAAAATTCGTTTTTGATGAGGAGAAAAATCCTATGGTGGTCTCATTCAAAAATTCCTCTTCTGTAGAAAGCCCTAATTTCCGCATCGAAAACTGAAAAATGCTCGGAATCGAATTCTGCTTCGACAGAAAGATGCACCCTTCAATGGAGATTCATCCTAGCATAATTTTGCTGATAGATTGTGGAGAGAGATCCAAAAATTAAGAATCCCTAGCTTCTGTAGCTGCACAATGTTTTCTTCTCAAGTTAGCTCTGATACCATGTTAGTTTTCCATCATATAAGCTAGCATTATGATCTTAGGATCTTTTCACTGAGAGAATAACAAGCACAGCAATAAAACATAAACACATCACAAGAGACAAGAGACACAAAGAGTTTTCCTCAGGGAAACCATAAAGGAGAAAACCCCACAACTTCCTCAGAGATAGAATCAGCACCAAAACAATAAAATCCCCAAGACATTAAGATGATCTCCACATAGTAGCAGTCTCTCTCTCTCACACTGAGAGAGCTTCTCCTCTCTCACTCATGCGCCATCCATAAGTGAGTGTGAGTGTTTCAAGTGATAAATAGAGAGGCTCTCACTCTCTATTTGTATTCTTCCATTCACTTGAAGTGCACTCCATCATGTTGGCCTCACTTAACAATTAATTACTAGAGCCGACATCTCTAGGAGTGTCTAATAACCCTAGTGCCCCACCACTTGTGGGGACTTTGCCTCCTCTAACCAATAGGAGGGTAACACAATGGTGGGGACTATTTCCTCGACTTACAATGACTCACCTAGCGCTGACTTCACTAGGATAGTCTAATAACCCAAGGGCCCCACAACTATGGGGACTTTAACCCTTGACCAATAAGAGGGTTACCCACAATGACTTGACATGACTTTCTCATTATAGAAACTTCCCGATCGGAACATCAGGACATGACATGACTCAAATACATTAAAATACATCTCGAAATGAACATCGGGTTACAATAGATAAGAAATACAAGTGAATACATTCCGAAGTTACAATTACATCAACAGAGCCTACAATTACAAGGCACATTATGATTGGTCATTCAATTGTTTTGGGTTCCTGCAATTGTACAACTTGTTCGTTGTCTTGGTTGATGTTTGGGGTATAATATCATATGTGTCTTACCCTCACTAAGATATTTTATCTTCTAATGTAACTGTGTAACCCTTTCCTTGTGCTCTCTCTCTCTCTCTCTCTCTCTCTCTCTTGTATGTTCATACCCTCATGAAAGGGTTAATCTTTTGTTCCATCTATTGACTTGCCTCTGAGAGGAAAGATATGATTTGAAAGTTAAGTCTAAGTATAAGGAAGGTTCTTCCCATCAAGAAAGTTATCAAATCTGAATTAGTTTTGTTTATGTTAACTAGAATTTATAATATTATTGTTGTCCTCTAAATCGTGAATTTTTTTTTCAGTATTATTTTTTTTGCAATTTTAAATTTGCATTTAATCACAATGTTTTTTCAATTTCTATAGCTTTAACATTTATCGATGATAATATTTTCCTCCACACACTTGTTTCTTCCAAAGGAAGAGTGGTTCCCTTTAGCCGTAAAAGGGGTAGAGGGAATCGATGATTTGGATTTCAATGATCTGTCATTTTTGTTATAATATATAAACTTAGTATCTACATTCCTCATGATGATTCATGTCATGAGATACATTTATTTTGAGAATTTAATGTGACTTTGTATCATCCTATCATGAACATGTTTCAAAATTTCCAGTTTAGTAACAATATGTGACCACTTGACATATTATTTTTTAGTTGTATCATCATATTTATGTCGCAATGTGACTATTTGATATAGTTGTTGCTTCATATGTATAGCAAATTGGAAAAAAAGATTATTTTTGTATTTGTTTTGAGGTCTTGCAAAATTTTCTGAGATATTGCGATATTTTCTACCGATACCACCGAGAAGGTATATGTTGGGGCCTCTCCGATACTTTCCCTGAGACAATATATGCATCATTTATTTGAACATTCCTTATATGTGATGATAAAACTTGAAGTTATTGCATGGGACACCTCTGGACCACATACATTGAGAGAGAGAGAGAGTTAGAAGGGTTGTTTTCTCCTCCATGTAATTATCCCTCTTGTTCACTTATGGTTAGTCTCTTGTGTTGGCTTAACCTTGTGGTGACCCCTCTTTTGTTAACCCTACATGCAAGTGCCCCCCTTGAGTGTGGTATCCTACCCTTCGTAATGTCTTATATGAAACCCTCCCCTAAAGTTATAATGACATCCTAATATTGAATTATATTTTTCCCAAAAGGTATGAAGTATTGGCCTTATTGTAGTAATCCTAATTTCATCAAAGGATTAGAAGGAAAACCTTCTAGAAGGTCATTGAGTGGCTATAAAGATAAGCCTAGCCCTCATTGTAAAGGCATATTGAAGAGGTTATTGAGGTGTATTTTTTTAACTTGTCTATTAAAGGTTTTTAGTACTCTTATTTGGATGGCATCTACAGTTTCAAGGCACATTATAATTGGGAATTGTTTTGGGTTATTGGACTTGTACGACTTGTTGGCCATATTAGTTGTTTTTTGGGGACTAATATTGGATGTGTCCTACCCTCACTAAGTTGTTGTATCTTCTAATGTAATTGTGTAACCCTATCCTTGTGCTCTCTCTCTCTCTCTCTTTCTCTCTCTCTCACACACACATGTATGTTCATACCCTCTGCAAGTAAGGGTCAATATTTTGTTCCATCTATTGACTTGCTTCTGACAGGATAGATTTGATCTCAAACTTAAGTCTGAGTATAAGGAAGGTTCTTCCCATCAAGCAAGTTATCATATTTGAATTATTTTTTATTATGTTAACTATAATTTACAATACTATTGTTTTCCTCTAAATTGTGATTTATTTTTAGTGTTATTTTTTGCAATTTTAAATTTGCATTAAACCGCAATGTTTTGTCGATTTCCCTAGTTTTAACCTTTATCTAGGATAAAAGTTTCCTCCACACAGTTGTTTCTTATAAACGAAGAGTGGTTCCCTTTAGCCATAAAAAGGGGTAGAGGGAATCAATGATATGGATTCCTATGATTTGTCATTTTTCGTTGTATTGTGTACTATTTAGTATCTACATGCCTCATGATGATTCATGTCATGAGATAGATTTATTTTAAGCATTTGATGTGACTTTGTATCATCCTATCAAGAACATGTTTCAAAATTTCTTGTTTAGTAACGATATGTGACAAATTGAAATATTATTTATTAGTTGTATCATCATATTTATGTAGTAATGTGTCTATTTGATGTTGTTGTTGCTTCAAATGTATAAAGAATTGAAAAAAAACAAGTATTTTTGTATTTTTTTTAGGTCTTGCAACATTTTCTAAGATATTGGAATATTTTCTATCGATACTACCGAGAAGTTATATGTTGGAGCCTACTCGATACTTTCCCCTCAGATAATATATGTGTCTTTTCTTTGAAGCATCATTATACATGATGATAAAACTTCCAGTTATTGCATTGGACACCTGTGGACCACATACATTGAGAGAGAGTTAGAAGGATCGTTTTTTGCTCCCTGCAGTTATCCCTCTTGTTCACTTGTGGTTAGTCTCGTGTGTTGGCTTAACATTGTGGTGACCCCTCTTTTGTTATCCCTATGTGCAAGTACCCCCCTTGAGTGTGGTATCCTAACCTTTGTCATTTCTTATATGAAATCCTCCCCTAAAGTTGTAACGACGTCATAATATTGAATTATATGTTTTCCCAAAAGGTGTGGTCTTGAACTTATTGGAGTAATCTTAATTTCAGTGAATGATTAGAAGGAGAACCCTTTGGATGGTCATTGAGTGGCTATAAAGATAATCCTAGCCTTCATTGTAAAGGAATCTTGAACAAGTTATTGACATATGTTTTTTAACTTGGTTATTCAAGGGTTTTAATACTCTTATGTGGATGGCGTCTACAATTACAAAGCTGTTAGAATATATTAAACCCACTCACAACTTAGGATAAAATAATTAATCATTATTTGATTAATTATTCACCCACTAGCTTAATTAGTTGGCATCCACTTGCACCTTAAAGTCAATACATGCCATCTATATCCTAGGAATGATTTATTTCTAATTCTGGGTTGATATTAACCACCTTTTGACCATCCAAAATTAGTATACAGGACTTTACAGCAGATTCTGCTTTTTCTGCTTTTCCTGCTTTTCTATGGATAAGATAAAAGCTAGTCAACCAGGAAACTGGGATCTTTTGTTTCCAACCCATCCTCCATTATTTTTTCTCCATTTTATAGGATTAGCATGTTTTTTCCATCTCCTTGACAACTCACTTGTTATTTTTCCAACTCGTGAGGTCCTTGATAGATTTGGTAAGTGCTTTAGCCACCTATGGGGGTTTGCTATATTTTGGTAAGTCAGCCTTTTTGAGCTTTATGAGTTGTTTCCATACAATTTGATTTTCCTGTGAGGGATGTACTATTTATGTACACTATTATTCATCATTATTCAATGAAAGGATACACACCAATATTCATCTCTTCATTCATGTGATTTAGTCTCTTTTCTTCTCTCTATTTTTCCTGTGTATGCTTGTGATAATTCTTGGTAGCAATATCTATTTCCTGTGCTTCTTCTTAGCATAATTTCTCATAGAATTGATCTATTATTTATACATGGTATCATATCTACAAGTTTGATCAAGTTCTACACAATTGAGGAGCGCTTCCAGTCTCCCTGAAGAAGAGATTGTCTAGCTTACAAGATTTTCTCCTAGTTTGTTTAGCAGGTTGCAGAGAGTATCTCTTCGAGCATATCAAAAACTTCAATATGGATTCAAAATTTCCTCTACTATATCCTTTCAACTATGCTGATTGGAAGCCAAAGATGAGTGCATACTTGAAGAGGCAATGTCTCTTTGATGTCTCCATTGGTGCATTGAGTGAACGTGAGTCTTATGAAGAGAATATTGATTGGCTAAATAATTGTGATAGAGCTTATGGAATTATGTGTTTGGTAATTTCTTCAAATATATATCATCTCATAGATTCTGGTGAATTTCCATTTGAGCTTTGGAAAATTTTGGACAAAGCTTTTGGTTTGCAGGAAATTGAAGATGAAGCATGGAGCGAACCTAGCATCTCCTTTTGTTCTCTTTCTCAAGATTTCTTGGCCTCTACATTCTCTGATGAAGTTGATCATGATGAAGAATTTTCTCATACTGTTCATGTTGCTGCTGCCCTCTTTCATTTGAATGCTTCCTCCTTCAATGAAGAAGCAAATATTGAAGAGCCATCTTTTTCTGTGTCTCTTGAAGGTGATTTTTCTTCTTGTGATACTATTGATGAAAAAGAAGTAACATATGGAGCTGCTTCTGATATTGATTATGATCCTATAACCCATTCATTGTTCTCTAAATCTCCTAACTTAGATTCTGAGATCTATGTGCCATATTCTTCACACCTTTTGCATACCTCTCGCATTGATGGTGCGCAACCCAGTGACTTCCAGGATGTTTGCTTAGCCACATCAAGCCTTATTTGTGTCATACCACTTACCTTACTTGATCTCATGTGCTTTAGCATATCCTCCTTTGTTCTTGGCATCAATACTCATATCCTTCTTGAAGATTGTGAACATCTCATTCTTTCCTCCTTTCACACAGAGGAATCATTACCAGTGTATTCCCATGAGTCTATTGATATGCTTATATGTGATCCTTTGGATTATGATTTAGAAGCATATTTGCAGGTTGATACACATATAATCGTTCACTCAATGATCCGTTCTCTCTCTCTCTCTCTCTCTCTCTCTCTCTCGTGTATGTTCATACCCTTAGGCAAGGGTCAGTCTTTTGTTCCATCTATTGACTTTGATCTGAGAGGCAAGATCTGATTTAAAATTTAATCCTGAGTATAAGGAAGGTTCTTCCCATCAAGAAAGTTATCAGATCCGAATTAGTTTTTTTATGTTAACTAGAATTTATAATATTACTGCTGTCCTCTAAAACGTGAATTTATTTTTAGTGCTAATTTTTTTTCAATTTTAAATTTGCATTTAATCACAATGTTTTGTCAATTTCTATGGCTTTAACATTTATCGAGGATAATAGTTTCCTCCACACAGTTGTTGCTTCCAGAGGAAGAGTGGTGCCCTTTAGTTGTAAAATGGGTAGAGGGAATCAATTACTTGGATTCCTATGATCTGTCATTTTCATTACATTATGTACTATTTAGTATCTACATGCCTCATGATGATTCATGTCATGAGATACACTACATTTGATGTGAATTCGTATCATCCTATCATGAACATGTTTCAAAATTTCCAATTTAGTAATGATATGTGACCACTTGACATCTTATTTATTAGATGTATCATCGTATTTATGTAGCAATGTGACTATTTGATATAGTTGTTGCTTCATATGTATAACAAATTGAAAAAAAAGAGTATTTTTGTATTTGTTTTGAGGTCTTGCAACCTTTTCTGAGATATTATGATATTTTATACTAATACCATTGAGAAGGTATAGGTTGGAGCCCCGTCGATACTTTCCATGAGACAATATATGCATCATTTATTTGAACCTTCCTTATACATGATGATAAAACTTCCAGTTATTGCATGGGACACCTCTGGACCACATACATTGAGAGAAAGAGAGTTAGAAGGATTGTTTTCTATTCCATGTAGTTATCCCTCTTGTTCACTTGTGGTTAGTATATTGTGCTGGGTTAACCTTGTGGTGACCCCTCTTTTGTTAGCCCTATGTCCAAGTGCCCCCCTTGAGTGTGGTATCCTACCCTTCATTGTGTCTTATATGAAACCCTCCCTTAAAGTTGTAACGGAGTCCTAATATTGAATTATATTTTTCCCAAAAGGTATGAAGTATTTGCCTTATTGGAGTAATCCTAATTTCATCGAAGGATTTGAAGGAGAACCTTCTGGAAGGTCATTGAGTGGCTATAAAGATAAGCCTATCCTTCATTGTACAGGCATATTGAAGAGGTTATTGAGGTCTATTTCTTAACTTGGTTATTAAAGGGTTTTAGTACTCTTATTTGGATGGCTTCTACAGTTTCAAGGCACATTATAATTGGGAATTGTTTTGGGTTCTTGGACTTGTATGTCTTGTTGGTCATCTTAGTTGATGTTTGGGGAGTGATCTTGGATG
The DNA here is from genome assembly GCA_001517045.1 of Pseudotsuga menziesii. Taxonomy (NCBI): domain Eukaryota; kingdom Viridiplantae; phylum Streptophyta; class Pinopsida; order Pinales; family Pinaceae; genus Pseudotsuga; species Pseudotsuga menziesii. The sequence continues at coordinate 326,392 of LPNX010157915.1, forward strand.
TGTCGTACCCTCACTAAGTTGTTGTATATTCTGATGTAATTATGTAACCCTATCCTTGTGCACTCTATCTCTCTCTCATGTATGTTCATACCCTCTGGCAAGGGTTATCCTTTTGTTCCATCTATTGACATGCCTCTGAGAGGAAATATCTGATCTAAAAGTTAAGTTTGAGTATAAGGAAGGTTCTTCCCATGAAGCAAGTTATCATATTTGAATTAGTTTTTTTTATGTTAACTAGAATTTATAATATTATTGTTGTCCTCTAAATCATGAATTCATTTTCAATATTAGTTTTTGAAATTTTAAATTTGCATTTAATCACAATGTTTTGTCAATTTCCCTAGTTTTAACATTTATCGAGGATACTAGTTTACTCCACACACCTGCTCCTTCTAAAGGAAGAGTGGTTCCCTTTAGCCTTAAAAGGTGTATATGGAATCAATGATTTGGATTCCTATGATCTGTCATTTCGTTGTATTATGTACTATTTAGTATCTACATGCCTCATGATGATTCATGTTGTGAGATACATTTATTTTGAGCATTTGATGTGACTTTGTATCATCATATCATGAATATGTTTCAAAATTTTCAGTTTAATAACGATATATGACCACTTGACATCTTATTTATTAATTGTATGATCATATTTATGTAGCAATGTGTCTATTTGATGTTTTTGTTTCTTCAAAGGTATTTTTGTATTTTTTTGTATTTTTTGAGCCTCGTCGATACTTTCCCCGAGACAATATATATATCATTACTTTGAAACTTCCTTATACGTGATGATAAAACTTCTATTTATTGAACAGGACACCGGTGGACCACATACATTGAGAGAGAGAGTTAGAAGGGTTGTTTTCCACTCCCTACAATTAGCCCTCTTATTCACTTGTGGTTAGTCTCTTATGTTCTCTTAACCTTGTGGTGACCCCTCTTTTGTTATCCGTACATGCAAGAGGCCCCCTTGAGTGTGGTATCCTACCCTTCAAGCAAGCGCCCTCCTTGAGTGTGGTATCCTACCCTATCATTAATCACCTTTTGTTTAGTTATTTCTCTGAATTGAAAATAAGAACTAATAATTTAAACCAGAGTTTAAATGGGTAACCTAGAAACAACACAGCAGATTAACCCATGCTTTGTGCAATGCTCCTTGCAGGCAGTATGAAACACTTTGTGCGTAATGCACCAGTGAACAACAGAAGTGGGCACAACCAGCTGCAGGGATGCAGTTGGAGGAGAAAGACAACGACGCGTTTGGCTCTCGGACTGGGTTGATGGAGTATGATTGAACATGTATTAAATCCTCGTCCATGCTCGGGTTGACAATGTGATGGATCGATATGTGGGTGGCAACACATGGATTTGACAACGACGTCAATTTAATGCTTATGTCAAGTCACCAAAAAACGTTTTTGAGATATGTTTTCAAAACATGTTCATCGACGTTAGAGGATTAGGGACGCCATTGTCGGAGGATGAAACTGATCTCCATCATCAACGTGTCACCGTCGCCGGAGGTCCACATTGAAGAACGCCACCTAATGATGCATTCTATTGGGGAATTAGCTTAATTCCTTTCCCTAAGACAGTATATGCAATATTGGTTTAAACATTCCTTATATGGTGATGAAAAAGCATCCATTTATTGCATGTGAAACATGTGGACCACATTCATTGAGAGAGAGAGATGGAAGTGATGTTTTTTCCTGCTTGCAGTTAACCCTCTTGTTGACTTATGGTTAGTCCTGTGTTGGCTTAAGCTTGTGTTCACCCTTATTTTGTTATCCCTTTGTGCAAGCGCCCTCCTCCTTGAGTGTGGTATCTTACCCTTCATCATGTCTTATATGAAACCATTCCATAGAGTTGTAAGGATGTCCTAATATTGAAATATCTTTTTTCCCAAATGGTATGAAGTCTTGAACTTATTGGAGTAATCATAATTTCAGCGAAGGATTAGAAGGGGAACCTTATGAGAGTTTATCGACTGGATATAAATATAAGCCTAGCCTTCATTGTAAAGGAATCTTGAAGAGGTAATTGAGGTATGTTGGTTGTCTTGGTTGATATTTGGGGGATGGTATTGGATGTATTGTACCCTCATTAAGTTGTTGTATCTTTTGTGGTAACTGTCTAACCCTATCCTTCAAAACATTATCTCTCTCTCTCTCTCTCTCTCTCTCTCTCTCTCTCTCTCTCTCTCTCTCTCTCTCAAGTATGTTCATACCATTAGGTAAGGGTCATTCTTTTGTTCCAACTATTGAATTTCCTCTGAGAGGAAAAATCTGATATGAAAGTTAAGCCTGACGGTATAAGGAAGGTTCTTCCCATCAAGTAAGTTATCATATCTGAATTAATTTGGTTTCTGACAATCAGATTTTGTATTACTATTGTTGTCCTCTAGATTGCGATTTTATTTTTAGTATTATTTTTTTGCAATTTTAAAATTGCATATAATCACAATGTTTTGTCAATTTCCCTGGTTTTAACATTTATCGAGGATAATAGTTTCCTATCCATCATTCCCATGATTGGATTTATATGGCTTCTCTAATTTTAAGATGGTAAAGGGAATTGTAGAAAACTTATAATTATTTGATTAATATTGGGAAGCTAATTGAGTAATTTATCTCAACACTCCCAAAGAATTTTATCACACGATGCCTCAGGAAATGAGGATGATGAGACCGAGCAAAGAGAGAATTTTTTTACCATTATCTTGATTCTTCCTTATTGTCCCTGCCACGGGAAGGGTTATATTATAATGGATAATGATTTGACTCTATATTAGTTAGATTTTACTTCAATTATTTTTGAAATTTGATAATGTTAAACTATATAAATTATATATTGTAATTTTGAACATTGGTTTGAACCTTCCTTATATAGTGATGATAAAACTTCCAATTATTTTGTGGGGTACATGTGGACCACATACATTGAGAGAGACTTGGAAGTGTTGTTTTCTCCTACTTGTGGATAGCCCTCTTGTTGACTTGTGGTTAGTCTTTTGTTGGCTTAACCTTGTGTTCACCCCTCTTTTGTTAGCCATATGTACAAGCTCCCTCCTTGAGTGTGGTATCCTACAATTCATCGTGTCTTATATGAAACCATCCCCTAAAGTTGTAAGGAAATCCTAATATTGAATTATATTTTTTCCAAAAATGTATAAGTCTTGACCTTATTTGAGTAATCCTAATTTTAGCGAAGGATAATCCGAGACTTCATTGTAAAGGAATCTTGAAGAGGTAATTGAGGTCTGTTGGTTGTATTGGTTGATGTTTGGGGGATGGTATTGGATGTTCCGTACCCTCATTAGGTTGTATATTTCGATGTAACCATGTAATCCTATCCTTGATCTCTCTCTCTCTCTCTCTCTCTCTCTCTCTCTCTCAGGTACGTTCATACCCTCAGGTAAGGGTAAGTCTTTTGTTCCATATATTGACTTACCTATGAGAGGAAAGATCTAATCTACAAGTTAAGTCTAAGTATAAGGAAGTTTCTTCTCATCAAGTAAGTTATCAGATATGAATTACTTTCGTTTTTGTCGACTAGATTTTTTATTACTATTGATGTCCTGTAGATTGTGATTTTATTTTTAGTATTATTTTTTGGAAATTTAAATTTTCATGTAATCACAATGTTTTGTCAATTTCCCTAGTTTTAACATTTATCGAGGATGATAGTTTCCTATCCACCATTCCCATGTTTGGGTTTATATGGCTTCTCTATTTTTTAGATGGTAAAAGGAATTGTAGAAAAGTTATAATTATTTGATTAATACTGGCAAGCTAATTGAGTAATTTATTTACATGCCTCAAGATGATTCATCTTATGAGATACAATTATTCTCAACATTTTATGTGATTTTCAGCATTTGATGTGCTTTATTGGTTGTGTCATCATATTTATGTAGCAATGTGTCTATTTGTTGTTGATGTTTCCTTGGAAGCTTAGAAACTTGAAAACAAATGAGTATTTTTGTATTTTGTTTTGATTTCTTACGACACTTTCCAAGATATTTCGATATTTGATGTCGATACCATCGAGAAGTTATATGTTGGACCCTCGTTGATACTTCCCCTGAGCCAATATATTCAACATTGTCTTGAACCTTCTTTATACGTTGATTATAAAACTTCCAGTTATTGCATGGGGTGCGTGTGGACCACAAACATTAAGAGAGAGAGTTGGAAGCGATGTTTTCTCCTCCTTGTAGTTAGCCCTCTTGTTGAATTGTGGTTAGTCTTGTGTTGGCTTGGTATTGTTGACGTGACGTGCGAAAAAAGAAGATAAGTTATTGTCATTGTTCTCTTTAGTTGTATATACTTTTAGTCATTCTACTACTCATAATAATTCCATCTATACAACATTTGTTATTGTTGAGTTTCTTCTTGGTAAATAGTCTCCTAACATTGGGTTTTTTGTTTGATTGTGAATGGTTGTAGACTTGCTCTATACTTATAGTTTATTTGGATAGGTTTCCTACTTATAAATAGGCATTTCCCTCCCTGCAATTTGGGTACTATGTCAACATTTATATTCTTTGTGATCCCTTTAATGCCACCTCCCAAACTCTAAATGGATTTTTTAACTTCAATGGTTTTTCAAGAGGAGCTCCTTAGTTTGTTTCAAATTCTACTCATAATATGCATGAATTAAGCTACGAAGTATAGTAACCCGTTCATTTACTTGTGGTTAGTATTTTGTTGGCTTAACCTTGTGTTGAACCCTCATTAAGTTGTTGTAACTGTGTAATCGTATCCTCTCTCTCTCTCTCTCTCTTAGGTATGTTCATACCCTCAGGTAAGGGTTAGTATTTTGTTCCATCTATTGACTTGCCTTTGAGAGGAAAGATTTGATCTGCAAGTTAAGTAATAGTGTCAGGAAGTTTCTTCCCATCAAATAAGTTATCAGATCTGAATTAATTTTTTTTCTATCAACTAGATTTTTTATTACTATTGTTATCATGTAGATTGTGATTTTATTTTTCAGTATTATTTTTTGGCAATTTTAAATTTGCATATAATCACATTGTTTTTTCAATTGCACTGGTTTTAACATTTATAGAGGATGATAGTTTCCTACCCATCATTCCCATGTTTGGATTTATATGGTTTCTCTAATTTTGAGATGGCAAAAGTAATTGTAGCAAACTTATAATTATTTGATTAATTTTGGCAAGCTAATTGAGTAACTTATCTACATGCCTCATGATGATTCATCTTGTGAGATACATTTATTTTCAGCATTTTATGTGATTTTCAACATTTATTTGGTTGTAGCATCACATTTATGTAGCAATGTATCGATTTATTGTTGTTGCTTCAAATGTTTAAAATTTTGAAAAAATGAGTATTTGGATTTTTGTTATGTCTTACGACATTTTCTGAGATATTCTGATACTTTATGTTGATACCACCGAGAATTTATATGTTGGACCCTCACCAATACTTCCCCCAAGAAAATATAAGAAACTTTGGATTTAACTTTCCTTATATGGTGATGATAAGACTTCCAATTGTTGCATGGGGCATGCGTGGACAACATATATTGAGAGAGAGAGAGAGAGAGAGAGAGAGAGAGAGAGAGAGAGAGAGAGAGAGAGAGTTCGAAGTGATGTTAAGTCTAATATGATCTGCAAGTTAAGTCTGAGTATAAGGAAGGTTCTTTCCATCAAGTAAGTTATCAGATCCGAATTACTTGTGTTTACGTTAAATAGAATTTATAATACTATTGTTGTCAAGTTAGATTGTGATTTGATTTTCAGTATTTGTTTTTTGTAGATTGAAATTTGCATTTAATCACAATGTTTTGTCAAATTCCCTGGTTTTAACATTTATCTAGGATATTAGTTTCCTATCCATCACTCCCATGTTTGGGTTCATATGGTTTCTCTATTTTTGTGATGGTAAATGGAATTGTAGCAAACTTATAATTATTTGATTAAATTGGAAAGATAATTGAGTAATTTATCCCAGTACTCCCAAAGAAGTATATCACATGATGCCCCAGGAAATGAGGGTAATGAGACTAAGCAAAGTGAGCTCTTTTTTTTTACCACTATCTCGATTCTTCCCTATTATCCTTTCCGCATACAGGGTTATATTGTAATGGATAATGTTTTTCCCCAGTTAATGGATAAGTGGGTAATGTAATTGTGCTTTGGTTGGAAGTTTACCCCAACTAGAACTATTCCCCGACTGGAACTGTGCCACGGCTGGAATCCTACCCTGACTAGCAATCTGCCCAGGTTGGATCTTTGTCATGGGTGGAACCCTGCCCCAGATGGAACTGGGCCTCGGCTGGAAATTTTCCCCCACTGGAAATTTTCCCCTGTTGGAAGTATGCCACGGTTGGAACTCTGCCATAGTGTGAACTTTGACTAGTAAGATATCTTCCTCGGCTGGAACTCCTCCCCAGTTGGAACTCCGGCCCAGCTAGAACTATATCGTAATTGCAACTTTGTCACCATAGGAACTCTGTCGCCGAAGGAACTTTGACTCAGTTGGAACTCTGTCTCGACTGGAACTCCACCTCATCTAGAACTTTGCCCCAATTGGAACTATGTCATGGTTGGAACTCTGCCCCAACTAGAACTATGTCACCACTGGAACTCTTCCCCAATTGAAACTATGCCATAGTTGGAACTCTACCCCAAATATATCTCTTCCCCAGCTAGAATTATTCTTGGAAATTTTCCCCAGTTAGAACTTCACCCCACTGGACCTTTGCCTCACCTAGAACTTTTCCATCCAGGAACTCTTCCATTGCGCCCCAGCTATAAATCTAACCATGTGCTACTTTTTCTCTTTACAAGGTTTTGTTCACTTGGAGGATTTAAATACAAATCATATCTTTCAATAAGATGGACATATTATAGGTTTTTTTTCTATCTAAACAATCAAAGTTTTTTTTTTTCATAAGGTAGGTAATCTAGTCTTATTAGTGATGCGGTGCAAAACATGGATTAAATATTATTGGTGTTATTTCAAGAAGATTTAACCTGTAGAGTAATCAAGTACAATAATGGGTGCAACTTGTTTTATTGTTTGGCGGATATTTTCAAATTTCTGCAATGCACTAAGTGTCACACGTTTAATAAAAATAGAGAGGATGTAAAGGAAGGACAACCCTATACTAGTATGAACTTCACAGTTGTTCAATACATGTTTAAAATCTGTAGCTTTGGGAATCCCCGATGTTGTGATTGTTGTGCGAAAGGGTATTTTACGTTAAATATTTAGTGATAAAAGGATTATTTGATTCAATAAAACAAAGAATGGGCATAAATTTCTTTCTGAATATAAAAATTTATTTTCATAGATAAAAAGAAAACTTTCCTTGTAATTCCCATTATTCTTCTATTTGCAATGACAGTCAAAGTCTATTATTATTTTGACCACATAATGAGAAATATGATTTTGACATCTTCTGCTACCATCTTTGTGTTTCATTGTGATTTGTGAATGACAGGATGTGCAATGTATATTGATTTGTAAATGTTCTAGTTTCTAACGAAATTTGGATCTATATGTCTATATTTTTAATATATATAATTTTTAAAATATATTTATATAAAATGTTTCCTCCATGTCTGCGTCGGACACTCGTATTTTCATGTTCTTCGTGTCTCGTTTCCTCATGTCATGTGACTTATCTGGATAGGCATTGCATGCCATGGAATATTTTGATATGTTGGAAACATTCAAGGAGATTAGACTTTCCATCTTACAATTTACAATTTGCCTATATGTTTATTTTCTTATTTAACAATGTTCTTCATGTAACTAGATCCTTTAAGGCGTAGAAAATACCGATTGTTACATAATGGTACAAAAATGGACATAGTGCATCGAAGTGTCATGTTATCTGAACTTGAGTTAGTCGGTTATTGCATACGTCCTTCAGAACATAACATTAAACCATGTTCTCTATTATGAGATAGGTGTTTCCATAAAGACTACGAATAAAGAAGCGTACTAAATTGCGCTTGTCAAAGGGATCAAGGAAGCAAAAAAAATGGTACCAATCATGTTGTTGTTGTCACCAACTCTGAATTAATAGTTAACCAGATGAAAGGGACATATAGAGTTCAAAAAGCCAATTTGAATCCCCTTCATAGTGAAGCAAATAAAAAATTACTAATCAATTTCAGGGATTCACAATAGGTTGCCATGCCGAGCCGAAGATCATGCCTTCTGATATAGTGCCAAAAGCAGTGTCAACTACAAATAGGGGTCTCCAAGAAAACTTCTTACTAACATGTACTCTAGCAAAACTTCGCTATGGAAGTCAATATCTGTCTCCGATGTGTGGATGTATTATTCTTATGATTATTGTAATATCTCTCATTCCATGGTTTTATCATGGATTTCACTAAGTGGGGTTTTTTTTATGGGTAATGAACTGAACAATGTTTTTTATAACTCAAATTCTGCATATTTTCAGCAAGACATGTGCCTTATGGTTTTTTCTTTCAGAAAATTAATGATAAGCACCTTTCCATTTTTCTGTGCACGTTATTTTTTGTGTATGTAATATAACTTTGTTGATGAATGGTATCTGATGTTTTCTATAACTTTGTTGCATTCCCATACTCATGGATTTTTTTCTTCCAGTTTTCTTTAAAAAATATTAAAAAGAAAAGGTATGTTTAACTCTGAAGTGTTTGCTTGAAACACGCCACGACCGTAGTCCCTTCCGATGAAAAGCGTCACATTAGCGACTTTTATTCCTGGGCCTCGGTGAAACATGACGCAAAAACTATTCATTTCGATGGTGAAACATGCTGCCTTTATTCCTGAACGTGTTTTGGTGAAACATGCTGCAAATGCGGTTTCATTCGACGAGGAGCACCGCAACTGCAGTCTTTCACCCGATAGTGTTTAGGTGGAAAATCATTGGTCTCTTCCAATGAAATGTGTCGCAGTCTGCCACCACATGTTTTTGGATAGAGACGCTAAAAATGCGAACTCTTCGGGTGAAACAAGGTGCAGCCGCGGCCTCAATTTTCTAAGCAAGGAAGGAAGGAAATATTTTAACAATAGCCTATGGGACAGACCAACTCGCACGCTATTTTCTGCAATTCAATCCTTTGTCTGTTCAACTTGATGATGAGCGCCCCCAATTTTTCCACAGTCCCCTCATTTCATCCCAAGATTTATCCCCCAAGACATTTGCGTACCTGTCCCTATTGTCCTTAAAGGCTTCACACTCTAAAATGAAGTGTTTTTCTATCTCCACCTTACCAACGGTGCAAAATACACACACTCTTTCGGCCCAAGCTTCTTTTGGCCTTTTCCAGCGCCCCGTCTCACAATGGAGTTGATGGGAATTAGTTCTTAATTGAGCAATGAGAATTTTGTATTTCCAAGGTATATTGGCCTCTATGTACGCATTTTGATGATGATTGTAGGTAGGGTTAAACTCTTCAATATAATACTTTCTCTTTCTCCCTAGCTCTTTATCCCAAGTTCACTTGTGGAACTTATCAATAACAAAAGCCTTTATTTCTTTATTATTCATAGGGCATGTGCTCAAATACATATTCCACTTTCTAATCCATTTAATATTTTGTCGCATCCAAGTCTTCTTTCTTTTTCCCAATATGTCATTGAAGACAACCTTAGGCCATCTACCTTCTTCCATTTGCTCAACTCTTTTTAGATATCTTATGAGTCTCACCATAGCGATTGTTTCAATAGAAGCCACCCCCATTTCACTTAGCATGATTTTGTATGGCACTGAACTCTTAATTTTGAACTTGCTTGTTGCATATTTTCATATATAAAGGTATGATCATCTTCATGGGCATGTCATTTTGAATACTTATTACATTTACATTGATCTTCTTATTATAAGTAATTTTATGAACATTTTACTTATTATTCTTTAATTTATTTCTAAGTAATTAGTAAGTCTAAAATAAGTTAAGATATTTTAATATGAAATGGCCTCTTGTTAGGATCAAATAAAAATAAATAAATAACCACTATTTTAAATATAGAGGTAAGAGATTTATCATTGTTTTAATATGAAGAAGAGAGATATAAACATTCCATCTCTTTCATGCAAGAGCAAACACTTTAGCAATTGGTCATTAGGCAAACCCGTGCTTTAAGTAAATATCTCAATTTGCTGGAGATATGAAAGAGGATTCTTTGTACTAAGAATATATTTTATTGGTCTCTCCATGCATTTCATTTATCTCCATATGTACTAAATCTATGTCATTGATTCATTTATTTATTTTTCTCCTCTCACAATATGTGTGACGCCTTTCTTTGATGCAAGCACAAGTTTGTTCACATTTTCCATGCACTCTTTTCAAGAGACAATTGTGATCGACGAGATAATATGGTCATTGAGATAAGAAGGTCAAGTTCATTATTCAGTTGCATTTACATATCCTCTTTGATATCGTTAAACAATTTATAATTCGTGGACAATGATTTTGCATTCAATGTCTTCCAGGGGAAAATCATATCTAAACAAAAGACCAGGACGAAGCCCAGTGGTGTTCGACAAATATCATCCAAAGATGAAGAGGCCAAAGATCCTATTCTCATTTTTTAATTTGGAGACACACAATGCATTACAGGAGCTCACCACGAATTCAAATGGGGGGATATGTACCAATTCCTCTTAATAGAGAAGTATCAAAAAGAAAAATTAGATCAAATCACTCTCTTCGAAAAAATCAAAAAGTTGAGACTTCAACAAGTCATAGGAATACCTGAGTTGTTCCCATGTGAAAATATAATGGAATGGTTCATTCCTTCAATAGATGATATGTGATGTGTTATCAATAGTAAGGACGTGTTATCAATAGTAAGGCAGGACTACCCATCGCATGTTTTGAGCCTACAACTATGGCCTTGCAGTACAAATTTCCAGAGCCAAAGATAAGACTGACAGACGAGTGGTTGCAGTCCATAAAGATGAACTATGTGATCGTTGTCAAAGAATCTTTGCTTCCAGATGAGCACTTTTGGAAAAACACTAGTGGCATATATAATACCAAATCACTAAGGCATCCTTACTGGATGACTACTGCCATGTTGTGTAGATTGTATGGGGAAAAGGATGCAACACATTTCAAGATAGAGTGGTGCCCTCTCATATAATATGTCACTGTGAGAGGTGCTATATTTAACTAGGCAGAGATCATCTGAGACAGCTTGGAAAAAGCCGTTTTGACTCCACAAAGAGGATTTTTCAAACGATAATAAGAATTTTTCATGTCTTCGTATCTAGTGGATGTAGTTTGTGCGTTCAATTTGTCTCTAGGTATGGGATGGCATTGGAAACCTGGGGACAATCCTATTAATGTATGTTGTCATGTTTTGTCGCCCAAAAACACATCAACAATTACAAGGACATATGTGAACATTTTATTCGGCCTTTGTACACAATTTTTCATGGAACCATAGAAAAGTGCATGTCAGAAAACACCATCACCTTGGTGACACAGCTAGGATATTGGTTCCTCACTGAGAATTGGGACATCGAAGCCACCTAGTGTTGAAATATTGTAACTTCGAAGAATATTCTAAATTTATTTTATTGTTGTAACCTATCGAAGATGTTTTATTCCTCTGTTAGAATGTCACTATTGTATTTAGTCATCATAGATTCATGAGGTAAAGCCTCTGTTGTAAGTCGGGTCAGTAGAACCCTCCTTAATATAATATAATATTGTTTTGTGTCTTCCTAGGTGAAGTCGGCCCATTAAGTTTGTTGGGGTCGACTTTATTAGGAAAAAATTCAAGTGGAAGAAAGAGTATAAATAGAGGAGGTGTGTTCTTCATTTGTACACACACACTCACTTGTGTATAATGCATGGGAGAGAGAGAGAGAGAGAAATACCAGCAAGGAGAAGGAGCACATGTTTGGGGTTTTATATTTTTACTTTTGATACATCTATATAGAGGAATTTTTATTGGGTTTCCTTCCCCTTGAGGGTTTCCCAGGATAAATCTGTGTCTATCTTGTGATTGTGTTTCTTTCAGTGATCCTGCATATGCTATTGTTGTGAAATTGAATTGAATACTAATGATATCTAGCTAAGAATATGGAATATTAACATGGTATTGGAGCTATCCTGAATAGAACAACTTTCACAAGGTGAAACTCTCTCTCTTCTTCGTCCGAAAAAGAAATTAGGGTTTCGGTCGAAGTTAAAATTTTGAAGATCTGATTGCATAGAAAGTTGTGCCTCCCTAGAGCGCATCTATTAAACCCTAGATTGAAGTTTTTGAGTGGTTTGATCTTCAGGAAATTCAAACCCTAGTTTGGCCCCGAACCAGAAAAATGTAGAAAACCAACGAACAAGAAAACTACAAAATCTAAAATCTTGCAAGACAATTCGAAGGGTGAAGATTTAGAATCTCCAGAAATCATGGGTACCATTCAAATCGCCTCAATCAAGCGCATCTCCTGGTAAGGTCAATTTTTCATTTTGAGAAATTTCATTTTTTAGTAACCTCTTGGATAAGATGGCCCCAAGCACTAAGCTAGAGGACATGCTATAAGGCATAGAAAACTTCATAGCATGGAAATATAGGATTTGTCTCATTCTTATAGAGTACGATCTTGACAAATACATCAAAGAAGAAGTTGCAGAACCTGAATAATATGAAGCTAAGGAGAAGCAAAAGAAGGACCTGACTAAGGCAATGAGGATCATTGTTGATTCTATCAAAGATCACTTGATTCCTCAAGTGTCATCCAAAGAGACCCCAAAGGAAATGTATGATTCCCTATCTAGAATGTATGAAGGAAGAAACATGAACAAAATCCATTCAAGACTACTTCACAAGGGTCTCCTAGTTTAAGGAGCCGCTAGAAGCCATTGGAGACTCCCTTGATGAATATGAACTAGTTATGACTGCTCTCAATGGTATCACTAGACCTTGAGATTCATTCATTCATACATAATTTTACCCAATATAGGCCACTTTTACCTTTGACTTCAATCGCTCAGTGTGGACAAACCAGTGGACGAATTCCAAATCCGCAAGTGCCAAGTAAATCAGCTCTTCATACTCTTTCATTTCATCCATTCAAATTTTTAATTTTATGCAAAATTTTAATGTTTTAATCCAGTTTTAGGAAGGTCGTGCTGTATACACGGGTATGCAACTTACACAGTAGCGTACACGCATTTATACGCCACTTTTCCAAAGACAACCCGCGTATGATACGCTACATGTACAAAGGACAGTCACGTATACTGCGCGACATAGAAAAAACATAAGTAGGGCCAAAATCAAAGTTTTTAAATTATTTTTAATGTTTGAAAATGGCTTTATGGACAGGCTAAAACATGGTGTTGGAGTGGAGGGAGAGGGAACATGAAACCATGGACCAAGATGCACTTTGTAGTTCAGCCACAGTGCATGCATTACGATAAAGTGGATTGCTAAAGTTCTTTTGTAATTCACCTATGCGATCTAATGTCTATTTGCTGGAGTTTTTGATCAACTACTGGGATCATGATCTAGGTGCATTTGACCTACAAGGCACCGGATTCTAGAAATTTCACTGGAATACATCTATTTTATGGCGGGTTTGTCGCGATGGGGAGCACCTGTCAACTTGGAAGGTACCGGCAGGGGCGGTGACCTTCTAAGTGTTCAGAACTATATTGACAGTTACTACGCTCCTGACACTCGAAAAAGGGGAACTTGCATCCCTATTGCACATATCTATAGCTTCTATTATAGGTGTTCGTAAGCATAGTAGTAAGGGTTGTAGGATCATCACCACTCCATCTTGCAACTCGAAAACAAATGAGAATTGCAGTGGAATGCCTACATGGAGCTTTATTTGACTAGTGCTCGGGATTAATCTCGATAATGAAAAAGTAACTCTCTGATTGCAAGAGAGGCTGGCGTAAGAAATTTGGCTATTATAGTATATTGGTGGCCTTTTTCTTTGAGAGAGTGCCCACCCTTAGCCCTGCACTACCTCTACCAGCTTTCTCTCCCCGTCAGCCTAGACTGAGTGGGTGGGTAGAAATGTTTCTCTGCCAGGGCGACGATGGCTCAGTTCAGAGTGTCTACAATGATGACTTCTACTTATGGTGGGGATGACAGTTACCAGCATTGGAGCAGTTTCCATCTACTGGGATGGATTTCCGGGGTGACAAGGACCTTGTCCTCCCTCCTGGAGGAGCATGGGGAGCATCAGGTATTTTGGTTTTTCAAGTTTTTAAATTTTTATAAATTTTTTATCATAAAAGATATATACATTTGTATAAAATTTTTAATCCTTTTAATGTTTAAAATGAAGATATTGGGCCAATCCACCCTAATGGGCATCCTTGTATGTATGTACGACTAGTGGAAAGGGAGGATCAGGTTTTGATCAGGGTTCTTGAGGAGAAGCGGGTTAGGCTTACCCAAAGAGTCCCTACTTTACGCATTGAGCAAATCCCTGCCATCATGCAGGAACTAGTGGTTGGTATCCCGCCTACCTGGATACGCCTTATGAGTTGGGTAGCTAGGGAAGTGCTTGTTTACATAGAGGCCGTGGAGGCTGCAGCAGCTAAAGAAGTTGAAGATGCTCGGGAACAGGACGACCAAGATGACCAGGGTGACCAGGGTGGGTCAAGACTAGGTCTTAGGAGCATTTTATGGATTACCATCCACTTTTTGTACATTTTTGTATATCTGTACATCTATGATTGGATCTGAGGATCAAGAACTTGACCTATCTACATGGACAGATATTCACACACACACACACACACACACACACACATATATATTGACAGTTTATTTACATGTGTTTTTGTAATGTATCTGTTGTATATTTTATGGAATGTGTGTCAAATGCCAATCTAAGATATAATTCACATATGCATCAGTTAATGAATTTTGATTTCTTGGAATGTGATTGAATGTAATAAACTCAAAATTTCTTTCCAATAACCTAACTTGCAAGAATGGAAGTAATAAAATAGGGTTTCGCATCTGACAAGCTCGATTGAGATGGGAAACCACCAGTTGAGAGTCAATTCTGGCTTCCAGATGGGTGATACAATGTGACAAGGCATCCCATAAAAGTTCAATGATGGCCCTGTATTCAGCCACATTATTGGTAGAAGGACCTGGGCAAGCGCCTCCAAAGGCAACCAGCTATCCTGAGGGTGAGTAAATAACTCATGCGGCTGAAGCCAGGTTGCAAGTGTGACGACTAGTGCCATCTGCAAAACCTACGAACCACTTGGAAGACATATATAACAACCAACATATGATATAAGAACATGAACTGGCTAGCTATTGTACATAAAGTTACATACAATAAAAATACAAGAAAAAGTGCTAAGCCTAGGCATAGTACTTCTTCGGGTAGAGCCCATTTCTAGGCTCGGGCAACTTATTCCCTTCGAAATCAGTTAATTCATATGCCCCTTTCTTCAGTAATTTTGACACAACATAGGGTCCTAACCACATAGACCTGAATTTTCCTACCCCTTCAGAAAAAATCCTAGGTTTGACTGATTTATCATATTGATTTTTCACCCTATTTTTGTGAGCCTCGTTTGCAGTCAGTGCATCTCTACACAACTCATCTAAATATTCTAAGTGTAGAAAACATTCTACCAGCTCAGCCATATTAGGTAACACATGAATGGAAATTTTTAAAGATGGGATTTCACATTCAACCGGGGTTACTGCTTCCACTCCCTGAACAAGTTGGAAAGGTGAGAACCCCGTGACAGTTTTCACATTGGTTCGATAAGCCCAAAGTGCAGGATACATCATGATGTGCCAATTTGACCAGACTGTGTTAATAGTATGCTTGAGAATAGTCTTCAAGACCTTATTGACTACCTCGACTTGACCATTCGGCTGCAGGTAGAAAGAAGATGAATGTTCTTGTTTAAACCCTAGCACAATAGCCAACTTGATCATCATGTTGTTTTGGAAATGACTGCCATGGTCAATGAAAATCTCTTTATGGATACCAAAATGTGCGATAATCTGGTTAAAAATGAAAAAAGTTGTAGTTTCCCCATCAACCTTACAGGTGGGCATTGCCTCTGCCCACTTCGTGAAGTAATCTATAATGACAATGATATGTTTTTTCCCCCCAGCAGAAACTGGGTTGCACATCACATAATCTATCCCCCATTTAGTAAAAGGGCCCACGGTGATGACAGGAAATAATGGAGCAGGATGCGACCGCATCTTTCTGGTGTAAAGCTGACAAGGATGACAGTGCTTCATGGCTTCTACACAATCTTTGAAGATCGTGGGTCGAAAATAATTGACACGTAAAATATTCTAGGTCGTTGCTAACCTAGATAAATGACCCCCACACGCTCCGCTATGGGAATCATTTAGTACAATCTCAACCTCTTCGTGGGTGAGGAACCAATGCAAAACAAAGTCTACCCCTCTTCTATACAAAGTATCTCTGATGATAAGGTATTTTTTCACATCTGTGCGTAACTTGTGTCCCTCTTCCCGAGAAAAGCTTGCACGAAACTTCAAATTCTAGAGATAGATAAGTATATCCCCATACCATGGGTCAGAAGTGGAAATCAAGAAAATGTGCTCATCTAGGAATGAGTCTTCAACTGGAAATTCTGCAATGAGCTCTGCAAAAACCAAGGATTTTTTGGATTTGGCGGATTGAAAATCCAAGTCAAACTCCTGGAGAATGACTATCCATTTGTTAAATTTTCCTCCAACTATGTGTCGAGACAAGACATATTGGAAAGGATTAACATCCACCACTACTACCGTAGTCCTTAGTAAGATATAGTGATGTAACCTTTGAACAACATACACAGCTGCTAAGGCCAACTTTTCAACGTGGGAGTACCTAAGTTCAGGGCCAGTCAAAGCACGACTAAGATAGTAGACGACATGCTCTTGGAGCTTATCATCCTCTTGGATTAGCATTACCCCAATGGTCAACTCAAATGCATCCAGATACAATATAAAATCATGAGAGTAATATGGAAGATGCAATAAAGGTGCCGAAAACAAAGCTTTCTTTAATGCCTCGAATGCAAGTTGTGCGGTCTCATCCCATACAAATGGGGTGTCCTATTTCAACGGGCGCATGAAACCTTTGGCGATCTTGGAATAATTCATGATGAAACATTGAAGAAATTTAGACTTCCCTTGCAGGCTCTGAAGTTTCCTGATGAAACGAGGAGGAGGCAAATTTATAATGGCCTCAACTTTAAAAGGATCCACTTGAATACCTTTGTTAGAAACAATGAACCTGAGCAGCCTACCTGACTCGACATAGAAAATACACTTGTGGGGATTCAAGCGAATTTTATAATGTCTCCATCATTCAAATATTAAACGCAAGTGATCTGGGTGATTGGTCCTCTTATGAGAATGTGTTGGAAGACAATCAAGGTAGGGTTCGACAATAGACTTAATGTCATGAAAGGCAAAATTCATTGCTCGCTTAAAGGTAGCCCCTGCATTTTTCAATCCAAAGGGAATTTTCTTGTACGCAAATGTAACCCAAGGACAAATGAAATTTGTTTTATGTTGGTCTTTTGGATTGATTTGAATCTGATTATACCTGGAGAAACCATCCATAAACGAAAAGACTTCACTTCCCTCACAAGCATCAATGATTTGATCTATGAACGGTGTGGGGTAGTTATCCTTTGGACAAGCCTTGTTTAAATCACAGAAATCAGTACAGACACGTATCATCCCTTTCTTTTTATCAACGAGAACAGGGTTGGATACCCATTCCGTCAAAGCTATCGGGTAAATAAAACCAGCTTTCAGCAATTTTTCAACTTCAGCCTTAACGGCTGTCGCTTTACGCGGATTGACAGGTCTAGATTTTTGTCAAACTGGTTTGACATTAGGATAGGTTCGGATTTCATGTTCAACAATTGATGGATCTATGCCTGGAATCTCCTCATATGACCAGGAAAACACGTCGCGAAACTCCTTAAACAAGGCCGTATAGATAGCAATCTCCTCCGGAAAGCAGTTTGCACCAATATATACATTTTCCACAACATTGGGATTCGCAGAGATGTTGATAGGAATAGTAACGAAAATATTTGCCATATTCCCCTCGGTAAAGATTCCCTCCCTTGGTAAGGGATTGATTGGTATATCAGCATCACTTGCCAGTCTCATATGGAACTCTGGAAGAAAGTAGGATCTATGATGAAGATATTCATAGATCTTATCACATCCGCACATAACTTCCAAAATGGCTTCATCAAATGGCAAAACCATATCTAAGCAATCATTAGTATACAAAGATTTCTCTGCCCAAGCAGGCAGATAGGCTTATTTCGGCTCCTCTGAGACTGTAGGAGGAATCGAAACAAGATCAATAGTGGTGTTAACAATAGCTTGATAAGCTACTTCCATTTCCAATAAAGGCATTTCAGGCTCATGACAGGAAGGAAGGACCCAAGTATCCCTTCTATCGCCAACCATTGCAATAGAATTCCCTACACTAGTAGAACCTAAATAGTTAATCGGGGTTGGGTTATCAAATGTTCCCATTAATGATGAATACATTCCAGCCCCTAAGTTCTCTGAAGAAGGTTTGACATGATCAACCAATGGCATGGTAGACTCATTAGTTTCCATGCGGCCCTTCCAAGTGAAACTGAGTTGGTCTAATGTAACCAAATTCCCTTCGTGTGGAAACACTACTACCCGAAGAACGACCGATGCGATGGAAGACATGGCATAAGTCCAACTTCTCCCCAGGAGAAAGTTATAATCCCACGGTGCATCAATTACCTCTACTTCAACAAACACGTCCTTCCCTGCCAACTTTATTTCGAAAGATGGAAATATACCATGTGCACGAAATGACCTTCTGTCAAAAGAAGTAAGCAGGGTGTTCGATGGAACTAGCTCTGGAGATCCAAGAACCTTCCAGCAAGACAAGGACATGACACATGTGGAAGCACCCTCTTCGACAACTGCTCTTCCAATGGTTTTTCTGCCATGGATAACATTTATCGATAAGGCCACATGATATGGCAGGCGAATTTTGACATCAGACAAATTAAACTTTGCCATGAGGCTCAATGAATCCATACTACCTAAGGATGCTAAGAGTGCATCTCGCTAGGTAGGACAACTCTGTAACACCTCCGAAGTTGACATCGCATAAGGGGTTTGGGATAAATATTCAACTACAGAGTAATTGGCTGCAACCCTAGCGTTAGGATTGTGCAATGCTTTATTGAAGACGCCTTTTGGTATCTTAGGCATAGTTTCAAAAGGTTTTTCAATTGTGAGAGGGTTAGAAGTTTCACCTATAGACTTACCCTTCTCAAGAGCCTCTGTCTCATAGTTCTTGTTTCTAGTCTGGAGTAAGGTTTGGGATCGAACCATGTTGATATAGTTTGGGTCAGGGGCATTAGTAGTGCCCCTTGCTACATTAGAACAGTTGATTGTTGATTTTGCAACATCTTCTAAGTTTGATCCATAAGAGGGCATTGATGGGTCAAGTGATCTTTCTGGCACAACTTACATGGAAATTTCACCTTCTTCTTCTCTTTTTTGCCCCCATCAGCATTTTTTTTGGGTTTCAGCTCATTTTGGTTTCCCTCACCTTTATTCCCCTTTTTATTTTTCCCACCAAGCTGCTGATTGCCCTTTCAGGAGGATTGAGCAAAAATGTTTGCATTTTGGGGTGAGGGGGCAGCCTTTGCTGCCTCCGCTGTAGACTATTTAATAGACAAGTCATTGAGTTATTTTGCCAAAGATTCCACAGTGGGAGATTTAACTGAACCAACCACACCATCAACATGGGGTCCAGGCTTAGGTTTGTCAACACTATGTGTTGGCCTCGGTGCATCAGGGATGATTTCATATAGAATCCCAGACTGAGAATATATCATATCTAACTGCTGGGCCCTGTGGATAGCCTCTTCCTCATTAGTTACTCCCGAAGTGGATACATCCTTAGATATATATGGCAATAAGGACTTAAGGAACCATTCTAACAAAAACTCGGAAGGGATAGTGGCCTTAATGATCCTTTTCCATCTTCGCCACACTTGGATATGATCCGAAATATGAGTTCCTTTTTCCTTCCAAAAGGTGGACAATAAGTCTGTGCCGGCATCATACTGGACGGGAAGCTAGAAATGATTAAGGAACACATTAGCTAAGTCCCAAAAACTATCAAATGCAATAGAGGGTAGTTCAATGTACCACTTTGTTGCGGAACTAGTTAGAGTTCTTTGGAACAATCTCAACCGAAAGGTGTCATCAGTCAATGAGTTGGAAGAGCACCACAAGTGAAAGGTGGTGATATGAGCCCTTAGGTCTTCACCAACTTTGCCTTGGAATTTTGGAATATCCAAGGGTAATTTGGTAGGGACAGGTGGCCAGGTGGCATCATGTTTCACCGGGTCATTCATTAACTTGGACAAGTCTTACAAGTTCAAAGTTTCCAGGAAAGGAAGTTTTGGTCTAACCGGAGCCTAAAAAGTACGAGCTTGGGAAGTAGAAGGACTTACCCCCTAATTTCCAAAAGTAAAAGTGAGGTTTCCCCCAGCTACCGATTGCAAAGTAGTCGAACCACTTTGGAAATGATTCCACCCATAAGCCAGTGGATTGTTCATATGTGGTGCAGTGTATGTGGTTCAAGCTGCTCCAGTTGAAACTGGAGTTTGAAAACAGGAGCAAGTATCCCTCTGCTAAAAGGAGAGAAAGGAGAGCTCATGAAAGGAGCCGAAATCGGTGTTTGAAAACCTTGACCATAAGGGTTAGTGTTTCCAAACTGCACCCCTACATATGCAGGTGTGGGGCCTACATATGGAGTGGATGGGGGAATGTGCCCCCCATTCCAAGTAAAAACCTGGACAAATGAAGAGGATCCAACAGGACCACTCTAAGCAATGTGTGCAAAAGAAGTTGAAGCAGAAGGTACACTAGGAATCCTAGTGACCAACCCACCAAAAGTGCCTGCCACATTTGTGGAAGCCGGTGGTTGAACCACCCGACTAGCTGGAGTCAAGGGAGTAGCAGGTATACTTGTTCTAGGGGTACCAACCAGGGGAGGTGGCACTTTTTCAGCCAGAATATCTGAAATGGGGGTAGAAGGACTTTCTCCTGCACTAGACATTAGTCTGCTCACAGGAATACCAATCACAGGTGAATTGAAAGGACGAACCTAGATGATCATAGGATCGTTTAGGTCAGTAAGAGGTGAATTAAAATTTCTTGCAAACTTGTCAGCTTGCAAGTCTTCTATCTCTACTGTGGTTGTATCAACCTGGTTTTCCCTAAGTTCTGGTTCACCCAAAACTTCAGTAATTCCTACCAGTTTGAAAGAACCATATGCGTCTAATCTCCACCTTTGAGGGGGTGGTGGAGGCTCCAATGTAGTAAATGGAGGAATATTTTGCAACCTTCTTGACCTTCTGAGAGGTTGGTCCTCAACACTTGAAAATTTGAATCTTCACACCCTAAGGTCAGCAAAGCACAAACAAACCACAGAGCAATCACTACAAAATTTCCTAAAGCCACAACAAACACAAGGGCTATAAGATATGATTTCCAGAAGAAATCCGAGAGATAGTTACTTGGCGTCCTTGAATATGTTCTTAGGCACAAGTAGAGGAATCACCCACCACCCTCCCACACTTTCTACAAGGGTTACCTTCCAAGCCCATCCAAGGTCAACCAAAAATAGCTTTTCGGTGTACCTCTATATAAACCCTAGATCTCAAAAGAGACTGAAGGCTACCGAAACTATATTGGTAGTCTGGGGGGATAGTCGCAAGCCTAGTTCATATGCATGACAAGGTAGCAAATCCCAAAACCCTATCTAAGACAGAATCTCCAGATGCGCAAAAACCTTGGTCTATGCTTTGACAAGGAATCATAGGGTTATCTCCTCAATCCAAGCCTCCACGCGGCCTCGTGCTTAACTCTTGTTTGAGAGGAGCTTCCCAGATACAATCAACATGGAAGAGGATTTACTTAACGATTGGCCAAATACATTTGAATTTAAATACTTTTGGAGAGTTAAACCCCTATTCCACAAGTCTAGCCTAATCTAGTTGGTGTATGAGCCTATAAAATAAA
Source organism: Pseudotsuga menziesii (assembly GCA_001517045.1). Taxonomy (NCBI): domain Eukaryota; kingdom Viridiplantae; phylum Streptophyta; class Pinopsida; order Pinales; family Pinaceae; genus Pseudotsuga; species Pseudotsuga menziesii. The sequence goes on from LPNX010157915.1 coordinate 348,465, forward strand.
ACTTACTAATAATTTTTAAATTATATCGTTCATTTTAAGGGTTGTTCTTAGTCAGAAGGTAAATGGCGTGAAAGATTGTGATGTTATAGACTTGATAAGAAAAAGTAAAATGATGTATAAAGCAAATTGCAACTACTTAAACCAAATTTCTTTTCTTTTTTGTAAATGTAAGCTAATGAAATTGAAACTAAGTGTTACAAAACTAAGACTTTTTTTATAATTTTTGAAATTGTAATTGAAGAAATACTTAAAAGAAAACGACTAAGTGCAACTAAATGCAAAAGTATAATATTTTTTTCTTCACTTTTTCCAAATTCTTCAAAAACTACAATGCAACAAAATGCAAATTTTTTGAGCAAGTTTGAATAATCAAAGCATATAATAAGTAAAATGAAATATAAAGGACCCAACATAACCTGCTTCAACCAAAAAAGAAGAAGACTCGGAAAAAACCGACTTAGAGAGACTATTGAACCAAAAAGTCCACTAGACTCACAAAAGAACAAATGCCACCCTGACACTACAAAATGCAATACAAAATATAAAGTATCCAAAGCCCTGATCACTGACCTAGAAACAAAGCACTGAACTCATCAACCAAGCAGGAGGACCAACTTTGAATTATGAGATGAAAGAAAATTCAAACCAAGAAAGCTCAAAGGCTTGAAAACAAGCACAAGGTGTGACACAATACTTTTAGACTCGTAGAGTCATGCCAGAATCAGAAGACTCCCAAGCAAGCAAAAATCAAATAGAACATGGACAAGGAAACCCTACTAAAAAATTATGTTGCTACAGGATATACATGACTATGTATGCAGGCAACCCGCGTACCATACGTGACTATCTTATAGAGCAACTCGCATATACAAGTTGTTATACGCGACTGTGTATAATAGCAACCCACGTGTACAAAAAAAAAAGTAAAGGCTTCTAGGAATACTACACTATGAATTAAAAGCAAGATAAAAAGACCACACTCAGAATAAGAAATAGAGAAAAGACTGGTAAAGAACCTACAGGATAAACCCACAGCAGGCTGGGCTCCCCAATGGAATCGCGAGTTTTGTTGTTCAGAACATTTCACCCTTGTAACCTAGGGTCTGAGGTTACCAACTTACTACTAACTTGCAGACAATTAGCTTTTACAGAGAATGGAAAGAGAATAGGAAGAAATTCTTGACTTACCCGATTAACGACGGTTGATCCAAGCTTTATCTTCTCCCGCTCCAATCTTATCCAAAGCTTCTAGGGATGCTTCTCTTCACCTGCAAAGAGCCAATTATTCAAGCAATATCTCATACATATATAAATCAAAGGTTAGATGAAAAGCATAATAATAACATCATTGAACATATTCATTAAACCAAAATGCATGAGATAGATACAATACAAGATTGGAAGAAGAATTCTCTTTGTTAACAAAAGGTGAATAGGTAAGAATACAACCAAGCTTCTGACACAAGGACTCCTTTGCAACTGAGGAATCTGATTTCTATTGCTCCAAGACTCTGAAGATATACCACCAGCATAACTTTTCTCTTCCAAAATTGATTGATTAGCCCCATCCCAAGGCCTCTATTTATACTTTGGAAATAGAGAGGTTTTGAAGGTTAGGATGGTTGAGATGGTTGGGATAGTTATGGATTAGGACCCAAATAATATTATCTAATGATGATTTATATTTTTTAAGGTCGAATTAAGGTATAAGCGGGTATTAATATAGGCAACTCGCATATGACACGCATGTTGCTCGAAGTAAACTCGCGTATGCAAGTATACGCGGGTTGCAATGCACATAGTCGCATATGACAGGAAAGTTGCAATGCACATAGTCGTGTATGCATACCAAAACTCAGAGTAAAAATATATAAGGTTGTTATGAAGATAATGCATCAAATGTCATGCACATCTATAGTGTTTTGGCCACTTCAATCTAAATTGTCCTTTTTTGTACTGACATGATGAATGTCAGCACTCAGACGGAGAAGTGCCATTTTGGATGATAACACTAAGGAGAAGCACAAGAAGGACCCGATTAAGGAAATGAGGATCATTGTTGATTCTATCAAATATCACTTAATTCCTCAAGTGTCATCCAAAGAGACCCTAAAGGAAATGTATGATTCCCTATCCATAATGCATGAAAGAAGAAACATGAACAAAATCCATTCAAGACTACTTCACAAGGGTCTCTCAGTTTAAGGAGACGCTATAAGCCATTGGAGACTCCCTTGATGAATATGAACTAGTTATGACTGCTCTCAATGGTCTCACTAGACCTTGGGATTCATTCATACATACTATGTGTGCTAGAAAAGAAATCATGAAGTTTGACATTGTATGGGAAGACTGCATCCAAGAGGAGGCTAGAGTAGCCAATAGAGAAGCTCTACTTAAAGAATATGATCAAGCCCTAGCCACCCATACTAAAAGAGGAAGAAGTCAATATAACTTCAAGAAGGAAAGAAACAAGGAGTCTCCACCTCCTAAGAGGTTCCAAAGGAAAAGAGAAAATAATCAAAGGAAAAACTACTCCAAATTTCAATGTTACAATTGTCACAAGATCAAACAAATTGCTAGAGAGTGTCTATTGAATAAACACTAATATAAGAAGAATAACAACAAAATACATCATGTACATGTAGCTGAATATGAATAAGAGGAAGAAGGACCTCGAAGAAAACAAGCAAAAGAAGAAGATGCAGAAGAGTATGTATTATTCTCTACACTCTCTGGGTCTGTGGCACCTGGAGAAGAAACATGGCTTATTGATAGTGGTGCTTCAAAGCACATGGAAGGACAAAAGAAAACTATGTCAAAATTTGAAGAGAATAACTCTCCTCAGAAAGTATCATTAGGAGATGACTATCAATATCCTATCTAAGGTATTGGTGAAGCAAGCTACGAGCTTGATTCTAGAACCCCCATGAAAATGAAGGAATTCCTATATGTACTAAGTTTGAAGAAGAACTTACTTTATATCTATTCATTAGATAAGAAATGATATAGGGTTACATTTATAGATAGACAAGTTCTTATGTGTCCCAAAGGAAAATCAATTGAAGATGCAGGTGTCATTCATGAAGAAGGAGGATTATATAAACTCAATGGAAATTTGGAAACAACCCTTGTTCATGGGACCATCAACGCATGTGAAATATGGAATAGGAATTTGGCTCACATCAACTACAAGGTGCTACCCTATGTGAGAAAAGTAGTAATAGGTTTACCAAATTTGAAAATTGATCATGAAGGCACTTGCAAAGGATGTGCAAGAGGAAAGAATATCAAGAATCCATTTCCGAAGAGTGAAACAAAGGCTAAATGTACGTTGGAATTAATATATCCTAATATATGTGGTCCAATTCCCTCCACATCTTTGAGTGGTTATTCAAGAAAGACATGGATATATTTCTTGAAAACAAAGGATGAAGTATTTAGAAAATTCAAGGAATTCAAATCCTTGATAGATAATCATTCAGAAATAAGTATCAAGATACTTAGAACAGATAATGGTGGAGAATATATTTCAAAATAGTTTGAAGTATTTTGTAAAGAAGATGGAATCAAGAGGGAACTAACCACTCCCTATAATATTGAATAAAATGGTGTTGTGGAAAGAAATATTAGGACCATTATGGAAGCAGTGAAGACAATGAGACATGATCAAGATCTTCCTATGCATCTATGGGATGAAGCAACAAGAACAATAGTTTATGTACATAATATATTATCCCCTAGTGCCCTTGGATTCAAAACTCCTGAAGAAATTTTCACAAGAAATAATACTGAATTAGGCCATCTCAAAATGTTCGGTTGTCCAGTATATGTTCACATTCCAAAAGAAAAGAGAACCAAATTGAATCCTTCCAAAAACAAGGGAATATTTGTTGGATACTATGAAGTCTCCAAATCCTTTAGAATATACATCCCAGGATTCCATCACATGGAGATTATTAGGGATGTAACATTTGATGAAGAAGAAGCTCTCAAGAGATCCAAAAAGTCCCAACATGAAGAAGTATATGAAGAATATATACTTCCCAGAAATGTAGAAGTTGCACCCTCCCTTGAAAATGAAACATCAAAGGATCATGATATGCTAGACCCTATAGAAACTCCTACTATGAGTATATCACAAAAGAGAAATCCTGATTGGGTAACATAAATCATACAAGAAGCAGAGAAGTATGGATCTCCAGAAGGCTCCACAAGAGTAAGCAAGAAATCAAATCCATTCTCCAGTTATGTAGCTTTAATGTGTGACCTTGTAGATCAAGGACCTACCAGTTATGAAGAAGTTGTACAGAAGAAAGAATGGGTAGAAGCAATGATGGAAGAATACCAATAAATAATGAAGAATGATGTTTGGGATATAGTTCTATCAGCCTTGAGAAATCATCCTTCCTTTACAATGAGGTGGATAATTTAAACAGGGAAAGCATTACTTCGATCCTTCATTTTAAAATGGAGCCTCTTGCTACAGGCTTTAAATACCTGGGTTTTTGTCTAAAACCACTTGGGTATCGTCTTAGTGATTGGAATGGATTATAGGCATGTTTGAATAAAGAATAACCAATTGGGCATATAGACTGCTTTCACTTGGTGGAAGGATGATTCTAGTTAGGTCTGTACTTTATGGATTAGCAATATATTGGTTTTCCCTTGCTCGCATTCCAAGATCCAAATTAATTTTCCTTAGATGTTGTATTTTCTCCTTTCTTTTGAGTAGTACAAAAGATAAATAAAAGTTACACTTGGTTGACTGGAACACTTTGTCCAGACCCTTTGAGTATGGTGGCTGGAATATCAAAAATATTTATTGGTTTGGTACAACTCTCACACTGAAAAGATTATGCATGATCTTAAGTGGTAAAGGTACTTGGAGTATAGTAGTTGGCCACAAATATCTTAAAAACACTTATCTTCATTCATGGATCTGTAAACATAACTTTCCTATACTCAGTACCTCTTATTTCTGGAATGGTTTCATTCATTCCCTCACTTGGATCACTAGAAAATTGGGTTGGAAGGTGGGTGACGGCAGATTTATTAGGCTGGGATTGGATCCTATTGCAGGAATGAGTACTTATTTATTTCTCTCGGAAGGTATCAGAGATTACTTGTTGATTGTGGGTTCACACATCTTTCTTAAGTTCATAATTTGAACCTTAGTACTTGTCACCAGTCTTATTGGCATTCTGCAGCTGATTTAGATCTTGGAGGTATTTGGGTTGAACAATGGACTAAGTATACTAATGGACTAGCTCACGGTGGAATTAGATTGAAAGACTCAGAAGATAAACTTCTCTAGTTATATAACAAGGATTCGGGAGATGTCATGGATAGTATGGCCAACAACCTCACTGTTTCCTCTCTGGCACCTCCTTCACCAGTCATAACCTATTCACAGATATGGTTCTTTAAAATCCCTATAAAAATTATCTATTTTGTATGGCTGAGTATTGAAAATCAGATTAACACTTGTAATAACTTGAGAAAGAAAGGTTGGTCAGGTCCTAACAGGTATTCTATGCAATTTATATTAGGAATCAGTCAATCACCTCTTTGTGGAGTGTACTTTTACAAGGAAGGTTATAAATTTGCTCTACAAGAAATTCAACAGCTTTGTCACATACCCATACCCCATTATCATGCGGAATAAAAAAATTCATTGAGAACCTTTACTATTCATCGAAACACAAGGCATGGCCGCGAACCACTTCTCCATAATTCCAACACTGTCGCACTCCCTCCCATCTGCCATTGATCAATTAAACGATTTGCAAGGAAATATCTCTAAGGAAATCAGACGCCGGAGAGAAAACGCGACGGAAATCAACGGTCCCAAATGGTCCTGCAGCTGGAACCAAATCGATGTCTAAGAATCTGCCCGCAAAAATCAACTGTGCGGAAATCCCGAGTTGCGGGGTCAAAAAATTATGAAACTTGCAATCTCACTTCCCGCAACCCGCATCCCACATCGGAAACAGATCAACGATGGACAATCATCCCGCAAAGATTGACGGTGCATAAACTTGAATTGCGGGATTGGGAATGTGGAAATCGCAACACCACGATCCCACATCCCGCATCTTGCAAGTTGCAGAAGGGAAAATTGCGGAACCCAAAATCCGCGAACTGGGATCCCACAAGTTACGGAAAGGAATAATTCTAGCAGGAAACTCAACTTTTTAACTAAAGTCTTGGATCGATTTGATCATTCTGGCCATTACCAATCTGGCCAATCTACCCTGCAACTTAGTTTCAAACGCATTGAGGGAAAACATACTTAGATGCATATAATTACAATTATTCAAAGGAACAATGTGTCAATTCAACAAAGAAACATGTTCATCACATTCCATCAAGAAAAACAATGCAAAAAATACAATTGTAGAGATTAACATAGACAAGAACACTTATCTTGAACATAACTTGTCTCGCAACCAGCTATGTCGTTGCGACGTTCCACCCAACCATAGGCCAGTGTGCTCATCAATCTCTCAGCAACATCACCACCCCCGAGCTAGGCATGATTTCCTACAGGAATAAGGGAACACTAGCAGACTCATACATAGCCAAGGGTGCAATAACACTTAGCCAAGCCAAAACATTTGGGTTTATCAAGATGCAAGGGGAAACACACCAACAGATGGGTTTCGTAGACCACCCAGCTAATCCATCTCATAGTTGGATAGAATAGAATGAACACAGTCAATCCAACCTTCACCTGTAAGGACCAGTCAAGCCAAGAGATGGGCTTATCAGACTGTACACAGTTAAGCCATCTCACTGTTGGGTTTATCAGGCTAACTAGCCAAGCCATCATTCACATTTGGGTTTATCGAACTGTCCAGCCAACGGTTACTCACAAGGTCAAACACAACAAGACACATCCAAGACAACATATGGGTTTATCAGGCTACTAGCCAAGCCATCTTTCCAGTTGGGTTTATTAGGATTCTAAGGAAATGGGCAAGAAGAACTGCTAAGCTAGTGAGCTCATCTACAAATCTAAGAACAACTTCACAAGACCTATCTGTCCTGGCTTCCCAACTTCCTACACACCCAACACAAGGAAATGTCCCCTTCTCTGCTCCACAGTGCCTCAGGCTACACCTTCCCTTCCAGTGCTCTTCAGGATGTGCATAGTAGGTTTACCAGCCACTCTTATCTTATCATGAGGTTCCTGTTGACTAGATTTTCATTGATGTCAACAGGTGTGTGTTAGTGTGTCTTGGTGCTTCTTGAGGAGCCTTTGAGGGTTGAGTAAGTGTCAGTGTCTAAGGAGACCTTTTGACTTTGTCTAAAGCCCTTGGAGCCCTTGGAGCCCTTGGTACATTTCCAAAATCCCTATAGAGTGTTCCAATACCCCTAAGTTGCCTTATGGTTTCCCAGTACCACAACCATGCCCTTTTGTCTTAGATTGTGTCCTTGGTGGGTTGAAAAAGTTGTAAGAGTCCAAATGACCCTTTCAGTGGTCATTTTCATTTGTTAGAGGTCATGGTACCCTAAGAGAAGCCCAGGCACTCCCACACCTTGATCGTCTTATTTATGAAGTTGTGGTAACTTAACTAAAGTCCTTAAAACCATTACCTTTGGTCCCCTAGCCTACATCTACCCTATCATTACATAATGATACCTTTGTACCTTTACACCAGCCCCTTAAAACCCATAAGATCCATAAAATCCTTAACCCTAAAAATAATAAGACCACTAACTAAAGAAAATAATAAACCTAATCTTTGAAGAATTAAAACATTTTTTTTAATTAATAAAACCTTAACCATTTAAGTATTTTAAAAACCATGTAAATTTTACAAATTACTTAAAAACATAAAAATAAAATGAAACTCCTTTAATGAATAAAAAGTGGTTATTAAAGCCTGCTTAAGAATAAATAAATTTTTTTTAATAATAGAAGAAAACTCTCCTCCAACATTAATAAAAGTTTAAATGAAACATTATTAAAATCAATTGAAAAAAACTCCAACCTTCCATAACAATTCGGCCCCCATTAAGTTATTATAACCCTTCACGTATATAAATACACACTCGTTACCTTTAAAAACAAAAATGTGGAGTGTAATATTTGCTCTGAAATTTGGGTATATACAGGTGCTCTGAAATTCAGCGATATACAGGAGGTCTGAAATTCGGTTATGTACAAAATGTCTGAAATTCGGTCAACTGAGGCAACCAAGTTTTTTTTCAAGTCAAAATTGATTAGCTCTGGGAAGATCTGAAGTTGTGCACTTGTCCCTTACAACATCTGAAGTTTGCAAATTATTAAAGGCATCCGAGTGCTGTAAGTGGACTGGTAATGAAAGTATTAGCAAGATGACAAAAGTGGTTTTGACTTGACATGGTTAGCAATTTGTAGCTTGGACTGAGATTTATTCGTTGGTCCAAGGTAGAAGTTCGCAAGCAGCAGAGACCCAAATTTTCCACAGTATTTTTCTCTTGGTCCCAAATATCCTTAACATCAGTCATCATTCCAGTCTTGAGGTCTTTTACAGTAAAGAAGCAGACCCAAACTTCTACAGTAGTCTATGTTTGTAGCAGTCTGAGTTTTTCATGGGTATGACTTGTAGCAGCAGTGAAGAGAGAGTCCTGAAATTTTCTTCATACTTGTACATTCTGAACTTGGAAGTTTAAATAGTTCATCATACAGTTGAAGCAGCTCATCCACAGTACTTACAGTCCGAGTCTTGGTGGTAGTTTGCGAGTTTTTGGAGAGTAATTACAGTTAGTTTTTGCAAATAGCAGTCCCGAATATTCTAAACAGCAGTGATCATCATCCACAACACAGTCCAAGGTATGTTGGCATGATGATGGTGTATAAGTATTGTGTGAACAATATTGAATGAATATAGTGGTATGATGATATGGATGCTATAAAGTAATGATACACTCTTACATTTTATGATGACGATGATATGATGCTACATGGTATGATATGATGATGATAATGTATGAGTGATATGTATACAGTGGTATGTACAAACAATAATGTACAACTATATGTATACATGTGTATGTACTAGTATATTTCTATGCACAATGGACCTGTGATCTATACTCTATGATGATGCTCTCCCATGCTGTGATGAACACTCTATGATGCACACTCTCCTATACATGCTATGATGCAATGATGTGATGATGCATACTACACTATGCACTCTATGATGTACATGTATGCCATGGTGTGATGACACTCTTCTATGCACTATGATGTATATTTGTTGATGACGCATAAACGATGCACATTGTATGATGATGATGAGATGAATTGATGATGATGTACACCCTATGATTATCATACCTTGATGATGACATGTTCAGACCTTGATGTTTGATGACTTGACACTAACCAGCAGTATTGTTGTTTAATATGACAGTGATGACATGGGCAAAAAGATGATGTGGCAGTGATATCTACAAGGATGATTTGACAATGACTAGAGTGTAGAGGTTATTAGCTACAGAGTTTGGTATGTGACAGGTCCATAGGTTTGATAATATTCTTCTTATCAGGGTGGCAAGATGGGGGAAGGAAAGGAGATCGTAGCCTCCTTTCGGTTGAAACCGAAAAACTAGGGAGTGTCAGTTTCCTTCAGGTCATATCCTGTAAATCAGGGGTCATAGTCTCCTTCCAGTTGAAGCTGGAAAATTGAAGTCTATATAATAAGGGGGTTGTTCCCTCCTTCCAGTTATTTCTGGAAAACTATTTTTAAAAGGCTTCTGTGGTTTTACCCCCATAACTTGGGTTTCCACGTCAAAAAATATTGTGTACTGTGCATCTCGTTATTTTTATATACATTGATGATGTGCTGTGATTGGTGATCAGCAACTTGCTTTTGATTAAAATTTTAAATAGTACAAATACTAATTCACCCCCCTCTCAGTATTTCAACAGTTCCACACTAAGTTTATCAAGTACATTCTATGTCTCTCCCATTCCTAAGTCTTGTACGTAGTTCAGACCCAAACTAGGGTGCACAATACAACAACCACATGAAGACTCCACAACTCAAGATTACTTTGGAATGCGAGTAACAAGGTCTCATACACTCTATAGATAAGATAATGCTGCAACACAACAATCACAGTCTTTTCAAGGGAAAACACTTGCAGAACACGAAGGATAGACATAGGGAGAGCTCAGCTGCTTAAGAGCTTCCCCACGAATGGAGAACGAAGATGGTAGTGAATGAATGAACCAGAATGAATGAATTAGCATGTCCTGCAGCCCCCAAAATGTGAGAGTAAAACCAAAACGTGAATGCATGAGTCAAACTAGCATACAGTTCTAGTGTTTTCTTGTCCATGCAAGCAAAACACGACATTCCAAAACTGGGTGCTTTGCCCAATTCGAATTTTCCAATACTCTTCCCCTTCCAAGCAATAACTACCTCAACCACCTTCTAGTAGAATAAATGGTTGGGAAGAGAAGACAAGAAAAAGGGTAGTTGACAGTTTTGATGGTTTCTCCCCATGACATGTGACTTTTCCCCAAACTGACTCAGGGTTAACATTCCCACCCCATTATCCTTAGGAAAATCATGCCCCCATCTCATTATTCGTTGCATTGTCATAGCTGGCTGTGGGTTTTTCATTAATTTGCATATTTACATGATGTTTACAAACGTGCTTGACTTCGCACAGAAACCATTGGCATCAATCATGGTATCCTATATACCAAGCATTAATCAATGACAGGACCTTGGCCTTGAACTCCTTGTCATGATTTCATATAATATTTACATCATATACATTAATGCAGCGGGGTCAAAACCGGGGTGTTACATGCTCTCTCGTATGGGACGATGTCTGTAATACCCCAGTTTTGACCCTGTTTACATTAAAATGTATATGATGTATATATTGTAATTAATCATGGTGAGGAGCTAAAGGCAAAATATCCACTATGTATTATTGTTTTATGTTTCGACGATTAAAATCGATGCCGATGGTATTTTGTGCTAGCCAGGCACATTATAATTTTGGACACCATGTACATATGCAAATTAATTAAAAACCCACAAACAACTATGTCAATGCAACAATAATGAGAAGGGGCATGATTTTACTAAGGATAAGGGGGGGAGTGTTTAACCTTTGGGGGACAACCATGAGTCAAAAGATGAACCCATCTAGCTGCCAACCACCTTTTTTTTCTTTCTCATCCTTTCCTTGTCTCATCCACCAACCTATTTAATTCCCAGGCGTTGGTTGGGCAGTTATTTCCTTGAGGGACGTATGCATGGGAAGGCGTCAGTGTGGCAGGACTGTCAATCCTTTGACCACATGCATGCCCAGATGTAGATGACATTCAGCTCCTCACACGGGAAAAGAACGATTCTACATGCACGTAGGCAGCTGTTTTGGTTTCCAAACGTAGGCAGGCATTCACGTTCTGGTTTTCCTTTCATGATTTGGGGTCGTGTTCTTCATCTTACACAGGCTGGGAGATCGTGTTGTCTTCCCCATGAATTTTGGGGTGCTGTGAGTCGTTTTGGCCACGTTAGGGCCATAAACAACTCTAGAAATTGAGTTGCTCAGTCTGAGCTATTTTAGCAATTCCCTTTCCCGATCTTGACTTCCATGGTGTTCCTTTCAATCCCATAACTGTTATTTGCTGTGTGTGCATACCATTGTTGGTCTTTGGATTGTTTTGGAGTGGAAATGAGGTTTGAGATCGCTTGACAAACCTAGTATGTGCAGGAGCCTCATAGGCAGAGCTAGAGGGCTGGATTTCTTCTCTGCATCCCCTGAATAGAACTGGAAGGGAAGGAATAGCCTGAGGGACTGTATAGCAGAGAAGGGGATGCTTCCTTGTGTTGGGTGTGTGTGGATGTTATAGAAGTCAGGCTAGTTCTGGTGTAGGTGTCCATAGCTCTTGGATTGAGCTCACTAGCTTAGAAACCAGCCTTTCCAACTCCTGTATAGCCTGATAAACCCAATTGTATTGGCTTGGCTGAACTTCTGATAAACCTTGTCTATGTGTGAGACTGCTAGTGTTTCCTTATTCCTTGTGGGAATCATGCCCATCTCGGGGTGATAGTGTTGCTGATAGATTGATTAGCACACTAGTCTATGGTTGGATGGAACGTTGCAGCGACATAGTTGGTTGCGAGACGAGCTTCTTCATAAGATAAGTATCTATGTGTTGATCTATCCACTTGTATTTATTTATGAATTATCATGAACATGTGAATGTATTGGATGAATGTGATTGCTTCTGCTATATAACTACATGTTTATACTTCTATGTATGTTTTATTTTCAATGCATTTTGAATTATGTTCATGAGGCTAGATGGCTCAGGCTAAGTAGCATGATAGTCCTCTCCGCTGAGGATGTGGGGTGTGGACATGACAGACTGGTATCACAGTGAGGTTGCAGCATTGGGCCTCTATGGGCCAAGAAGAACAGTTAAAAGAGGTTGGGTAACCTCTATTGAGTAAATTCCAGCAGAGAAATTTTTGAAATTTCTCTAAGTATGGAAATATTGAAATAATTTGGCCAAGTCTATCATCGGAAGAGAGTCGATGTAGTGGCTAGAACGGCTGAACACAGCCACACTAGCGACTATGTTGCTTTCTCTCTTACCGGCGCGATAGACAAAAATTGTTGTTGAGCCGCAGCGACGGCAGCAAGCAAAGGAAGGAGCTGTTGTAGTGGATGGGTCGCCAAAAGCAAGCTGATACGTCGGCGGAGGCAAGTGGATATTATCGCCAACGAGCTGAAGGACCGCTACGCGGTGGATGGAAGCTGGGGAGTGAGCTGATAGCAATGACTCAGCTTGTCAAAAGGTAGTTTCAATGGTGGAAGAAGAACCCTGAAGGTCTGCCGATGACTACAGATGAGAAAGGATGAAAGGATCACCAGAAGGGAGCCAACATGACGAAAAGAAAAGAAGATTGGAGCTGATACGTCGGCGGATGAAAACTAATATTTTCACCGACAAGGTGAAAAGGAAAGGAAATTTTCTAAATTTTTTTCTAAATATGGAAATTCTCCGGCACGGTGGCAGAAGGACAAAGACCGAGCCACAACGGCGGATGCGGTGGGAGAAAATGTGGAATCTCTCTGATGCGCGGCAGCCAAAAACTGAGGAAGGAGTTGATGCGACGGGTGGAAAAATAAGAAAGAGTCAATGACGATGGAGGGTAAAGAAGGAAGAATCCACCACGGTGGTAGATGGAAGATGATGAAGGAGCTGATGAACGTTGGGTGAATGGATCCGACGAAGTGGCAGAGAAAAGAAGAGGATAAAACCACAACTACGGCTGAGAAAGAAAGATCGAGCCGACGTAGTGGTAGAAAGAAAGGAAGTTCTGAGCCATGAATTGCAGCAGTCGAAATAAGAAGTTGGAACCGTTGCGGCAGATGGAAAATGAAGAAGAAGCTAACACAGGGACAGCTGGAAAAGAAGGAAGAAGCCAGCGCAACGGCGTTTGGAAAAGAATGAAGGAGCTACAATGGCGACGGAAGGAAGTTGAAGATATTTCTGACGTAGCAGAAGAAAACTAAAGATTGAGCTGTAACTGGGTTTTGACAAGAAATGTTAGCAGGTTTTTTTTTCAGGAAAATTTCAAGGGCCAGAAAGATGAAAAGGGGCAGCTTGTTTATGCACCATCATTCGCTAAGACAATCATTCTTTGGGAAAATAAAATTCTATGTTTTGACAAGTGGTCAATATGATATTTTTCTATGTGATTTTCCCAAAATAGGTAAGTAATTATGAATTCATATCAATGTTATGCAGCTAATAGTTGTGCTATTAACACATTTTGCAAAACTATAGTCACCTTCAAAGGCAGCATTCTAGATAGTGCAGTTTGGTAAGGTGAGTCTTTGTTCAACCATGAGAACCTATGACAGATATGATGCATAGAATTCCTACGAGTGCATGCAAGACGCTATAGGGAAAATTTCTGATTTGGAAATGATGATATAGAATCTAATGGAAGGAGATTTCAAAAGACACCGCCATACATTGCAGCCACCATGAGAAACCTGATTAAAGCCCAGGAAGAGTAGCATCAGTTGAATGCTGCTATGTTGCATAGTTTGACAGACTTGCAAAGGAAGATGGACTCTGGGCATGGAACAACAAATCCAGAAGGTAGTAAGAGTAGCACCAGAAAAAGAAGAAGCTCTTCTAGTGGGCCATCTAGCTCAGAAGAATCCATTGGGGATTCAAGCTCTTCTTCTCACAAGATCAAGAGAAAGAGACATTATAGAAACAACTCACAGGATGAATTTAATAAGGCCAAGCATCCTACGTTTGATGGGGAGGTGAAGACTGGACAAGAGGCTGAAGCTTGGCTTCTTAGGATAAAGAAGTATTTCCAAGTTTAGGACTATTAAGAAAATATGTATGCAAGAGTTTCCATATTCAATATGAATGGAAGAGCATCCATTTGGTGGGAGCACTTTAGACAAGTAAAGAATATTAATGAAAGGAAGATTGTGTGGAAGCATTTCAAGAAGTATTTCAAACAGAAGTACCTCTTGGATAGGTACTATGATGACAAGATTAAAGAGTTCCATGAGCTAAGATTGGGACCGCAAACCATGGAAGAGTATGCCAACAAGTTCTTGGAATTGTTGAGGTATGTCAGGTACATCAAAGATGAGAAAGTGAAGATCCAACGTTTCCTGAGTGGATTTCCTCAGTCTGACAGGAACAGAATTGAGTTTGATGAACACAGAACCTTAGGGGAAGCCATAAGAAAAGCTAAGCATTTCTATGAGCAAAGTAAAGGAAAACCTGATTATCACAAGACATGGAAGGACAAAAGGAACGAGAAGTCTGACCAGAGGAAGAAAGGTTTTAAACCTTCTAACTTCAAAAACCAACAGAAGCCACCATCACAAGCTAAGAGGCAGCTGGCCAGAGTGATGGGAGAAAAGTCAAAGGATCCACAGCAGAACAGAGAACCTCTTCGATGTTGGAAATTTGGAGGACACCACATGCGCAAGAATTGTTAACTTGAGAATGAGAATGCAAGGCCATCTTACAACCTTCAAGAAGCAGAGACAGTGGGTCAAGTAGCAAGGGTTGTACCTAGGATCTATCCAGCACTGGAGGACCACCAGGAAGATCACCAGTCAACTGTGGTGAAGTTGCCAGTAAGATTGTTGAGAAATCTATTTCTATTTTGATTGACCCTGGTTCTACTCATAGTTACATTACTCCTAAAGTAATGGAAGGTTGTGCTTTTAAGAAGGTAAAGCATTAGAAATCTTGGTTAGTTCAGCTAGCCACTGGAACTAAGAGGAAGGTTAGTGAAGTGGTGGAGAAATGTCCATTGGTTATGAATGGATTGGTCACTTGTGTAGATCTGAATGTTCTACCACTTGGTTCCTATGATGTTCTCATTGGAATGGATTGGTTAGAAACTCACAAGGTAAAACTTGACTGTTACAATAAGACCTTTGAATGCATGGATGAAGAGGGAAACCCAAGAGTTGTAAGAGGCATTCCAAAGGTGATTTCTGTGAGGCAGGCTTCAGCCATGTAGTTGATGAAGTTCTGTAGGAAGGGTTGTTAGTTGTATGCATCTCATATTTTGGAGGCAACAGAGGATGCAACTCCTAGATTGGAGGACTTTCATGTGTTGCAGGAATTCAATGATGTGTTTCCTGATGAGGTTCCAGGACTTCCTCCAAAGAGGGACATTGATTTCACAATCGAACTTGTGCCAGGAGTAGCACCAGTGTCCAAGACACCCTACAGGATGAGTACACTAGAAATGTTAGAGTTAAATATGAAACTGCAAGAGTTGTTGGAGAAGAAGTATATTAGGCCAAGTGTGTCTCCTTGGGGAGCACCCGTTCTGTTTGTGAAGAAGAAAGATGGCACACTCAGATTGGGTATTGATTACAGACAGCTAGACAAGGTCACTGTGAATAATAAACATCCTTTTCCTAGGATTGATGACCTCTTTGATCAAATGAGAGGGGCAAAGGTATTTTCCAAGATTGACTTGAGGTCTGGTTACCATCAGGTAAGGATCAAGAATGAAGACATTCATAAGACAACCCTTAGAACAAGGTATGAGCACTATGATTTTGTAGTGGTACCATTTGGTCTCACAAATGCACCAGCTACATTTATGTGCTTTATGAATAGTGTCTTCAACAAGTATTTGGACAAGTTTGTTCTTGTATTCCTTGCTGACATTCTTATTTACTCTAAGAATGAGGAGGAGCACGAAGAGCATTTGAGATTGACATTGCGATTACTACTAGACCATAAGCGGTACGTAAAATTGAGCAAATGTGACTTCTATAGAGATAGGATTCAGTATTTGGGTCACATTATCTCGGAAGAGGGTATATCGGTAGACCCTAAGAAGATTGAGGCCATTATGAATCGGCCTACCCCAAAAAATGTGACAAATGCAAGATCTTTTATGGGACTTGCAGGATACTACAAGAGATTCATTGAAGGATTCTCCAAGGTTTCACATCTAGTCACTTCTTTACAAAATAAAGGAATAAAGTTCGAATGGAAATCAAACTGTGAATAAAGCTTCCATTGGATGACGAATCTTCTCACAAGTGCACTAGTCTTGAAGATTGCGGACCGAGAGAAAGATTTTGTGGTGTGCACTGATGCATGCAGACAAGGACTGGGAGGAGTTCTTATGCAAGACAACCACGTGATATGTTATGAGTCGAGAAATATGATGGAGCATGAGAAGAACTATGCCGCTCATGATCTAGATCTTGTAGCCATAGCACATGCTCTCAAGATGTGGAGGAATTACTTGATGGGCATAAGATTTGAGCTAAGAACAAACCATTGTGGTCTGAAGTATTTGTTTGATCAGTCTACTCTAAATGCTAGGAAAGCAATATGGCTGGAGTTTTTATGTGAGTTTGACTTTGAAATCAAACACATAAAAGGAAAAGAGAATAAGGTAGTTGATGCACTCAGTAGGAAGGTGCAGGAAATGCATCTGGCATCTCTTAGTATTTTCCAGTCATATTTGAGGCAACAGATTGTTAATCATATTGCTGGAGACAAATTGTATGAGCAGCTAAAGGACAAGTTGCAGTAGCAAAGTCTTGAGAAGAGGTATGAGGGATACAAATTAGAAGAAGATGGACTTCTTACTTATAAAGGCAGGATTTATATTTCGAAGGTAGTAGATTTGAGGAGAGGTGTTATGGATGAGATCCATCAAGCTCCATATTCTTGTCACCCAGGATATCAGAAGACGATTGCTACAGCTAGAAAGCAGTACTTTTTGTGAAGAATGAAAAAGAACATGGCCGAATATATTTCAAGGTGCATGAAATGTCAACAGGTAAAGGTTGAGCATCAACACCCAGCAGGTTTCTTGCAGCCTTTTCCAGTTCCAGAATGGAAGTGGGAAGTTATTTCCATGGATTTCATTACAGGATTGCAGATGACTTGGAGGCAACATGATTCAATAATGGTTGTGGTGGACAAGTTGACAAAGGCATCACATTTCATACCGGTTAAGTCTACGCATAAGACTGGTGAGATTACAAAGATATTCATGAAGGAGATTTTCAAATTGCATGGATTGCCTAAGGCAATCATTTCTGACAGAGATGTCAAGTATTTTTGGAAGGGTTTGTTTCCAGATTTGGGTACAAAGTTGAACTTCAGCACAGCCTACCATCCTCAGACTGATGGATAGACAGAGATAGTGAATCAAGTGCTTAAATATATGCTTCGCATGTATGTGATGGACAAACCAGCCAAGTGGGAAGATTACTTACACTTGGTAGAGTTCGCTTATAACAATGGATAGCAAACATCCTTGGGGATGAGTCCACATGAGGCTTTATATGGAAGAAGGTGTAGGACACCAGTGACATGGGATAATCCAGTGAAAAGGATTATGCTTGGGCCAGAATTGCTCAAGGAGATGGAGCAAGAGGATGTAAAGATCAGGCAGAATCTGAAAGCAGCCTAGGATAGACAGAAAAGTTATGCAGATAAGCATAGGGTAAATAGAGAATTCAATGTTGGGGATCATGTTTACCTTAGAGTGATAGCAAGGAAAAGTTCCTTGAATCTTGGAAGTTTTGCCAAGCTATCACCTAGATATTGTGGGCCGTTTAAAGTGCTTGAAATAATAGGGTCAGTTGCATATAGACTTGCATTACCTGCTATCACTAGAGCTCATAATTTTTGTCATGTTTCTTTGCTTAAGAAATATGTACATGACCCTAACCATGTGATAAATTGGGATGTGATTCAGATGGAACCCGAAGGAGAGTTTTGAATCGAGCCAATGCACATCCTCGACAGGAGGGTCACCATGCTCCAAAACTGAGCCATAGGACGGGTAAAGGTGCAATGGGAGCACTACGGTCCTCAAGACGCTACGTGGGAGTTGGAGGATGCCATGCAATTGGCATATCTATTTTTGTTCAAATTTTGCGGAGCACTGAGGCGATGCTAGTGTGGCATTTTTGTTCAATTTTGTAAAGCACTGAGGACAATGCTATTGAAGGGGGAGGGGATTGTAACACCCCGGTTTTGACCCTGTTTTCATTAAAATGTATATGATGTATATATTGTAATTAATCATGGCGAGGAGCTAAAAACACATGTTTCATTAAATTTGTAATTATTTAGTGGATCTAGAATTTAGAACTCCGCTAGATTGAGTTCTTTCAAAATGAAAAAACTCATAGCCTTTGAATTTTTACATAATTTCTATTAATATTATTTATAGTTTGTATTAAATGTTAAGTTGAT